>VZRQ01003009.1:353036-436429 GCA_013397975.1 Machaerirhynchus nigripectus | reverse complement strand
TATATACAGTATATATATATATAGTAAGAATTTGCAGTGGTTTGTGAAGTTTTATATGAGACGGAGACACAATTAAACCAAGTCAGTTTGTTTCTTAGGTATGCTTGCATATTAAACAATAATATACATTGAATTAAAAAATATTCTGTATTGAAGAATGATGGCTTGTGGTAGTAAATGTAATAAAAAATGCAATAAATTTAGTGCATAGTTAAAGCTTACTGAATTCAATTTGACATTGGTATTTTCATGATCTTTTCAATTTAAAATTCCACTTCCTTCAATTGATCCTGGATTTTTTTCTCATGCTCTTTAGTTCCCAGAATGTAAACAGGGTTCAGTGACGTTTTGGTTCTGATTCCTGTCATGTTTCGTGCTCCTTGGTCAGAAAGAACTTTGCAAGAATTAGCTGCATCAAGGAAGTATTGTCTGTCGAATGAAAGCAGATCAATCTCCTTCACTTTATCATCAATAAAATGTAAAGTGCTCTTCAAATTACATGTAGTTTATGTCTACTGCGTAACTTACTGATTGACTGGCAGGCTTCTGAGAGCACCATGAAGTAACTACTCTTTGGGTCTGTCAAAATAGTTCATGAGTCAACCTGGAACTTAACTGACAAGTCTTACGGTCCCTTAGAATCAAAGCACACTGATGTGCCCACTCATATGTCACTTAAGAGCATGACTGTATGTGATTGACACAAGTCTGTTCACTGATTGAAGGAAAGTTTCCAAAATTATCTCTTCCTTGACAAAGGAGGTGGGGTAGAATTGGAGAAATGAAGGGTAACTCTCAAGCCTAAAACAGATGTGATATTAGATGAACAGACTTCTCAAAGAAAGAGGGCATCCTAATCTGTGACAGAAGGACTTTATTTCTTTTAATTAATAGTGCATCTTCTGAAGGTCTTCTCACATGGGTATGATCAAGGTAAGGATACCTTACTTTAAAGGTATCTTTTACCTTTATTAGGTATTTATTTATATTTATTATATAATTATATATATATTTATCTTCTATAAATATTATTATATAAATACATATATATTTATTGTATAATTATTATTATTTACTTCCAACTTTTGTATGGGGAGATAGAGAAATATTCCAGGTAAACTGTTTGTATTAGACACAGTTGCACTGGTGGCATTATATATAATAAAATAACCAAAGAGGAAATTGTGCCAAAAACCATAACGAAAAGGAACCAAGTAACAGTTATCTCAGATGATAATTCAGCCTTTAGGGGATTAAAGATGAATGGATATAGTTTCATTCCATAGACACTGTGAAGGTACATGAAATTTCCTTCATTAGACTGCCTCCTCATTGCAGCTTCTCATCACTGTTATGGTAGTATGAGAGAACCTACACCGAAACCATGCTGTTAAAGAAGGCATGGTTTATCCTACTGCTCCATTAAGAGAGTTACATCGTAGGAAAAAGTGAGAGTTCCATCTCCTGTCTGTTAAAAAAGCCTCTTTGACACTTAATGCTGAAAATGAGAATGTTTTCTGTGTAGCACAAGCACTGCACTAAATTTAATAGAAATATCTTTCTTTTTCACTGTGCAGTTGTGACACATGTCAGCTAACAAAGGAGATTGCAAGGAGTCATAGGTAATGGTCCTTAACATTTTTCCCATTGTTAAATCAATTACATTCACAGCAAAACTTTTGTACTAACTGAAGTAGTTGTGAGTGGATTTGTCAGAGTCTTATTTCCGTAGTGCTGTGTGCTCTTCACTGACTTCAGTACCCCTGCCAAGGGGCAGAAATGAATGGTTGCACCATTAGCTTTCTGCATTCTTGGTGAATTCAGGCAGGAACTGAAACTAAGCTTCATCTTCCACCAACACAGTCACAAATAGATGGGAGCAGTTTTGCTTGCTTCTGTCTAGTACTAAAGACAACAAATTAAATAGTTAACTGAAATCCGTGGCTTCCAGCATGTCGGGTGTTTCCAGGCAGCATTTATCCTGTTCAGAGAGAACATTTTCCTCATCATTTCCTCATCATTTTTCTGATAGGTGCTTTGGTTGCTGTAGTTGCTGTCTGACTGCTCAAGAGGAGAGAATTGAGGATGGAGCTTGCAAAAAATAGATTTTTGGACTTAAAATAGACAAAAACCCCCAATATTCATCAGCACTGATTTGAGGGACTGCAGTGGTCTGCAATTAGTTGTTTGTGTCTAAAGTAGACTCCTTCAAAGGATAATTTATGTGGTCTTTTTTTTCCATTGACTGAAAGGAAAGTTTAAAGTACACAGGCTAACACCTCACCTGTATGTATCTCACAGTCAGCAATTTCTTTAACTCATTATATATTTATTGTCCATGGGCAGCTGGAGACTATGGAAAGTATGGAGAAAATGGGATGCTAAATTCTTTTTTAATACTTATGGCATTAATTTATTTATGCTTAAATTAGTTTCTTCCATAATCATCCTAATTCCGAAGTTTGTCCTGAAGTTTATCAATTACAGAACTGATGTTTACTGCACTTTATTACAAGTATCTGTTTTGCCTTCTTTTCAGTACTTTTAATATTAAACATGCCATCTTCATCAAACAAGAATGGAGAAAGTACAAAATTAGTTAATCTTTCTGATAAGTGATGGAAATATTAACAGAATTATGGTAAAACATTGTCAACTGGCTCACCAGCTTTTTATAACTTTGTCAAGGGTGTTTCTATTGCTTTACAGACTGAAAATAGAAGATTGAAATTTTGAAATTAATTTTACTCCATTACTTCAGAAATGTTGTATACCCGTAATTTATAAATGAGTTAAGGATCAGGAAGTTGTGTTCTTTTCAAAGCTCAGATAGTAAAAGAGAGTATGTGGCACCTGTCATCCAGCAATAACATGCTCTGATGTGCTTACGATATCTCTGCCAAAAGCTCAGTCTCAGGATGTCCAAGTCACAAACAAGAGTGAGAACCTTGACCTTGAGGGCAGGGACTTAACCAGCAGGATCAGTGGCAAAGATAAGAAAATTTTGGGGTGCTTAAACTACACAGAGTGAAGGAGAAAGAAAGAGAAAACTACTTACCTGTGGTAGTAAAAAGCTCACAGAGCAAACACAGAAAAGACCATTTGTTTTAAGATTTGAGTTTCTCTTTTACCCTATGTCTTGGGATTATGAAATGAAAATCACTTTTCCTTGTGACAAATTACTTTACAAATATATATGTATATATATATAAAATACATACATACATATATATTAAAAATGTAATTTTGTACTATGTATAATGATGTTTGAAATGCAGATGTGTAGTGAAGGTCCTATGCTATCCTGTGTTGGCAAAGAATATGTTATTTCAAATTGTTTTAAAATGTAACTTAAAAAAATACTGGAATATTTCGGTGTTGGAGCTGTGATTGCTAGCTTTAAATATTTTTTCATATAAACAGTATTTATATACATTATTTGAATAAGACAGTCTACAAAAGTTGATTTTCCTGTCTCACCTTTTTCCTGTGTTTGTTGCTGTTTTGCTAAGTAACTACGTCCATCGTAAGGACATCTGTTCCCAGCCTACTGGGATTGTGTTGCTCATAAAATGCTCTGATGCTGTTTCCAGTCACAGAAAATTAAAGAAATTAAAAGTGATTATCATGAGGAAAAGAAATTTGAAGTTGCCTGCAGCATGCTGCTAGTTGGGTGTTACTGCCTGTGGGCCAGGGAAGGTTAGAGACCATGGCACTGGAATATACGCACCTGTTTCTATGGTTACTTGTGTCTGGTTTTATTGGAGTGTTTATTACAGGAAAAGTAATGACTCATATTACACAGTGGGGCTTTTTGCACCATTTTTGCATTAACACATTAGAAAATCAAAGGCATTTAAATTACTTGGTGAAAGTATATAAGCAGGATTTCTAAAATAAAAATGATATTTATTCTAATTGGTCAAGGGGTCGTGAGAGATTTTAGTGAGAAATTATTCTAGGGCATGGATTGAATTATGTGTCCATATAATACTTAGTGACTTACCATGGTGATCAAAATTTAACCTAAAAGTTACTAAGAAAAACTATACTGCACACTGACTTTCATAATGTAGCTAGAAATTGCACTTTCAAGATACAGTCAGTTAGATGAACAAAACTTTACTTTCTGGTTATGTTATTTTTTTCCTGTATAATAGCACTTTCAAGGATTACTTTCTTGTTATTCTTCATGAAAGCAGCTATTATTGAGGGATATTCATAATGTATTACTTCATATCAGAATAAAATGACACATGCTGGGAAAGCAGTGAAACCAACATATTGGATAACACCTTACGTTTACAGGTAGCAAGAGAGGGAAATTCATTCCTAATGTACCTTTCTGTGTTGAAATTTGCATTTTCAAGGAAGTCTGCTATAATTTAAAAAATCTACTTTATTTTATTTTATTCCCATGTTGCCTTTTCTCTTAATTTCAGAGGATGAAACAAGACATGAAGATAAACATCTTAATGACATCCAAATCCCTGTTGAAGGGAATAAGAACATTTCTGTGTGGCTGTATTTTCATGAAAATGATGAAATTTGTGTGGGATTTTCAAGGGAGTAAGCTGGATGTAAAATTGGATTTCAGAGTATTGTGTTCTCCACCACTAATATAAATACAGCTTTCTTACAGCTATACTAGGATTTTTATTTCAATAAACTTTTCCTGGTCTCTGTAGTATAAAATGTATTCTTCAGCTTTTTATAATGCTAATTACCAAATAATACAATCCCCTTTCTGGGAAGTGGCTCCTTCTTATGTATTCCAACCCTCATCATTGTGGCTTTTTTCTGTTGAATGAGAGCTTTTAATGTCAATCATAAATCTGAGTTTTGTCATGTTAGATGAGACTGTTTGCCTATCAAATCTCCCTGTTCAGCCTCCAGGTAATATTTGATACTTCAAAGTAAAAGCTTTCACCTTGAAACATTTGGATCCCAATCTGCCCATTGCATCCACCATAAACACTGGAGCTTGGCAAGGGCAGAATACTGCTGGACAAAGCGCAGCAGTGTTTACTTCACGTCACTTCTGTGGGACTGCAGAGTACTTCCAAGCATGAGCAGATGTCCATGCTTGTGGAGCTAGATGTAGAACTGGAGTCAAGTTCACAAAAGTGGCATTTGAAGGAGATTGGCTTAGATGCCCACAACCAGGGAACAGTCTGGGTTAGAAGGAACCTGAAGAGATGATGTGGACCAACCTCTTATTCAAAGCAGGGCTCAGAGTTGGTTAGTCAGGGTCCTGTGAAGCTGAGTCTTAAGTATTTCTAGCAAAAGACATGCTGGCATTTCTCTGGGCAATGTGATCAGATGTTTAACTGTTGTCACAGTGGAGATTTTTTTCATGTGCGCTTCCTGGGAACAGTGAGTGCTGTTCCACCTAGGGGAATCCTATTAATCCTCCTCCTGATCAACCACTTTTAGATTTGCTGAACCCTTAAGATGTCCAGGGGAGCTGAGTCAGCTAGTAAGGCAATACCTGGGGCACTGAATACAGATGGCTAATGAGCAGATGGAGCAGGAAATGAAATTTAGGCTTTCAGTGCAGTAACCCATAAAATCTCTGCAGGGCATGTTGGCATCCAGCTACAATGGTAAGGTGGTGTATCAAGAGAGCAGCAATGTGATACACCAGCAAAGCTCCCTTCCCCAAGGGTTTAGGAGCCATATTTCTGTTGGGCATTAGCATCTCTCCTCTATGGACTAGACATGAAGAGTGTGCCTGGAGGCTCTGTATAGTGGTGAATCCAAAATACTTGACACTCAGTTGAACTGAGATGTTCTACAATGTTGCGAGTGACTCAGGTGGTGTGTTGTGGTATTCCTTTCCATTGTTTTGTGGAAATGGTTATTCCTTTCAATAGTTTAGCACTTGATGAAGTGAGTTGTGTACACTTTGATGCTTGTCTCTGGTTTGGGTCTGGTTGGGGTTTTTTTTGTGTGTGTGTGTGGTTTTCTTTTTGTTTGTTTTGTGGGGGTTGGTTTTTTTTGTTTGTTTAACAACAATTTTGGCTTAAAACATTGGTTTTCAACTCTTACTAATTCCCCTGCCCCATTTTTTTACAGAAAACACTGTTACAGGATTTTTAGCAAGTAAAATGGTCCTTGTTTGTCTGTCTGAAAGTCTTGAGTTTTGCTTCACAGACAGAATTGTTTCTTCCTTTACAGTGTTTTTGGCATTTGGTTGTTTGGTTTTTTGGTTAAAAACAGCATATGAAATGGTGAACACTATAGCTTAATACCCTCCTATTATGATATGAAACATGAAATACTAAATGTGGTGTAGTTAATTTCATAAATTAATAAAGGTCTAGTGTGCCTTAAAAACAGGTTTGAGACTGTTCTTCAGTGAATAGTTCTTTAGCCTTGTATCTTCATTGGAGTTTCCTAAAACAATCTGAAAATCTTAACAAATTCAGTTCAAAATCAATTTTTGTAATGTTTACAAAGGATGAAGTAGTGGTTCTCTAGTGATTATAGGAGGTTTTTTGTAATGATCAATTGGAACTATGTGTGCTGTGTGTCTGTAGCATGTATGGCATCACTGTCTAACCCAAAGGACCAGCAAGAGTTGTGTTCCCTTAAAAATTTTTTTAGCATAAAATAAAGGATTACTCTCAATATTACATAATTGTTACAAAAAAGATAAATTATGTACTATGTGATGTGTGGCTTAAACATCTGATGGTGGAGGAGTTCAGTATGAGTAGTTACAAATTGAACTTGTTTAATTCAGCAATGATAAAGTGATATTATAGTCAGTGTAGCCATTCAGAGTTAAGTTTTACACAGAATTTCTAATTCTATTGGCTGTTTCAAATCAATTCCTGTTATGAGAGTATATTTTAAGTAAGTTCCTTCATTATGAATGAAGATACTTTATGATAAAGAAGACATACAGAAAATGAGAAGCTCATTCCCACACACATACATTGTTTCTTTTTTTTCCCCTAATACAGAATTTTTAAGAAAATATATGTTGGTTTATTTTGAAGTGATCCTATCACTGTTGTAGAGGACTAACTTAGAGGTGCCCACCCATTTTAAAATATTTCAGTTTTTCTTTAGTTATTAGCATGGTCCTAACTAAGAAATTCACAATTTCCTTTGTTTCCTGCTAAGGTTTGACACATGAGGACATTAGTGAAATAGTTTTCTTTTGAGGGATGGAAAAGGAGGATTGAGAGCAGAAGTCAGATACATGTTTTCTTCTTGATTAGGCCATATTTCTTCCTTGTCTTTACTGTGTGAGTAAAATATTGTAAGTGTTTGTCAGGTTGGAGTCTGGACTGAATTGTCTGTATTGTTCTGCTGCTAAACAGACTATAAACTGCAGGTTTTTAAGGAAATAGGGAAAGTTTGAAGTTGAGGCAAAAACATAAGGAATGTAGGCATACTCTGTGACCAGGTAGGAGATACATACCATCTGTGTGTGTATAGGTATCTGAATCTTCAAGGAGAGAGAGAGGTTAGGCAACATGCTCCCTTGAGCTCTGATTTAATTTTGTGTCCCACTCAGACCTCTGTGCCCAGCAGTGTTTGTGTGAAGTCAGGGAGTGGGGGGAAGGGAAGGTTGGTTTCCCTAACTCAGCTGTGCTCTCTCTTCTAGCTTGCTTTTTGTGTGTTATAATGAGCATTGCATCTGGAGTAAAAAAAAATGCTCCCAAATTCTGATTCCCTCTATTCCTTCCATTTCCTCCTGTGCTTTTTTTGCTGCTCGTAAAATATCCATAAATGGCAGCCTCTACACCTTAATGCTTGTTTGTAGTGCTACACAAAGTAGCCCACAGGATGATCTGAAGGGTGTACCAGTCTTGATGTGCTTTGTTTACTGCTACCAGCACATGCAAGATCCAGTGTTTGTGACAGAATGGCACAGTAGCTTGTTGTTACTGAGCTTGCTGGTCTCTTTGCATTCTTTCAGATATCCTGTTTTTCAGACACTCTGAGGAAAAGTGGGAGACTAAGGTTCTAATGAGAGACCCAACACTACAGGACTCCTTTCCAAATGATGGTAAATCTGATTATTCAGGGCAAATATATTACTTCTTTTATTTAGTCTTCAGACAGAGTCAGCTGGAAAGAGGCAGGAGGGAAGGGTTGAGAGAACAGGTTGTAGTCAGGGATGAAAGAGAAACAGAGATTCCTGAAGGCAAGCAGGGAGGCAGAGGAGGCTGTTCATTTGCAGGGATTTGCTGTTCATCCCAAGGTGTTCCTGAGGTGTTAAGAGACAAGCAGGGCAGAAATGACCTAGGGGATGTCTATGCTATCTTCTAGCTAAGCTATCTACCTTACCACTGAGATACTGAAATTGCTTGAGAAAATTAGCAGACATAATCAATCCTAAAGCAGATTGCTTTATGCAATTTGGATGTTAATTTCAGAGAGTATTTTGTTTTCAGCAGGGCTGATAATGAAATAAGCGTTTATTAAAGAATTGCAGTCCATCTAGTCATCCCTTCTGGTACGAGTTAGACTGTAATGGCTCTCATGGAGTGACTGCCCCAGGTGTTATTAGTTTTGTCTGTGGTTCTCTCTCTAGTTTGTACTGACTCACATTTTCAATGTGTTAGGTCTTTTTTTTTTTTTTCTCCTATGAACTTGTATAGCGATTGTTCAGGGCACCTAATATTGGCCATAGGCGTTTTATCTTTAATGTGCTAAGCACAACTGAGAAAGTGGATCTTCCAGCCCCTTGTGGTGCTTTATTTTAGAGGAGTGGCAAATGATTTTGTTGTCTAGATAAGCTGTAAATCATGTTGCTGGAGAAGCTTTCAGGACTTGCTGTGCACATCAAGAATCCACTATCCACTGTAGGCAGTAGGAAGTTGTGGAGGCCAGTGGGCCTGTTGACAGAGAAATCATGAGGGTCCCTTGGAGGGGAGAACCCTAAGCGATCCCTCCAGGTTATGGTGACAGAAAAGGCCTCTCCCAGGATGCTTTTTCCATTATGTTAATATACCCCAGTTCTGCTTCCCCGGTTGGCCATTTGGCTTTCCTGCCCTCTTATACTTTATCTGTTCTTTCCCTAGAAAATTCTCCCCTCCCCACTCTCCCATTGGACCTTGTTCCTCGCCACTCCCTCAGAGTTTCCCCTTGGCTCCCGTACCCCAGTCCCGCCTGTGTACCGCCCCTGTGCCCTCAGACCATTGGTCCCTGATGTTCTCCCCGCCCCCATATTTAACCCTGGGCCCTGCGTTGTGCTGCGTCTGTGGTCACTGGTACCCTTCAGACACTGGAATAAACCTCTGCTGTGGAAACTCTACACGAGGACCCTTCCTGCCTCTTTGCTGTTGATTTGTTGAAGAAGCCATCTGGCGTGTGTGTGTATGTGTGAGTGTAGTGGCTTTCCGAGCGACTTTCTGCTGGAGTCATTTCAGGAGGTAGTGGCATCCCACCAGAACACCCCCCAAAACCAACAGGAAGTCAGCAACTTTAATGATTTAAGGAGATTTTGATTAGTCTCTGCACAAGGCTTCTTGTCTACAGTACTTCATGATGTGGAATAGTGCACTCAGAAAAAAATGCTAAATGAAACTTCATCAATAATTCTCAGATTTCAGCAGACACAATGAAAAAAGGGTGTGGGGTTAACACATAATACTTCAGCTATTTGGGGTATGATGTCACCAGAGGTATTTAAATGTCATTGATGCATATTCCTTTCCTAAGATCAAGCTGCCATTGACCATGAGTGTGGTATTTCAGCCCAAAGATTTTTTTCAAATGTGAATGAAACTCTCTGTTCATTGCTATTAATATATGAGTTCTAGATTTTTCATGGAAGTAGCACATATATTCTGAATTTTGCATTAAGCAGAATGTGGTCCTGCCTTAAGAATGCTTCCAACAGCAACTTACATCTAATATGTCAATACACAGTATTAAAGCATTAAAGATTCCCCACCACATCCTCTGCCAGACAAATGGCAAACATAAATAGGATTTAGCCAAAGCCTGTCGACATGTAAAGTGGAAAGGGCCAGGACCTCCCCTAAAAGAAGTAGTTTTTTCAGGTGTAAATCAGGTGCTCTGAGTTTCTGTGGGTGATCCACTGAAAGCCACCCTTACTGGGAGGGTGTAGTGGTGGAAGCAGGCCTGGTGTGACAGTGAGAGCAGTGCAGTGGTGCAGCAACCTAACTGGTGAGAAGACTGGAAAAGGTCATGACATCTTCTTTTGTAAGGAGAAAACAGCAAAGCTGCTTCAATCATACCACACCTATTGTGGAGAGAAAAAGCAGTTTCTAAAAAAAGATTTGGCTTTCAGTGAGAACTTGGTGGGTTATTCAGAGGAGGGTGAATACAGGAACTCCTGCACAAGTTCATGCTCAGATCTGTACAGAACAGATCTGTTTAGGCAAAGGGTGCTTAAGAGAAAAAAAGTAATTTTCAATGAGTTCTTCAGCAAGAGAAAGACCAATCAGTATTTTTGTTCAGAACTGCAACTGAAGGACTCAAGTTGCATGTTGATACAAATCTCATTGGAGGTTTGTTCCAGAGTAAGAGATTACAGTTAGAGTGTGAGTAGCTAATCTCTGTAGAGAAATAACATATTTCTGCTTCACAGGTGCTGAACATAACCACAAGATAGCTGAGTTCTCTCAGCCCTGAGTGAAGAGTTACTGACTAGCTCAGAGTTTACTTGGGGAACTAAGTCTACTTTCTTCAGGAATGACAGGCTAAAAATATGATGCAAAAGTTCCTGTTCTGTTGCTTCCCTGGTTTGCAGTCTTCCCCCTCTTAGTTCTTGAACTGAGAACTTTAACATGCTTATGTGTTAGAAGATCGTTGGCCAAAGTTCTCTGTCCTTTATTTCTGATTTGAAAATCACTTCCTGTATTTTCCTGATACGCTAACAATTCACTTCTGCCCTGAAGAATTTTTGCAACAGCAATAAATATTTAAAACATACTATGTCTCTATTTACACAATATATCATGCTGTCACCTACTTCAAGGAAAGAGAAATCATTTTTAGGATAGTGTATGTCATTGAAAATATTAGATTAAAACAAAACATCTTGTCTGTGCTTTTGGAATAAATGATAATGCTGAGACATCTGAAAAAAAAAAAATTGAAATAATTATAACTGAGATAAGGAAAGATGTTTATTAAGCCAGGAATCACATATTAAGCCATAGTCCAATAATGGCTTCAAGACTCCTGAGACATGACAATAATTTTTTCTCCAATTATACCTGTGAAAAGTGGATGTCAATCATTGTTATTTGTACCTGAAAGATCACTTAACAGAAGAGGACCATTCAAAGAGTGTATGAGGCAGAAAAGGCTGTATTAAATTTGTTTTGAGAAACTTCATTTGAAAAGGCGTGATTTTGTGCCCTGAGACGCATTGTCATTGTTTCTGCATATGTTTCTACATGAATGGGATATCCACTTTCCTTAGGCATATTTTTGTCTAGTCTCCTTTTCAACAAGCTTCATTTCTCTCTGTATGCATTTGTTCCCCAAATTTCTCTGTGCTCCAGGAGGTACACAAAACTATCTAACGCTCAGCCGTAATTTATCTAATGAATGTAGATATTTTTCAGTTCAGTGTTTGAAGTAAAGCATCAGGCATTAGCAGCCCAACAAAGAAGAGTTTTTATAGCTTGCAGTAGAGGGCCCGTGTCACATGTTGTCAGGAATGGTGTGAAACATGAGGATATTGAAGCATGCAAACTGAAACAGAGGTTGAGAATAGTTTTGTGTAAAGAAAACTGAGCTTGGATACAGAATTCTCTATGCTGCGTTTTAGGAGTGGTCTCTGGATTGGACTGTCACCAAAACCGTGCTCTGATGTTGTTACAGTGGTTACTATCAAGTGTTTTTGAAATAGCGAGGCTTTTCCAGAGCATGGAAGATGACTGAAAACTTATGAAAAAATGAGTGTAAAATGATACTGATTTAATTGAAGCTGTTCAACAGTATTGAAATAATTGAATGGCACAATACTAGATTGCCAGCATTTTACACTTATATTCCTATGTAAGTATTTTGTAATGGGCAACACAGTGGAAAAGTACAGTATTCATTTTGTGTATTTTTTGATTTACAGCAAAGTCTTTGTAAGTTCTTTTTGACACAAACTTAGAAGTATTGCACAAGAATGAAGTTCGTATTTATTCACCCACAAGATGTGTATATGTGTTTCCCAGCATATTCTAATTCAGATACTAGGCTTTTGGAGTCTTTCAAAAGTGGCCTTTTAAAAGTACACAGGGGAGACTTCTTCTTCCAAGAGCTCTTGCTTATGATGTTTGTAAATTCTGACAGTAAACAAAAATTAACCTCTTAGCTTTCCTTTCTTGTAGGGCGATAGCTCCTATGTAAAGGATCGTTGGTGTGTGTTTGATGGATTCATGGTCTTTTGTCTTTGGGTGTCACTGGTCTTACAGGTAATCATTTCACTTCCTTTTACAATTAATAGTTCCCTAACTGTGAAAAATACATGGCACAACCAAATAAATGTGAGTTGTGGAAGTAGAGTTGTGCATGGATCAAATTGTTTTTAAAAAACCATGCTGAATTCAACAGATTTGTAATTGCACATTGCAGCATAGCTACATTAGTAGTAGAATTTATCTTGATTATTTTTTCTTATTTCATCTGAAGTTTGTTAACATAAACCCTGTGCAGTCAGAAGGAGAAAGAGGATCTTCAGAGAGACATTTCTCTCTTACTCTACATGACAGTCATGCTCATTTTTCTTCCAGTGAGTCTAGCAGAATGCCATGGTGACTTGGTCAGGCAGCTAAAGAGAGAATTATTCCAATGGTAGATGTTTGCCATTCTGTAGGTGTAATGATATAGTGAGTGGAGTGGTTTCATGCAGTATCACTCACCTAACAAAACATTTTCCAAAATTCATGTTAAAGCACAATGAAAAAAAGATGCATTTGGAAACAGTTTGATACATTTTTATAAAGAAGAGAACTGGGACATTTTGCAAAAAGTTACAGCATTAAGGTGTAGGTCAAATTTTGACCTGCAAATCAGTCAGTCCTTAACTGTAGCCAGTTTTCTGGGTAAGAACAGTCTGAAAACTCTGACATTGAGCTTAAAGTAGCATAAAGATTGTAAGAGTTCTGTAGTGACTGCTGTTAGGCACTTGCACATTTCAGACAAATTTAGGATGCATTGTAATTTTCTGCGTTTTACACAGGGGAGACTTTGGTACACCTTGTACACATGCAGAATAAAGGTTGATCGTTACAGATAAGCACTGTACATTACCCCGTTTATGCATTGCCAGGTTCCCCCGCCATTTTCTTAGTACTTTGAGCAAACATTAAATCAAGCAGCTACTCTCTGAGAGTGACAGACAAGGATTAAAACAAGACATTTGCACCCAATCATTCAGCTAAATACTCTTTATGAAGTGCATAATGTGTCAGTGTACTGAGGAAATGGCTCCCTGTTCTGTGCCTTGGATAAAATTTATATTGTAAGTGGAGTCTAGGAGAAGATGATACACGATTTTGTCATGCACTTGGAATTAAATGGATAATTTATAATCGTGTTGCAACTCATTAGCAATCTGTGTACATGTACTTTTATATCATAGTAAAAACCTTAGTGCTGTGCAACATTAACAGATACTGATTTTCATATTTGGAAATATATATTAATTTCTTATAACAACATTGTGGGAAACATTTGGGGTAGGACTAGCACAGAAACAGGCAGATGGCACAAGCTTGCACAGTCTTCTTGAGCTGTTTGAGACTCAAACATTATGAACATAGGCAGAGTATATTTTGTGAATTTCATTAGGGTAATTTAGAAGTGGATTGAAGTATTTACAAAGACTTTTCTTTTAAAAAATATGGTAGAAATAAACTGTAAAATAAACCAAGAGAAGATTGAAAATGAAAATAAAAAACATGTAGAGTATTAATACTTTTAAAGCTCTATAAATGAACACGGGTGCAGGACAAGGTCATCAAGACAAACTACTGATTCTTTTCTTTGTAGGTGTTTGAAATAGCTGAAATAGTTGACCAGATGTCACCTTGGGGCATGTTACGGATTCCACGACCACTCATTATGATTCGAGCATTCCGGATATATTTTCGTTTTGAGCTGCCAAGAACTAGGATAACAAATATCTTGAAGTAAGTAAGGCTGTTGTCTGAAAAATAACAGAGCTTATTTCAGTTTTGACTTAGAAGACTGACTATGTAGTCAGTCAATGACCCTTCATGCTTAAGGGCATTTTCCTCCTGAGTTTTAGTTCTGGCCAAAAAAATTCTTGCTATTTTCCATATTTAATGAATCATCAGGTTTTATAGAAAATTATCAGAACTTTCAAATATTTAAATAAATTTTAACAAATTTTGCTAATAACTCTAGCCAGCAATTTTCAACCAATGGCAGCAAATTCTGTTCGATTAATATAGCCATTTAAGAATCAAGGTGAATACCCTTAGTAGGGTAATATTTGTAAATAACAGTACATGAGCACATGCCCTAACCATTCCAGTTATGAGTGTGCTTGTGTCGGTGTGTGTATAGAGACACAAACAAACATGTAAGTGTGCTTGGTACAACAAGTAATGGCAAAAAAACATGTCATGGTAATGTGAAAGAGTTTTTTGGTCTTTTTTCAGTATCAAGTTTATTTCATTACCATATCTGGTCTGTATAAGTTATTAAATACTATTTTACAAAAGCCAGATTTTATGCATTTTATTTAGGTATTTTTGTTCCACCCTTTGCCATTTTCAGCTGGTTTAATTACCCTAACTCAGGGGTTTAGAAAAAATCATAGCCCCCTTTTCTATTTATGCACAGAGTGAGACAACAGTTTTAAGGACAAATTTTCTGCAGGATGAAATACTGCTTTCTTTGCATGAGCATATTTTCTATTCTAGAGCTTTTCAGAGGAGGCTTCACATTGCCTGTGCTTTCAGTGACCTGTTCATCTTTTTGCCAGGCGTTCTGGAGAGCAAATATGGAGCGTTTCAATTTTCCTTCTGTTCTTTCTTCTCCTGTATGGGATCCTTGGAGTGCAGATGTTTGGAACTTTTACGTACCATTGTGTGACTGACGACACACAGCCAGGGTGAGTTCACCTGTGCAGGCATGACATGGGCCTGTTCTCTCATTGCATATGTTCTATTTTAGTTGGTATCAGTAGATGTAAAATGGACTTAATAGATTAAAATCAGTCCAGCAAAATACACTAAGGCAAATTGGGGAAACAAAAATAGTAAGAATTACGAAAAATACAAATTTTAACCGTGACAGATTACAATTTGTGGCATTTGGCTATAGTCTGACTTAGGGGGCTGAGTGACTGTGTATATTGAGTGGGGCAGGGAGATGAGAGAGCAGGAAAGCAAAGGGGACTTTTAAGAAGAGCAATGCCACTTGTGGCTGATCTGGGTCACTGATGAGTCATCAGCTTTTGCACTCTTCTTTCTTTTTCTAGAATGTCTTTGTATGGGGATATAAGAACCCCTAAAGAACCCCTAGAATCATAGAATCACAGAATAGTTTGGACTGGAAGGGACCTTTAAAGGTCATCTAGTCCAGCTTCCCCGCAATGAGCAGGGACATCTTCAACTAGATCAGGTTACTCAGAGCCCCTGTCCAGCCTGACCTAACACGTTTCCAGGGCTGGGGCATATGTCACCTCTCAGGGCAACCTCTTCCAGTATCTCAGGCCCTTTCAGAAATAAGAGTTCTCTGGGACCTGATGCTAAGATTCAAAGATCCTTTTCTCCCAGCCTTTGCAAAATACTGATGATAAATATTTTACACTGGTAATCAAGTACACATCACATTTTTGATTCAACATGTACTTAACTACAAGATTACCTCGAAGTACAATATAGCCTCTTGAGTCACTGAGATGGCTCATAAAATCACAGATAACATGCTTCCCTGTCCTGTTGAATTGAGGGCTTGACTGTGTCCTTGAGTGCCATTACATTGTGAGAGTCTATTACATCTATTTCTTTGTTTGATCCCTGTTCCTTTGGATAGGGAGATGTTGGCTCTGGAGTAGTGGCCCTTGTTTTAGTCAGAATTGGATCCTTTTATTCTTACACTGAATTTGTCAGAACATAAAATTAATAGAATAAGCATTGTAAGAAAGCAAAGCACCACTAAATCTGCTACTGAGCTGAATAAAATGTCTGATGATTGCAAAACTCTGTGTTAAAGCTTTTTGTAAACTAGAACTAAAAACTATCAAATATAAAACTAGAAGCAGCAGATACAAAGAAGGTTATAAAATTACTTGAAAATATGCTAGACCAAATACCAAAACATGGTATTTTGTTGAATTAAAAAAAAATTACTTCGAGGCATTTTCTTAACTATTTAATCATATATATAAGTAATATAGTAAAGTATGGGGCTGATCTTCATATACTTCATGCACGTAAATTCCCTCATTCTAACTTCTCCTCACTTTTTTAAGAGAAAATCTTTATAGGACAGATTTTTTGACAGCTTCCTGTAGACAAGGGGGGCAAAAATTCTTCGTAAAAATTTTGGTTGTGGTAATGAGAAGGTCTGTAATTTTATGAGTTACAGAATGTTGTTTGGAAAAACAAGAAGTGGAATCCACAACCATGGAAAGATTGGGCATCATTGCTTGTGTCACTGAATACAACTGTTCCTTAGAATCAGCAGAAGAAGATGAAATGTGACATAATAATGTTTGCCATATGAAAATTTACATTTATAACTTTAAGGCTGGCCATAAAAATTTTGGCTAATTTTTTCTGCATGTGTTGGGTTGCTCTCTGAATAAGACATTATTATTAACAAACAAAAAAATAAGGTATACAGAAACCCCTCAATTTTAGGTTTTTGAAAGGCTGGATTACAGGAAAATGGTAGAAAGGACAAATATCCAGTGTATAAAATAAATTTAAAATCTGCCTAAATAGGGTTAAAGTTGAAAAAGTCAAGTATGCAGAACTAAGGGAATTTTAGACTTGAGGTTTGAACATCTAGCCTTAACTCCTTTTTCTTTCAATATCATCAAGTATATATGTTTCTAGCTGTATAAATATTAGAAATCTTATTTAAGTTACTTTTAAGGTACCTGGGATTGGCATCTTCAGCAAGCAGTTAATCACTTTTGCTATCTCCAAACCAGAGTTATAATTTTAAATGGCTCCCATGATTGTGTATGATGACTACATTTACATAGGACACCACTTTTTTCCCTGAAAGTGCTCCCCCATTTATTCTGATGGATGGTGCTCATCCAAAGAACAACATACAATTTTATTTGTTGCTTGACATGTGGATGTATACCTCAGTTTTGTCATACTGCTCATTCCTACTCTGAAAGTACTGATTTCTTCTTCTTGTCTGTAATATTCACCATGATATATTGTGAAGACTTACACCTATTTAAATTTTGAAGAATGCGGTGCAGAAGGTCAGGTTGGAGTTAGGGTGTGCCTTCTTCATATAAGTCAGGGCTGACCTTCCTGGAGTTAGCTGCAGAATTTATAATTCCCACCATGGGCTAGGAAAATAAATATAGAGAAAGAAATAACAGTTCTGGTGCAAAAAGGGGACAATATGGACAGATTTTGGTCCAAAATAGAGTTAGAAAGAAGGGGCCATTTCACTTCTGAATCCAGGAAAGTTTATTACCTGGGATGTAATAGAGCACAAAAGCATGAAAATTGTGTTGCCAATTTTTACTTTTGTCTTTGACGTTCAGTTTCTCAACTTTATAATGAGGGTTAAACATTCCTCTCAGAGGTTGAGTCTGGCTGTCTCTCTCTGTCAGGTGGCTCAATTCCAGGCAGTGGAGAGTGGCCAAAGTTGGCTGTACTTGTCCTTAAATAACTTCAGTCTTTAATGAGCCACAGCTGTAAATTTTCAGTATTTCTGCAAACCAGATCCCAGGCTCCCAAGTCAAGATTAGAAAAATGAAAAGCATCCAATTAGTGACCACCTGTGAGAACTTTAATTTTAGGTGATTTGCTTCTTATTATGCAGAACTCCACAGCAAGCAGCAAGGGTAAAATCTTATTATTGTGGTCAAGACTTCATCTATTTCTGACAGTTCAGAAATCACTCTGAAGCCTACTGCCTTATGAATTATTATTATGAGGGAGTCAAGTGTCTTTTGAAAATGGTGTCTTAAAATCTTCCTATTCTTTTTTATTTGAAAGGACATGGCATCCTCATCAGACACTTAGTGCCTCTGACTGCTGCGAGTTCTTTTATCGTTCCATCCTTTCAATGTCCACACTGCCTGACCGCCCGTCTCTCCACCTCCTCAGTCATTTTCTGATGCTAACTCTGACAAACAGAAAGACTGAAATGAGCTAACCACAGTCTGAGTTTTCATTCTGTCTGAGAAATCAGCAGAATCTGACTTGCTTACAAAGGCTGAAAAGTTTATTGTTGTTTGATAAGTCCTTTTTTCCTTCATTCTTACAATCGTCTTCCCTATAGGGAATATTGTCTTCTTCTTAGACAATTTTATTACTCTATTCTCTTGTAATTATGACTTACCTTTTTTCAACTGTGCTGTAAAACCTTTTTCCTGATGATATTTCCAACCAATATATCTTTCTCCATCAAGAACTGGTATATTACATGGATTTCCTTAGTATGGATCTTCTTTAGTTGCTTGAAAGATGGTATGTTTGGAATGTAATCTATATATAAACCAATTATCTTGATAATTAATCAATATAAATATGTAAACAATTATATATAGTCTATGTATTACATCCATAGATATAATTCTATAAGTCTATATGTTATAAACAGTTTGACAGTGGTTTGTTGTTATGTCTGAAATTAATTTCAGAGATGAGCAATATAAGGTGAAAATAATTGTGTTCCCAGATCTAGTGTAATCTACTCTTGCTACCCTCCAGTATACAAAAGTACTTTCACAAGGACAGGAGAGCGAAATTTTTTTCCAAATAATTGCTGTAGCTGCTTAGTGCTTTCTTTACTCCCAAGATACATTTGACTACACATGAATGATTCCAAAGTGCATGATCAGTGTATATTTATTCCACAACAGTAAATTTCCTTTTGTAAATCTCATCTGCACTGGAGCTGAGAGAGGAAGCTTCATCAACAGAGAAAATGCTAATATGGCTAACTGCCACTAATTGTAGTACTTGTCTATTTCTTTTCCCAAAGTCATTTTTAAGGTGTTGCTTTTTTTTTTTTTAACACTTTTGATAAGGTATAAGCTCAATACTTCTGTAGACCGATCTGCTTTGTCACCATGGCAGTCAATTTAAAATCCTTCTTTGCAAGGTTTCTTGTTTAAAGCAGGAGATGCCCAGGAAGACAGATAAGAAAAAATAATTACTGAGTAATGGAAAGATCTAAGAGGTTCCTGGTGATATTTCCATCTGTCTTGGATAGGCCACAAAAATGTCAGAAAACAACTTCAGACTCTGAAGCTGAAAGTTCACCACAATACCTAATAGAGAAAATAAATACAATTAAAAAGAACAAAAGGAGTTGAGATACTGACTTACATCAGCAGTGGGAAAGTATGAGTAATCAGGTTTCTGAGAAAGGGAAGAAATCAAAGACCAAGCTTGAAAAATCAATGTAATAGGACTTCTTTAACAGAGCACATTAATTTATTGATTTTAGTGAACAACCAGATCTGCTTTAATATTGTCTTTGGGATTTATTCACACTCTCTCTTACTGATAACATGTCTCTAGTATAAACTCCTCAAGGATAGGAGAAATGGAAAAAATCTTACTTTTCCAGGCCTGATGTTGTTTAGACCCCAACCAAAACCAATTAAAATACAGCATCAGTCAAAAAGTGCAGTAATTTCAGTTTGAATGCAATCCTGTCAGAAGAGTGGAAGAGAGTGCTAAATGTGGTGACCAGTATTGGTGCCCAGGGGAAAGAACCTTCAGGAGTTGGACTCTCATCGCTTTCAGAGGGCATGTGATTTCTGAGCAGAAATCCTATTTTTTATTAGAATTGTTATACGGATAGTTATCCAAATTAATTATACTTTTGATTTATTTAACACAGATTTTACAGTGGTTTTGTTTATCCAGCTCAGTTTTAAACAAAAAGGTGACCTTTTAATGATGGTCTAGGATAGAATGATGAGAACTCAATTACCTCACTCCTGGTGGCTCAGTAATGACATGTACTTGTCTGTATTAAGATTTGGAGCCATTTAGCTTTACACAATACTCTGTCTCAGTGCAGACATCAAAGCTGATTGAATTTCTTCCCAGCCTGTCAACCTTTATAGGATTTTTTTTGAGAGTAAGTCCTTTTGAGTAAGCTGGAGTGGATTTTATAGATTATTGAGAAATTGGCTGACTAGATATCCAAGAATTTGAATAATGTAACTACCTAATCTCCTCTTTGCTGTAGGGAAAACTTATATTTAGCCACAAGACTTTTTATGTGGTAGTTGCTGTACAGAAATAAGGCCAGGTGAGAAGTGAGCTTTCCACAGAAACCTGCAGGAGGCCAGGATGACAGAACTTCCTCCAGTGTATCACAAAATTTTGGGAAAGACCAGACATCCCCAGAAAAATGGAATCCCAAGAGTGATCTCAACTGAATCTGCCTTGATAGGTGATCGGGTATTGTTTGATTTCTTAAATATAAAGGAAGCTGGAAAACTTCTGTTCTTTATATTGCAAGAGGAAGCCAGGCAACTAATAGAGAAGGCTGTGGATGTCCTGACATTCACAGGTTAAATGGCAGTTATCATTGAGCAGTACATCTAATTTAACCTTGAAATGCTGTGCAAAAGAGTCACTTCTAGATATGCAAGCATTTATAAGGAATATTGAGAAAGAAGTTTTAAAAGAGATCTGTTTCCCTTATGTTTCAGATCTCTTTCCATGAATGATCTGTTTCATACACTGTTTTGAAAACCAGGTGACTCCTTTCAGTTTTGTGTTGTTTTCTGGAAGCTGAATGTGATGCCTAAATTTGATTCCTCTCCCAATCCTTTGGATTAATGCAGTTAAATTAGGCCTGGGAAATGCTGGAATATTCATCTTGAGATATTTGTGAGCAGACTGAAGCTATCATCTCAGCTATTTTATTATTTCTGAGAGCTTGTGGAGGGTGGGTGGGTAGCAGGAAAACAGTAGAAGTTTAAAAAGGGAGGAAGGGATAAGTAACAGCGCAAGAAAAGCCAGGGAATTATGTCTGAAATACTGTAAGCTTAACTTCTATCCCTGAACAAATTCTGTAGTGAATAAACAAACAAAAAATTTGTAAGCAGTTGGAAGAAGACAAGGAAGTGAGTAGGAGCTAATATGAACTTGTAAAGCGTAAACCATGTCAAACAAATATAATTGCCTATGGCAGGATAATAGCCATGTGAATTGGAGAGGAGTGGATGTCATATTTCTTTAGTTTAGAAAGACTTTATAGCAGTCTCACAGGACATTTTTGTAAGCTGGCAGGAGAAACATGGTTAAGGTGAAAATAATCATAGAATAGATTCAAAACTGCTTAAAAAACATGCTCAGTGAGATGCTATTAATGTCCCAGAACAGAAAGAGCGGAGGTCCACATAAGCCTGTCATGTGCTTTTTGGAGTCTCGTTAACATCCTGCATGGTGGCACATAGAATACACTTATTACACTGAGGATGATGTGAGGTTGGGAAGGACTGCACATGTTTTGGAAGGCGAGATTAGAATGAAAATTATCTTGAAAAATTGAAGACATGCTCTGAAAAGTTGGATGAAAGTCAGCAGGGACTATATACTGCACTTAGGAAAAAACAGCTGTACAAATACAGCATTGTGAGTGATGTGGAAAATGTCTTCATAAAGTGATTTAGGAGCATAATGGAGGAACAGAGATCAACAGTACTGTGCTCTTGTAAAAAATGTATAATTGAAGTATCCTACAACATATAGGCATCATTTGGAGAGAGTGTAAAGGAGGTAAATATATATATATATTAGAGAGAGCAGAGCTGATAAAGAGCATTCAGCAGTTTTTTAACTTAAAAAACATAGTGGACATATCACAGGTTTTGAGTGTATAAGCACTTTTGCACAGAGTAAAGGAATCTGGTGTCTCTTTGTGTAATATTCTAGAATAAGAAATAATGTTTATGAAATTTCAGGAAAAAAATTTCCTGTTAGATAGGATATTAGGAAAAAAGTTTCTAGTGGTAGGGATAAAGTTGCACCTGTCGTCTATTCCTTAGAGAGGCTCTCAGTTTCACTTCTGAGGATCTTTAAAACAGGCTGTGGGAACTTCTCTTGGGAAAGGTAGAAATAGACAGGGGCAGAGAACTATATTTAATGTCCTGTTGAGTGTTCCTATCCAGCCTTATTTTTCTGTGATTTTATGTGGTCCTTCTTGACATAACAAAAGGTCAGGTATTGTTATCCTGGGCATCTGAAGAGTTTTGCCTTTGCTACATCTCTTTTAAAGGGAGACATATTGGAGGCGAGGAGGATTGGATGCAGAGCTATTGTACATTAAGACAGAAGTGAGAGAGTGGCTCCCTTTGTGTACAAACTGTGAAGTAGGGGTAGAGCCTATTCCTGAATGTTCCAACCTCATTTTTCATCCTACCCCACATGAAATATCCAAATGTCCCACCAAAACATGCTTCTTACTATCAGAGGTGTTTCTGTTAATTTTTGGGTTCCACTTATGTAAGATATGTTTCTACTCAATCTTTACATACATCTCCCATCCCTATCACTGCTGTTTTAGCCTCTTATGTAGTTGGTCCCTCACTCCCAAAGTTTTTAATAAATTTCAAGAAAAGCTCCCAAATCCAACATCAATCCTTAGTGTAGAACACTTGCCTTTATACTCAGTGAACCACATTGTTTGTACATGACACAACTGTTTGTACTTGACACAAATGCACACCACGTTCGCTCTTTTCCAGTGCCTAAAATACTTGCCACCCTTTTGTCCCTGTTGTGGCGGGCTGTGCTGGGTTCACTGATGTGTGATTTGACCAGTTTACTTCACAAATTTGTACATCACTGCCACCTTCTTCCTTTCAGCTCCTTGTCTTTACCTCCAGTTTGCCTCAAATAAAGGCTTAGCCTCCTCATGCCCTCTCCTAATGTGGGGCTCCTGCAAGGCAGCAGGAATAAGAGTTACTGCCTGTTACAATTTGGTCATTTATGCTGTCAGCCTCCTTTCTTGATTGTCATGGCCATTGCCCAGCAGCAGTATTAAAACTACAATCCAAACCAACTTATTGTATACCTTCTACCTGGCAGGTTAATGAGAAGGGCTTTTCAGCTGCTATTTGAGGACAAAGCTTTGGTTGCAGACTGTCAATGCCTCATTTAATTTTTTTTTGGAGCAGGAGGTAGCCTGTAGGCTTGAAGGCTAGACCAATTTGAGATTTTACATTTGGGTGTCTTGGAAACCCAGCATTATTTTAGATCCCTGAAAAAGTTATTTGGCCTTACTGTAGGTCTGCAGCTGCTTATTTTAATGATACTGTTGTCTGTAATGCCCTGACAGAGAAGCCCTTTCACCACATAAAAGAGCGATACAGTTTTGGCAGGAAGTTTCCTGCCTGCTTTGAGTAACAGTCATGCTATCAAATGGATATCAAATATCAAGCTGCTTTCTCCCAGGTAAAGTGCGAGCTTTGGCAGCTGGGCTCAGTCAGATGGCCAGTCACCAAATGCTGAATAGTTTCCTTCTGGAGCTAGCTGGGTGATGTTGAAAATTTTTTCTTAGGTGCTCAGTGGTAGCAGCCCGTGTGCTAGGCTAAGGCACATCTCTTGCCACTTGAGATGTTTGTGACGGGTGTGTGTGAGTGTATTTGATGAAGGCATCCTATGTACGGTCTTGACACTTTGCAACACAAGCTTTCGGAAGGGATTGGTTTTGCGTGTAGTGCAGATTTGGATCCATGGCAGTATTTGTTTATCATGCCGAAGATTATCCTGTTTTGTTCCTAAGGAAGAAGTCTAGTGAGATAAAACTGTGTGGTGCCTTGATCCAAATAAAGAATCAGGAAAACCTCTGCCATTCCATGGTTGTAGCTAAAACTCTGCTTTGTGGGTGAGGTATCCAAAAGTGCTTGTAAGCTTTGATGAAAGTAATTCCCAGATGAATTTCAGTCTTGGGATTTTCAAATCCTACAGCACAGATTATTGGCCTTGTGTTCTCCCTATAGTGGTTAGACTGCAATTTAGAAGATATTTTCCTGTCTTTCATCCAGAGAAGTCTGATACGTAACAATAGGGTTTTTTGAAGTGGTCCTGAACATTAAATTCAGCTTAGATTGTTTCATATGTTTCAGTTCATGACTGCAGTTCAAAAGAGAAGAGAGGTGTTTTTTTACTCTTTCTTTTAAATTCTATAAATAAATGCTGTTTTGGATTGTAATAGTACTGTATGTATGAGATCACTTCAACTTGTAAATAAGTCTTAATATACCTCAGTGACATGCAGATTCATGCAAGCTAGCTAGATTTGATTTTAACTCTTCCTGTTTATTTCCTGTATATTAAGCACTTAGAATGACAGCCTCCTTCATTGTGTGAATGCCATTAATTCGTGTTTTGATTCCTGTGAAACAAGTTTTGCATTAGCATACATATCATGCAATTGCCATTTGAATTCAGCTCCCTCATGACTGATTGTTGCAGTCACAAAAATGGGGTGTTATAGAGTTGGTATGTCACGTGGAATTTGAGGAAATCTCAAATTAGTACTGCTTGTGCATGCTACTTTATAAACAAATGCATACTGAAACTTCTGAAATTTTCTTTTTTGGGCTTTGTTTTCTAGTGCCTGGATGTACATTTCAGCCCTGTCCATAGGAAATATTTCTTCTACTCATTTTTGTGTGGTGAACTTCAGTGACTTTGTTGCTTTGAAGAGTAATGGCTGAGTGATTTGAATTTCATTTCCTCTAATGCCAGTAACAAGTGATCAAACCAAGAGCTTGTCAAATTTGTTGAGTAGCTGCAACCATCCTTTTATAATTTGGGCTGTGACACCATTGCCTTTGTGTAACATAAGCGATCTGCCATGAGTACAGAATCATCTGACTTTGATGTTAGCACCTGTGCTAGGAACCTAAATGCCTTGGATTTCCTCTCTGACAGTCACAGAGAAAAAGGTGCCTCAAGAGTGTGGATGAACCCACTGACCTTGAGCCTCTGGGGATGTATTTCTCTCTCTCTGTCTTCATTGCCTAAAATGAGGTAGGGTAAGTCAGGACACCAGAGCTGCAGCCTTTACTTATGCAGCTCCTTCTAGGGGTTCAGCGAAGAGGTGTTGGATCTCTGAACTTTTGCATCCTGAAGTGTGGGATAAGGTCGGTGATTTAATCTGAATCTGTTCAAAATTCCTGTGCAGTGAGTAGCAATAGAAGGAACATCAAGGGTACGTTTTTAGACCCTAACTTAGGTCACATATGAAATGAAAAAATACTACAATCAAAATCAAATCAAACTTTACTCATTATTGCTGCCTCATGTAATAGGCAGTCTGATGTAATAATGCCTTATTACTGAATATGGGTGGGAGAATAAAGTGAGTAAGACCATTACTTTTCTTAATTTGTTGAATAAACATCTAAATAGTTTTCTCCTTGTAAAATTGGCCAAAAAAAGGAACAATATCCAAGTTCCATTCACAGACTCCAACTTAGACACTACAAGATTGTGTAAACTGGCAAAAAACCCCCCGACACTGAAGCCTCAAAGTGAACAGATAAATAGTGAATAAAAGATCTAAACTGAATTTCAAGATAATAAAAAATTCATTTACCTTGGGAAAAAATACTGAAAGAAAATATATTAGCAGTAGTAAAATATTACAGTATCTATATATTGAATTTCAAATTAAAAGTAACTATTGGATCATCTAGTCAGACTTCAATTTGTTTCACTTCTATGAAACCTTGTAGCTTGTGTCTGACTCCAGAGGGTCTCCTAGGTGTGTATCTATTCTTTACTAGTTCGCAGAAGAACAGTCATAAGAAAGGGAACTTGTTTCTTACAAAAAACATTTCACTGTTAAAGAATGTTCCTAATTCATCATTTTAATTTGTCTGGCTTCAACGGTTAGCTTTCTATTCTTGTTATACTTTTTAATGCCAGATTACACAGAACCTTAATTCCTAGTATTTTCTCTGTGTGAATCCACTTACAACAATTGAAGCACCTTTCAATATGCTTTTTAATAAAATAACATTATTTAGCTCTTCAGGTCTTTTACTGCAAACCATGCTCTTCAGTGTTGTCATTTTCATTTTTTTTCTATGACTTCCTCAGTTTTTCAAATATTAAACTGTGATCAAAAATGTGTATGTAAAATTAATCATAATTTTTATGAGCGTCATACAGAGAGGAACATTAATTCATTATTGCTGTGTGTGTACAGTCTGGGGGAAGCATTGGCTTTGTCTGGCCATGATGTTATTGGAACCAAAATGAGAGGATGCCTTATTATATCTCCTCATCTCAAACTTTTCTGTGTCACCTATATTCTATAATACAGTATTTCCATCCTCTTATCCCTTTTAATCCATAGGCCACAGGACATAAGATTTGCTTTCAGTGATCCTACTGTTACAACTTTCCATTTGGCTGTGTTAAAGCACATTTTGGTTTATTTGATCAAGGTAACCAAATGATTCTGATAACTTGGTAGAATGCCTTGCTCTTATTTATGTTTCTATCCTTATTCTTAATTTTATATGTTTCTCCCTCATTGATTCCGGTAGATCATGATGATCATTTCACTGGCAAGTATTTTTTTTGACTTGTCAGTTAATCAGTTCTCAGCCCATTTAGCTGGTGTTTTATTGATATTATATAGTGCCAACTTTTTAATCAGTCATGTGTTACTGAATGAATTGCTTTACAAAGTCCAAGCTAGGCAATTTTATTTGACAAATCTGTAATCTTATAAAAATCATGTTATTATGATGAGAATTATTTTCTCTAAATCCATTCTGGCTGCCATTTATTACATTAATGTTCTTTACTCTTTACCAATTAGACTTTTTATCAGCTCACTCTTTCTTTTGTCATGGTTGATGTCAGGCTAAGCAGTTGGGCTGCTTGTTCTTTAAAAATTAATGGCACATTAGCATTCTTCCGGAATTTCCCTGCTATTTCAAGATTTATTAAAAATTAATGAAAGAGATGCCCTCAGTTATTTGGTCTTGTTGATTTGAATATAATTATCCCTAGCAGATGCTGTCTGATATTCTCCTCAGTTACTAATTCTTGATTAGTAGAATCTGTGTTTGCCAAGCTAAAATGTAAAATATGAAATGTTGCCAAAGCTTAAGCTATGTGTTTATGTTGTTCGTAAAGCCATGAGTCCTCAAGCATGCCCTATCTTATCTTTTAATGTGATAAAAATAATTAATAGATATAAAAGACAATCTGTTACCAGAAAGGGTTGAAAGCTTTATAGTTATAATTACAGATATAATTATGAGAAACATTAAATATGGATGAAGTTTTCACACTTGGAGTTTAAAAGATAACACAGATTCTGTTGTTGGAATAAAAACAGGAAACTGGCTCTGTAAGTATGGTACATGATAACTTAGATTTAAATTTGACCAAAAGTAAAACATAACATTTAAAAATGACCCTTAGGAATGCTACGATTATAAAATATCAGAGGAAGAATTGTGCCTAAACAAATCTGTAGTCCTTAAACCAGAGAGGTACTCTCTGAAATTTCTTTCACTTTTACCAGTGATTTTGGAGGACACTGTTATTGGATTCTCTAGAACCTGTAATAACCCCAGCAGCATCATGGTTCTAAGTTACAATCTCTTTCTGCACAAACTAGAAGATCTATCAGTAGAACTCAATTGCAGTGTGGTGCCATTTCACTGAAGTTAACAATTATATATGTGTGTGACTTCAGTGACAGGAGACTTCGCTCACACTGAGTGCACTTTGAAAAAATTATGCCCAATCATAATGATTAACTAGTACTGCAAATTTTAGAAATATCAATATTAGTGATTTATTCGTTAATGTTGTCCTTGCTAAGCTGAGGTTATAATGAGGTAATAATTATGAAAATGTTAAATAGAAAACTTCATGATAGAAACAAATCTGTAGCAATTATTATAGTACAATACTATTATTCTAACAGTTGTGCAGGAGCAGCTGTTATTATTGTTAGGCCTGTAAAAAGAGCACTAGGAAGTAGTCTAGGAACCATCTGTTAATAGCAGTTGTATGTTGAGAGTTTCCCACAGGAGAAAAGGACTTGATTGGATGAGCACAGTAAGAATTAAGATAAGGCTTTGGGAATAAGAGACACCTTTAAAAGGACAAAACAAAGGAGATTTGCCAAGGTGCTTAGATTGTTTTCATGGTCACTAAACAACAAATAAACTTTAACCTTTCTCCATGTTACCTTTTTACAAGGAACCAGGTACAGCAAACAATTTTCCATCTAGGCTTCCTATCTTTCAAGTTCGCAGGGCTTCTGAAAACAAATGTAACTAGGAATGTTAAATAAAAATTTTAATTTTTTTGACTACCTAATGATAACAGGTGTATAGTAATTGCCATGAACTATCTGAGCTTTTAAGAGGATAAATTCTAAATAGAAAAATAAATTTAAAACTTCCTTCTGCACAATATTGCTGTATGATATTGTCATAAGAATCTTATTTGGAGATGTTCTCATTTTTATTGGTATAAAATTACAGTCATTAGTTATGATTATGCCATGAGTATTTTTTTTTTTCTTTTTAATTCTATAAGTTATCTTTCTTAAGGAAAGTCTTTTGACTGGAGAACAAGGTTATGTGCTCTATAACTGGCTGGAGGTACAGGGGGAAAACAAACTAAGGCTGATGACTTAGCTGATCATAGGAAGTGTCTTTTTTTTTTTAACTTGAAGGGTTTTTAACTTGATGCACTTACCCATGTGCAGGCATTTGGTGTTACTGATGTATCCAAGACACTCAAGTAGGACACAGGGCTCTCAGAGACCTGTGACCTCCTAGATCAGCATCTAAATGTTAAGAGGGCTACCATGAGGCATCCCAAGGGCCCCAGTAATCAGTGTGAGGAAAATAAAATTGAGTTACAAGTCTTGGCTGTTTGCATGGACTCAGCTGTGGAAGGGAGCTTTAAATCTAGAATGTGAAGTGTTGGGACTGAACAACTTGTTCTGCATTTGGTGTGAAAATCTGTTCTTTTGTATGATTCAATGAATTAGAAATAAATTTGTAAAAAATAAGTTTTTATTTGCTACCCTAGCAATTAGCATTTGCTATATCAGATTCGTGACCTGAGAGGTTCCACTACCATTAATATACATCTATACATATTTTGCTTTTATATTTTGTTGTTTAAAAAAAGGCTCCAATACATTGTTAAAATTAGAATGCTCATGACACAGCTGACCTTACCTTCCCACTATGAATTCAGCCTGTAAATTACATCTCATTTCATAAAATACTGATATAAGATAAAATTTAAAGCTTTAAAAAATAAGTTCATGGATTATAATTGTGTTGAATGGTGCAGGGAAGTTGTTTTATGGTAGTAGATCACCCAGATTGTCAGAATAAAGACAAATTAATTAGATATAATTGACCTATATATGTAAGAGAACAATGTATTAATACTCATCAGATAACTTGTCTAAAGTCAGTGTAGAAACACAGTATTACTTCATCAGAAAGTATTTATTGAGAGATCCTAGCCCAGCATCCATTTAATTTGAGCTTCAGGAACAACTTCTGTGTACCATGGAGTTCTCTGGATTTATTTTGAGGCTGTTGCTAGAGTCTCACTAGCTTGGTGCTTTTCCCTTGTGTTCTGGCAATATGGCAAAGCAGAATCATCTCTTCTGAAATGTATAGTAATGGAATTTTTTTTTTCAGAATTGCATTTTCAGAGTTAGACGTCTAGCATGGGAAAAAACTATAATTCTTGATAGCTAAAAGAAAAATATTTTGTCAGTCATCTGATATAAGCTTATTTCTATGTTAGTACTTTCTATACAGCAGTCTCCATTTTGTGTTTAGGTTCTATCACTTTCTGAATTCGTTATTTGACATTAAATCACAGTTATTGAGAGTAACCTTTAAAGTCTTCAGAACCACATAATCTTTCTCTCTTCTCAAAGGCTTTTATATCCTTCATCATATGCTTGGTGTGATTTTAATGAAGCTGGGTTCATAAGGTCCCCCAGGTCACAAATGAAAATGGATAGCACAGAATACAGTGCCAACTCCTCCGAGACCCCAGTTAATGTATTGCTCTCTCTTTGGAAGCTGCACAGTTGCTACTTGTTTGCTTCATGATCTACCAGCCATTTGTCTGTCTGCTATGGTATTTTTAACATGCAGTAGCTCTCCAGTCAGCAGCTGGGCAGTGCTGGTTTTGTACAGGGACAGACATAGGGTTCCTTTTAACGGATGCAGAAAATCCTTCAGCTCCAGCTAAGTAATTTTTACTTATAAACTTCTTTACCTAATTGACCATTTGGAATGATTTTTTATTACCTTGTCAATAAACATGTTTCTTAGTTTTGGGTTTGTTTTTCATTTTTTTTGGGAAGCTACATAAGAAGCTTGCTAATTCTGAATAGCTTTCTGGTCATATCTTAGAAAGTTAATAGAATACCACAATAAAAAAAAATCCCACTTTTTTCCCCATCTCTATTTTCAGCAGAGGAAGTCAGGCTAGCAGAAAACAGGAAGCTAGAAGCTACCTTGGTAATTTGTCTCTTAAAGTGTCAAAACCCCTCTTCGAAGAACTGCCCCAATAAAGAGAAGGTACTAAAAGAGAGATTGTTCTCAAGTGAGCACATGGTGGTTGAAAGACAAGTTTTGTCTTTCCAGATGCCATGGAAAAGAGGCACTGTATTCCCAAGAGACATCAGTTGAAGTTCTTCCTGTGGTATACATATGTATGTAATCATAACGTTCTTCAGGCACTTAAAAACATGTCGGAGTAACAGTCCTATGTCTTTTGCAACAATCTTGTTATTGAAGGATGCCTATCAAGTGGTGTGGAGTCAATTATCTCCTTCTGCGCCCTTGGCATTCCTGTGGAGAACTAATTTTTCAGCTCCCCTGTTGGGTTGATGCTGCACTCCACAGACATTGAATATGCTGCATAGAAATATTGTCAGTCTATTGGGATGAATTATTTTTTGTTCATAAATTTATCCAGGCACCCTGTTCAGCAAGAAATTTAAGCACATTGCCTACTTGAATTTTTGAGATGCTTAAAACTAGTTATGTGCTGAATCAGTATCTCAGTACTTAATTGATGTTGAGTATGGCCTATGAAGGAATAAAATTTAAATAATCTTATATTGAAAACAGCTGGTGATATTCTAGCCACTTCTAGATATGCAATATTCTCTAGTCCATGTGTACTAGTCTGTGCTTATTTACTGTCTTGAGGCAGAACACAATTTGCCAAGTGATCCAAAAAGGCCTGTATCTGTACAAGTACTATAAGCAGAGTCTTCATTTTAGCCTAAATCATACTCAGTGCACAGAGACAGGTTCTTTTTTGTCTTCAGAAGGAGGTTAAATAAAAAAATTATCTAGGTTTAAATGAAGCACTTAAATGAATGTTTTGCATTGCAGTGATTGAGCCAGCAATGCTTTTAATAATATGCCCTCACACTGCTGGCCTCTCAGGATTTGAGAGATTTTCTAATGCAAACCATGATGTGAAATTCATTAGCTACCAGTAGCTGAGGTTCTGAATCTGCTTGAGCCAATGAATTAATTTTAATTTCTAAAAATATATATAAAATACTGGTTTATGTCAGCCCTATATATTATAATGGCTTTTGGATGGTGGTATCGTAAATCTAACATAAAGCATTCAACTGGGTATGAATTAACATCTTCTAGTTTAAAGGAATTAGGGTGCACAGATTAATTTTTAAATACTTGAGTGACATGTGCTGAGCATATTTACAAAAGTGGAACAAATACACATATGCTTGTGTATCTGTCTTTTTAGTTATGCACATTGCTAAATTTCAGGGTGTTCTTAAAACTCCATCTGGAATTGTACATGTCTGTGTGTGCATCCATGCAGATATATATGTCTCTCTGGTATCATAAAGAAATGACTACAGGATAGATGCCACAATAGTTATTTATCTGCATTTATAACTGCCTAGGAAAAATTTTGTAGGAAGCTTTGGTTTCACACCAAAAGATTTCAACTAATGTATTGCTATTCCATGCAGCACATAAAAGCAATAAAAATAAAGTAATTAAAGCTTCTGTTCACCTACTTTAGTTGTCAAAATGCATCCATGAGTTAGATTAAAGGAAAAGGACTTTCGGAAAAATAGTAAGATACTAATTATATTAAAGGGCAGGCTGAAAAGTTTCACCTTTTCTGTGGAGGAGCAAGGTTAAAATTATGTATTTTAAGACTCTGTTTGAAGCCTTGGGATAACAGAGTGAATACTACAACTTTTTTTTTTGTAACTTTCAGCAGTTCGGTTTGGGTGTTTTTATATCAAAAGTCTGTGCTGTAACCAGGAAGTCAAAATCAACCTGAACATGAATGGAAAATGCTATTGACTTTTTTTTCTCAGACCAGAACTCACTGTGATTAGCTTTTCACATTTGATTTGAAATTGCCCTAGGCCTGAACCAAAAATCAGGGTTTTCATATGCTGGATGAGAGAATACAAACAGGGAGAAAAACAGTTGTTGCTTAGCTGTGTGCTCATTCAGCAGAGTTGGAGCCTTATTTGGACCTTTCTTCTCTTTGGTTTGCCCAGCGGCCCCTCAGGATAAGTAACGTCACTTGTGTGCTGTGCTGCATTGCAGACCCTGACAGGGACCTGCTCAGGGTGGAGCAGGATGGTTTGCTGAGGTTACCTCTTAACTAAACTACTTCTGGGAAAATGGGGTGACTAGTCTTTGGTTTTGGCAAAGGACTGTGTATTGTGATTATTCACTGGGCGCTGTAAGCAATTAGGGGGAATCAACTGCCTGAGCTTCTCCTTCCCAAAGTTTGGGAGTACTTAGATAACCCACATTTATGTACATGCCACAGGCATATATTTAATAGAACAGAGAGCAACACACTTGTCCTCCCTCTCCTTTTAGCTTCTATGGCCCTTAGCTCTGGGCCTACCTAAATTCCCGTTGTGGTCCAGTGTGACAAAGCCTCCAGCAGCTCAACCACGGCTGCCAGAGAAACTGGGAAAGCAAGTGATGCTCAGCCTCTGACAACAGAAGAATGACCAGCACTCTGACACTGTGTTGGGGCACTGGCCCTTGTCTCCTCATCTTTCTATTTTAAAATGTTATGCTCACTTACCTAAATCAGTTTGAACCAATACAAACCAGTTCAAATTTTTTCACCTATTCTACCAAATCATTGCTGGACTGACCTAAAAGTAAATCAGATCTGTTTCAGTCACAGCAGTGCCTAGATACTAATTCCACTACACATGTAATGGTTTGACCTCTTTCCTGTGATCCTTCATCCGTGGTGGAAACCTGTCCTGACCAAGTTACAAGAAGCTGAATACATACTCAGGTGACTGACAAGTCATCCACAAGGATCCTTTTAAGGACTGTCAAAGCAAGCACAGGTAATGCCTTTGTAAGTCAAAGTCATAATATTGACTGCAGTTGAACACACTCAGGATCTGCAAAGGAGTCTGAAACATCGTGTCCAAATTGCATTACAGAGCAGTTGGAGCAGCTGAATGTTAACTCTGCCATTTCGTGGAGAGTCTCCATTTTTATGGGATCTCTAGGCATTAGTATGAAATTTCTCCTGCTAGTATTTGTACTGTCGTTACATAATGCTGAAGTTGTAGGAGAGTGTTAGCTTGCCCTTTACAGTAAGTGCTTAATTAATGAAAATAGCGTATACCAAAGAACATCAGATAGTAAAAATAACTGCTGATGAACTTTTCACTTCAGTCCTCTCACTTTCAACACTTTCAGATATTTAGTTTTGCTATGAGCTGAGTTTATGTAACAACTTAATTTTGTATTTTTCACAGAAATGTAACCTGGAATAATTTAGCTATCCCAGACACCCACTGTTCCAGAGAGCTAGAAGAAGGTTACCAGTGCCCACCTGGATTTAAATGCATGGACCTTGAAGATCTGGGACTAAGCAGGCAAGAGCTGGGCTACAGTGGCTTTAATGAGATAGGTCTGTCCTACTGGTAAAATCCATTTCAGTATCCATTTAAAAATGTTTTTGAAATGAGTGGAACAGATAGTTCATGTCTGTACTGAAAAGACATCAAGTGCAATCAGTATTCTACTCAAGTAGAGCACATGCCAAAAAGAGCTCTGCTATTTGCTTTGCAGTTATGATGTATTTTTACATTGCCTGGGATCCCAGGATTTAAATAACTTTAAAACAATGTCTTTATAAGGAGTCAACTGTTGATTATCACCAGTATGCAAATGTGATTACTAATTTCTGTGTTTTATTTTTGATTCATTTTAGAGTATAAAATTCCTTCTGTTTGTCTAATTTTAGTAGTAACTCCCATGCAAAAAAAAACCCCATCCAGAATTACTTTGATAATCATCTTGTTACTAAGGAGAAGATGGGAGAAAAAATGATATCACGTATCTGTGGCAATCTTGATCCAAACTGTGTAAGTCAGAACATCAGCCAGAAAAATGATTGAGAGTCAGGAAGATTTTGCAATACAGGTGCAATTTTTGTTCTGATCAAAACACTGCAGTTACCAGGAGAATAAGTTCTCTGACAGCTGCAATGTGTTGTGCCATCGCCATGAGGAAATGAGGGTAGAACACAAAATCAGGAAGGGTGGCAAGAGCATGGGCAGCTGTGGCAAGATCCACATCCAAATGGAAAACATGCAGTTACTCTGTCAGAACATTGTGGTTATCTCACATTTATTTAACAGACAAAGGTCCAACAGGAGCCTGCAGCTGTACATTTTCATTTCAGGACAGGTAGGGAAGTACCTTCAAATGACAGAGCATACCCACAGGCTGAATTCTTTCTGATGCATCTCTTTGACTCTGATAAGCTTTTTTTTTTTTCCATTTTTCTGGCTTGAGCTCCAGACTGTTATCCTGGCCTCAGCTGAATTTGAAGGTAATGAAAAGATTTAATGACTGAATGACTGCAATCCAAAAAGTTTTTTTGAGTATCGAAAGCCTTTATGGCTGAAATTGCTTCAGTTGGTTCCTGAATATTCAGGTTGCTGAATATACACAATGAGACAGAGAGTTACAAGAAAGTCTCAGAGTCCTGCTACAACAAGTACTCTGTAACACCGAATAATTTCTGAACAAAAAGTGCCATTTATGTCCTTTCTTTTTTCTTGTGAAAAAGGGAGAAAAACCTGATTTCAACCAAGCACCATTCTGTTCCCTCTGCGAGTCAGAAACGTACCATTTGTACCAGTACTGCTAGATGAATAACACTATTGATAGTACCAAATTTTCTGTAGTTTTTTTCTTCTGTAGATTTCAAAGGATAATCCTGTCTGATCTCTCAGTCAGCCTTCAGATTTACTGCCATGCCTGGATGAACATGGGCTGAGTTCACACTAGAACCTAAAACTATCCACACTCAAGTTCTATAGTTCCAGGTAGTTTGGGAGGGGAGCACGAGATAGGAGCATTGCTGGAATAATGAGGCCTCAGATTGAAATCACCCTTCTTATCTTGACATATGAAATTATTAGTGTCATTGAAGGGTGTTGTTACAGCTGCCTACCTGGTCACCAGGGAAAAGTAATTGCAATGTCTTAGACAAGCTTCGATGGGTAGAAGAGTTGAACGAGAGCCAGAGTGCTTAATAAAGGAGGCCAGCTTGTTTTTAATGATGGGGGCTGGTTGGCAAAGACAGGTGAAATAGTTTGTCCATGGATGCCTTCAAAACTGGTTAAAAAATCAGGACTGAAACTCTGGTCTCCTGAGTCACAGACCTATGCCTTATCAATATGTATTTCTGAGTATTGCATTTTAAAGGTCAGAGATTGCTAATAGACCTAGGAGACTTGTAACTGATAAATTGGTTTTGTCTAGAAATAGGTAACCAGGATATAACACCTCTCAGTACTGTAGCCAGAAGTTAAATTGAATATCAATTGAAGGCTGATTACTAAACTTTAAAATACTGGGTAAGACACAAAAGCTTTCCCACAAAATGTTAAATAAGCTTCCTCAAATTAGGAGTGTTATAAGCAGGATTATAACCAGCAAGTTTATCAATATTTTATAAATATCCATTTTGTGATCACCTTTGTATGTAGTTAAAAGGTAAGTAATGAACTAAATATTTTCTGTGTAATTATACTATTTTATTGTACTTTCACTTGTATTTCATTTGCAGATGTTATGATGCAGCCTGTCCTGTTGGATCCTGAAATCTATCATTACAAAAATCACAAGAGCATAGCAGTTTTGCAGCTACTGTATAATTAGTAACTCTTAATTTGTGATATAAGTACAAACTATGAATATTTGAATCTGATATTTTCTGTTATTTTTCTTCCCTTGAAAGAAAAAAGGAGGGATTTTTACAATTTTATTACTGGGTGAAGACCAAGCTGTCCTAATAAGATAAAAGTTAATAGAGTTTTTAATACTGTTAGTATGCCAATTAGGTAGCTTCGTATTTGGAAAATGCCTTGATTTTGGCCATACCCTGGTCCCACTTCTATAACTGGCTTTGACTTTAAAGGATGAATATTGGAAACATGGTAGTGTAAGTTTTGGTACTTAATTAAATAAATAAAATATATTTATTTCCCAAGTTTTCTATTTATAGTTTTGAGGTGTTCTGTTGATCTGTTTTATGTATGTTTCCATGCAAGTGTATACGTATTGTTTAAGGAAGAACATAGTTACAGACTACTGATAGGTATGTCTTGAAGTCATCTTGTCAAGATAATTTAGGACATCTCCTTCTTATGAGAAGCAGACTTCATAATTTTTCCAGGCAACATATTGTATTGCTTCATTGTCTGTCCTCTTAGGAAGATTTTCCTAAAGTATAACCAGAATCTTTCTTCTTTATACAATTTAAGATCATAATTTCTCACCTTATTCACTACTGACCTAGACAAAACCTCTAAAAAAAGCGTTTCTACATCTTTCATATGGCTTCCATATGGCTTCCATGTGACTCTAATGTTTCAGTCTTTTGCTATAAGACTTATATTTTATACCTTAAATTGTTCTTACTGTCTTTCTCCAGACCTTCTCTGGCTGATTCACCACTTTGTTGAAATGCAGTACTGTCAGAATACCCCAGAAGAGCCATTATTTTATGTGGTTTTAAGCTCTGTTACAATTTCTACATCCCAGTGAGATGTTTTCCATTTTCAGAACAGCATGTTGTGGGTGATTCATGTTTTTCTAATTTATTACAGCCCTTTTGTCCTACTGAAAGAGCTGCCATCACTGTTTCCCATCCTTTTTTTTGCTTACTTATGTCTTTTTACATTGAATAGCATACTTTCTTTTGTTTTTCTAGACTATTTCTTCAATTTGCAAGATCTTCTGGAGTTTTAATTCTCTCCTCCTGATTACTTGTGCTGCCTTTTAGCTTACTTTTCTCTGACATTACATGCGTATCATTATTTTCTATCAACCTGATCAAGAGTGAAAAAATAAATAGAACCAGACTCTGGAACTTTGACAGTCTTCCTTTCTGACAATGTTTCATTAATAGCTGCTCATAAGGACACCTAACAAATGGTTTTGCACCCATCACAGAGCAGTGTCACCTAGCCATATTCCTGTGTGTTGTCATGGTGAGACGATGTTAAAAGCCTTTAAAAGCCTTTTAAAAGATGTAGACCATGAAGTGTTTCCTTCCTCTTTACAAAACCTGCCTCCATTCCACATCTGTACAGCAATGATACAGGAAGACTTGTGCCATAGGTTGTCAAGTGCCTGCACCCTTTAATATATATTAATAACATGATACTTACACAAGATGTTTGTGAAGATCATTTTTCCAACATGGGCCACCTCAGTGTATATCTACAGCTCATGCCTCTGTCCTTCAGTGTACATACTTCCAGACTGCATGTAGAATGAAGTAAACACCAGTTAGTACTGCCAGCTTCGCAAGTGTAATCTCTAAAGAGAGTGCAGTTACTAAAAGCCAGGGAAGTTCTGTCTGGCAGTACCTCTGGAAAAGTTATAAGCAAAAGTCACAGAGGTCTATCTCATAACTGTTCATGAAACTGAAAAATTAATGAAACAGGAGCCAATTAGCTAAGCTCCAAGTACCTCAAATCCTTTTGTCTGTTCTGAAATGGGAGGAAGGATAGTAAGGAAAGAATAAGATACCCCTCTAGGTGAGCTGACTTCAGCTGTTTCAGGTTCTACCTCATGGGAGGCTATAGGAAGTTCCTGTTTTCCCATAGTTAAATTGGTCATGAACTCAGTAGAAACCCAAGTACTCTTTCCAACAGTTTGACACAGAACTTGACTTCTTAAGTAGGTGTTGTTCTTACACAGTGTGACCCTTAATATAAAATTGAATCTTTTATTCTTCAGGATGCCTGAAAGTTTTTTTGAACACTACCTGTGGGGCTGAATGGAAGTAAGAGAAAGGATGTGAATGAAAGGCTTGGCTGCCTGTGTGGATGTGGGTAGCAAAGTTCCTCCCTATTGACTATACCTGTGTGGTACTGTCAAGCTCTTCTCCTTCTCAGACTTCTTAGCTGGTTTTGATTCAGGCTTCTATAAAAAGGTTGATGTTTTCTTCATCTTAGAACAGCCTTCAGCCTTGTCTCCCACTAAGAGTGTCAGGTACATTCACAGCTAGCCTGTTTCTTCTTTCTGATTTTGTTCTTTTCTTCTCTGTATTTTTCCTAGCTATGTTTAATTGCATAGTGTGTAGCTGAGACCATGACAGTATTATGAAGTGTGTAAAAAATGTTGAGCTAAATATTGAGAAAAAATACTTTTTTCTTGTGAACAGACACTACTAATTGTAAAAATTATTAGTCATATGATTGTATTTGATTAAGTATTTGCATCTGATATACTTAAAAAGCATAAATATAATTCTTGAGTTAAATAAGAGCATACAAGTCTTGGGAACTGGAGGGCAATGACAAGTACTTCTACCTTACATCTCACTGTTTATCTGATTGTGTATCTACCTTTAATCAATATTTAACATGGCAGTAACTGCTATCAGGGCCACACTAAGGGTGTTGGCAGAGCTGACTATGGGGGTTCTGTTGAAAAGGGTGCCTCATAAATGCAAATGTGCCAGAATCCCCACTGTTGTTGGATCCTGTACAGATTTCCTCCTTACCTGCACTTTCCACACAGTGCAGAGTCTTTTGCATTCAGGTTTTTGTAACATCAGCTAGTAATCATTTCACATGCCTCATGGGTGCAATCATCTGCAGTCATCTACAGATGTACACTTGCAGCACATCACTGATTTTACTCTTCATATAATTCTGGAGGTTTTTTCCATGATTTACAGTGCTACATATTGCTTCAAATAGTCTCAAAAGGAAAAGGAAGTCCCAAATAAAGATACCTAAAGGTTTAAAAATACTCTACAAAGTAAGCAAGAGAAGTTTTAGGCCATGAGAGATACTTTCTGAAAGGAGAAGGAGGAGATCTAATTCTATCCTTATCATCAACCCATCTGCCAATTGCTAGTGCCAGTATCCTATTAAATGATACTAGTTACGTCTTGTACCTGCAAAGAGTATTTGACAAAGACTAACATATTAATGGCACTTTTACATATAGGAGATAAACACACATATTGTATCTTGAAGACAAATAACAAAATTTCCATGGTAAGGAGGGCTTCAAAGCCCTCCTTAGGGGGAGTCTTTGCATATACAAAGACTGCATCTGTATTAAGCCTTACTTGCCTTACAGTAGAAGTGAACACTGTTCATTGGCACAGTGAGCCAGCAAAACCATCTGATTTTATGGCCTGTGAAACAGCAACAGAGCTATGGGTCTCAGATGTTTCCTGCTTTTATTACAAGGGCTTCTTCCTTATAATGTGGGACCCAGAAATTAAGTCATTTTTGCATGCCTACATTTGAAAGCCTTTTTAAAATTGATAACTGTATGAAAAAAAATTATATGTCACTGAAAAATATCTGCCATGATTAGATTAAAAGTGAACATAATTTAATGTTTGTGAAAGGAAGCTTCACAGTGGGACCAAATTTTCTCAGTTCTCTGGTAGGTATTGTTTTAATGAAAGTCTCATTCAGTGATCAAAATAGCCCCTTTGCTTACCCATAAATTGAAGTTTTTATCTACCAAACATGGGAGTTACTTTGGTTCTCTTACAAGTTCTCTTTTGGTGGGGAAAATACTTGTGAGTGTGCAACCAGTTGGAATTGCTAAGGCATTGCTCTTAGTGTGGAAGATTGTGTGGCATTAGGTCCATCGTTCAGAAGGAAGGAATTAGGATTAAGTTAGTATGCTGTGAATCTGGATCTGCCACAATCCATTAAGTAAATTTGCCATGAGAGATTTTAATGTTTCCTAGAGATTGGGAACCTAGCTCTTGGATTAGAATTCATAATGGCCACAGAGTTCTTTGAGTGGTGTGATGTCATAAGCACTTAAAGAGCAAAAAATCTGGAGAAGGAAAAAGGGTGCTCACACCAGTCTAAAATAAAAGCTGACAAATGAGTCTAAATCAGACCCCAAATAAAGTACTCCTAGAAACTGCAAGCATTCAGAGCTACAAGTCCATTTGTTTATGTAGACATCTATATCATTAATTTTATATGAGTTCTTTAAGCTAAAGTAAAAATGGCCCATGTTTTTATATAGTAGTACAGTGATCAAAACGAGAGTCGTGCATTCCGGAAGGATGCCCTACTAACCCCTATGTACGGGCTAAGCAGAGCATGGTTCCTTCCTTTTTCCTCTGAGTCTGCAGCAGCAGGAATTCCTGCTGCAGGCACCTTAGGAAACCAAGCAACAGGAGACTGGTTCTAGAGGGAGTTCTATAAAGACTTGCTCCTTGTCATTCTTCCATGAAATTATTTCCAATTTTTCTCCATGGACTACCTCACCATAAGATGGATAAAACTACATTTAACATTTAGGAGGCAGAATGTTAACAAGGCATACCAGGATGATAGAGAATTCTTGAAAATCTGGCTTGATATTCCAGCTGCCGCTGGTGATGAGAAAAGTGCCACTCACTGGTGGCAGAGGCTGACTTTTTAGGTACCCTGTCACCACCCACCTACCTGACTCAAGCAGCTTGGCTCTTGGTGGCAGAAGTAGCAGCCACTTGGTCCTTCCAGGTCCCTGGCATAGGCAAGAGGGGAAGGTGGATAATGATTGATTAGTTGTCCTAAGCAACTGACTATTTTGCCAGCTCTGAGACTTTGGCATCCATGAGAAGCAGTTAATTATGAGTCGATGAACAGAATAAAATTTATATTAGCAGGTTATTTGCTCAAAGTAGGAGATACAGCTGATAGTGAAAAGGATTGCAAGGGTTTTTATCAACCTCCCAACATGCCTCCTTCCTCCCTCCACTGCCCTTTCACACATTCAGGTCTCCTGAATTAAGCTGGTGTCACTTTCCACAGACAAGGATGGCCAGAAATGCAGATCAGCATCACCACCACAGCTTGAATCCCTGGGCTCTGAGTCATTTGGTATCTGGGATAATAGAAAGCAATGAGGGGATGTAATTGTTTAGTCAGAGCCTCCATTTAATTGTACTCATTAAAAGCTGAAAGGTTGAGGTCTTATGAAATAAGCATTGGTTCAATAATTATTTAATCAAAACTTTCAGTCAGACTCTTACTATGGATGATATGTATGCTTGATACATGTATTGAGTCTTTGAGTATCATTTATCCTAGCAAGTATATCATGGTATTAAATACTTTGATAAACAGGTCTAATTTATTCCACTAGTGCAGCTCCTTGATTCAGGAACTTTCATGCACAATATCAAGTAAGAAGCCCTTCATCCATGACTTCGACCTGTGGAGTTGTCATGTGGTAACATTACAAGTGATAGTGATGTTAATGTGTGAAGGTGTCAGAATGTAATTAGGGAAACCATTCAGACTGTCTAGTAATAAAACACATACTTTCTAAATGTGAGCCAAAATGACTTAAAGCATGCCCCATTAGTCCACTGATTGAGAAACCACTAGAAATCATAATTTCAAAAACGGTGATAGGTTTTTTCCCCACTGGAATTCCTTCCTAGGCCTTGCAGACAGAGAGCAATAGAGCCCTGTCACCAGCTGAGGCTCTCAGGTGGATAAATCTCCACTCAGGGAATTTCATTTATTTGTTTTACTGACAATTAACATAGTGTAATCACTCACTCAGGTATTAGGAACTAAGGAAGGCAAACAGTTAAAAAACAGGGAAAATGCCTCCTTCGCCTGTCTCATCTTCAGTCATCTCCTCCCAGTGTCCTAGTCCCCACTCCTCTGCTCTTGCAGCATCTGAGGTGGGGAGTGGTGCAGGAATCTGGAGTAGATCCATAATAATTTTTTTTTTTGCAACCCTTCCTTCCTTCCTTCCTTCCTTCCTTCCTTCCTTCCTTCCTTCCTTCCTTCCTTCCTTCGCTCCTTCGCTCCTTCGCTCCTTCCTTCGCTCCAGAATGGACCTAGCCATGGGCAGCAGTTCTTTAAGAGCTGTCCCTGCTCTGGAGTGTCCACTACTACCAAAAGCCTACCAGTTATGCCCACTGAAGGCACCTAAATAAACTTAGACATGACAACCACCTTTACATAGGCACCTTCAGAAAGTTATGGTGAGCACAGAGGAGCAAAGAAAACAGTCGGTATGCCCTGTGCAGGTGAGAATGGTTTGCAGCCCTCATTGTGTTGTTCATCTTGGGAAGTAATTCTAGTTTCAAGGGATGCAAATGCTGTGAGGTTAACTTTGTTAAATAAGTTCACTTTGTTTCGTGGAGATAATGGACAAATTGAAAGTGAGTCAACTAACAAATCCCTGTTTGGGCTTAAGGCACTATACTGTTTTCACTGGTTTCACCTTCTGAAGGACCTGGTTACAAGGCCATGTTTAGTTTCTCATTAGAAAAATTTTAATAACAGAAGGCTGTGTGAGTTTTGTTTTTTCTTTGGGAATTCGTTTTATTTGGCAGAAAAGGTACAAATAAAATTCAGTGGTTGGAAGTTGAATGTAGACAGATACATTTAAGAAAAGATGAACATTCAAGGCAGGTCCTGCTTGACTAACGTGATCTCCTTGACAAGATGACACAGCAGAAAAGGACCAGGGGGTGTTGACTTTACGCCTTGTTGTATATTTTCCCATTCCCCAAACATTTAATAATTCTAAACCTGTTCTTCCTCCCTGTAGTGAAAAAATGCAGATCTGCAATATATCCAGTTTTCACAGAATACAAAAAAAGCTGTATTTTTGGACATAATTTTCCTTTCTCTTGATGCTCACCTTTGTTTAGCCATTCTTTCCTCTGAGGTTCCAAATGCCAGTTTGTGGAGAAGCTTACCTTCAGAAAGCAATAATGACCATCTTTCAATAAGGATTTTACCCACAAACATCCTTTTCTATTGTGCTCTTCTCTACAGTTCGTAATTTTTGCCATCAGGTGAGTCAGAAAGCATTGGCAGCTCTGTCTTACATTATGCTTGACTGTGTTTTTTTTAGCATTAAGTCTTGTACGGGTAACAGGATAATATGTTTTAGATCACATTTTCCTCTCACTGAAGTTTTCTTCATACATCAGTGGAAACATTCAGGGTATTCTCGTCGCGAACCAAAGCAGTAAAGGTATATTATCCTTGACGATTTTTTCCTTAGAAATTCAAGATTTTTATTCTATTTTCCAAGTCATGACATTTTTGATGCCTTGTATTGAGTATTCTGTATTCTCATTATTTTATGTCACCCAAGTGACTGAGTTACCACTTTTTCCTTTCCTCTAGAAGGCTTTTCTTTTGAGTGCTTTATCCTCCATGTGCATTTAATATCATGAACTTACTAACTGAATGATTAAAACACTTTCAGGCATTCTGGTCCATCCTTCCCCCAGTGCTAACATGCCCAATAGTTCAGTTGACTACTTAACCTTGAAATAAAAAATACAACTGATATAATCTTGAACTGACAGAACAAAGAGATTTTGTGATGCAGTGTGTAGAAAATTTGTTTTGCTACTACAGAATACTCAGACTTGTCTAAGAAGCAAAATAATATGGTTTCATTCTCAAATTTGTGGACCAAGAATGGACTATTGCATATGGGCAGAAACAGAAATGAAGACTAGGCAAACTTGATTTATCAAAGTGTGCTGAGATTACACAAGTATTCCCAGCCTTGGCAGTGTCCATGGCAGGTGCATATGTTATATTGCATGGTAAAGCAGTGTCTGGTTAACCAACACCTTGCAGACAACAGACAGCAATATTTTTTCCCTTGGCCTCTCCCCACATCCTGCAAAGCACACTTTATGTTTTAATCCTATTTCTGCACCTGTTGAGTAAGAAATATTAGCAGGAACTTTAAAATTAGCCACGTAATTTTCCAACTGGGTCATCAGTTCTGCAGTTTCCACAGCTCTGCTGTCATGGGGTGGGCTGGTGGTGGTCCACAGCTTCTATGTCTTGACAAGGATGTCCCACCTTATGGTTGTAATTTGACCCCCTTCAATGAATTTTAATGGTTCATTGCTTTCTGAACTTTAGCTCAGCTCCAAATAGAGGTGCCTGTTTTGTTCAGAAACCGTGTTGCTGTCAGAACATTTGTGCTGCTGCATTGGCAGGCCCCAAAGACACTCATACTGGCTTATTGAGGCTGCAAAATATTTTCTTTATTTGGAGACAGCCCTGTCCTCATTATACCTGTATTCTCTGTTTGGATTTAAGTTTTTCTGAGGTTTCATAAACCTTATAATCACACTAACAAGTCTTAAGGCATTTCCCAGGAAGACTGGCTAGCAGCAGACTGGTTTTAGAAGTGATGATATCCTCAGTATGGAGGTTTCTGCTGAGCAGACACTGAGGGATTGGCCCTTATTTACTGACTTCCTTTGGTCATAAATATATATGTTGCTTATCTTTTGTAAATCACTTGCTCCTGTAGCCTGACAGCCCAGGGATCATAACCCTCTATTAACTATGTATGTAAGTGAATATCCCTATACATAATACTTAAAAAATAGCTTTTCTTACTTAATAGTTATGGAAAAGATTTATAAAAAGCAGGCCAGTGCATGTGATTCACTATTTCTTCCTGCTAGAGATGAGATCTGATAGTTACCAAACAATGTGGCACTGATAAGAGATTTTAAGGTTAGTGGCAGTTAGCTCTGTTTAGCAAAAATGCTATGGCACATGGCAAAATTATTATTGTTATAGGACTGAACAGGCCTTTCAACCCTGAATTTTCAATGGTAAACCTTTAACTAAAGGTTACATCTCAGCTGGTGAGTTTGCATGTCTGAGGTCTTGATTCTGTATACTGTGTCTGTTGCCACCTATTTTTGTGACCCAATACCAGTATTCCTGCTTGATTTTTGTGGGAGAAAGAACCATGATATGTGGACAAGAAGGCAGCTGCTGCCCCACTTCCTTGCAGCTGATGCACCAGTGTCCTGCTATTCTACAGCACACACTGACTGCTTAAATTGCTTGTACTGAGTGGGTCCACAGTTATGACTGGTATGTACCTATTGGCTGTTACTCGTGGCCACAGTCAGCACTTTGTATTTCTGTGATAAAGATACCAAAACCCACAGAGGATACTAAGACAATACTTCTGATTCCAGGCAACTGAAAAAGTGGACTGAATTAAAAAACAAACAAACAAACCAAACAAAAAACACAAACAAAAAACCCCAAAACAAAACAAACAAAAAACCCCACATCCAAACAAAAAACCAAAAAATCCCCACCCAAATAAACAAACAAAAAAAATCAAAACACTTCCTTAGCTGTTTGATGTTCCTGGAAGCTTTGCTTTCCCCAGTTAAGCCATTCTAGTTGCCTAGTTAATGAAGACTTTTTGTTTTTAAGCAGTGGTTTAGAAACACGAAAAAATTGCACAAATTATGTCTATTGAGTTAGCTCTTACACTAACAAAGTGCTATGTGGGAAGTTGCAGAGTTTTGGAAACTTAGAGGAATTTGAGCAGCCCTCCAGAATTTTAATTTATTGCTGTGTTAATCCCAGAGTAATTGAGTCTTGTATTAAATCAGGCAGTCAGGTGAAACTAATGTAAATAGATTAGTACAGTTGTACTGACAGTCAAGGAAAACTTTACTGCTGCTGAGAGTCTTCAGTGGAACATACTTTCCTCTGCCATTTCAGGGTCTTCTGCATTAGGTTTGGTACATAAATAGGTGGATCTATAATGGAATAAAACAAATTTCCAGAAAACTTCACTTTTTCTTTTGTTCTCTGTTTTATTTGTAATTATGGACTTTTCCTGGTGGGCATCTTTGCTACTATATATCTTTTGATATATCACCTGTGTTGTTATGGTATGCTGCATAGAATTTAATCACCTGTCCAATGTCTGTGCTGTGCACTTCTTTCTATCTCTCTTTCATTCTCATCTGCTCCTGAGAATGCAGATAGAGTTTTTGCACACTGAACCAGTATATTTTGGTTAGATTTCATTTTCAAAGTATTTATTTTTGAAGTTTTCCTTCTAATATGCCTCCTAATAAGTGCTTGTGTTACAGTGATGACAATGATTACAACGTTAAAAAAAAATAAATTCATACTTGCTGATGTTAGGTAAAAGGCCCATAAACTGTCACTAATCATAAGATGAAAAGGTGAAAGAGCAAAATGTGGCAGAAAGGCAGACTTATTAGAAGAGTATAAGAAAATTAAAGTTGAGGCAGGTCAAATGCAAGTTTTAATTGCATCTTGTTAGGTTTTTTTGAACTGTAGGCTATATCACCTCAGATGAACTGATGCCTTGTTGACATAAAACTTCATGTACTGTTTCTTAATTTATCTGAAGTATTATGGTCTTAAATTCTATATAAGTTTTCTCCTGAGATTGGTAAAGATCAAAGTGTAATAAGAAAAAAAGCCTCCCCCCCCCCCAAAAAAAAAACACCAAAAAAACCCACCAAAAAAAACCCCAACAAAAACCCAAACAAACAAAAAACCTCAATGCAGCAGAGCACTGGAGAGCTCACTGGCACCAGCACAGCTGTTGAGTTCTTAGTGAACCTCTTAAGTATCCCCACCCCTTGCTCCCTACTGTGCTGCATCTCAAGAGGACAGACATATCTGCTACAGCACAAGGGTTTGAGGAGGCCTGGATTGGAGCTTGCTGGGAAATGTGGTGCTGGGGACATTGCAGCTGGCTCTGCAGGATCCAAGCTCCCAGAGAGCACCCCTAGCTGGGGACAACCTTTGCACTGCATCTCCTGGAAACCCTTCAGCCTGCCAGTGCCCAGTGCTGCTCTGTGTGAGTTACATGCAGTGTAAATACTATTTCCACAGTGACCTTCTTGTGCTTACTTTCTGCTGCCCCTTCTCTAGCACAGCAAGGCCTCCCAGCATGATTTTATGATACATGTTCTGTGAAGGCAGAGGAGGAAATTTGCCTTACTGCTGCTACAGTTTATTTATAATTCCTATGGAAAGTGTGAGATAAAGCACTCAGGTCTATTATCTACAGTGACATTTCTTTTTCCCCTAGTGCAGGATGGTAACCAAAGGGCCAGACAACTTTGAGAAGCTAAATAAAGTAACCAAGGGACACCTGTGTTCTAGGAATACCGTGGTCAAAGGGAAATAATTGCACACTAAGATCATTTCCTTAATGAGGATTTACTAAGAAAACAAATAGAAAGAGCTGCTTCAAGCAAAACCAACCTCCCAGCCCACCAGTTTTCACTCTGCATGAGAGTTGAAGAAAGGCTTATGTCAAAGACAATAACTATTTGTGTGGATAGCTACTCAACAACTCACAGCCTGACAAGGAATGGAGAACAATGAGAAAAAATAGAAATAGGAGTTAAAGGTGTGACAGGTGTGTGAACAGCCTAGAAACAAAAGGTGTGACTAATTTCAGCCATGCTAAGGAGCAGAAAACTCTTAGCCAATAGACAGAGAAGGAAGTCAGGCAATTAGAAACCTGTCATTCCATACCAAGAAAATTAGATCCTATCGGTTTAATTATCAGTCAGTGCCATTAAGACAATATAGCGCTGCATAATGAAAGCTGCAGTTACCAGGTAATAGAGGTAATTGTTTTCACAGTGGAAGATTTTCACTTTCAGACAAGAGCTTCAGGATGTGACAGGTTTTCAGGCTTTGACCTTCAGCACTTGTGTAATGCGGGGGACAGGGGGCTTTTACCTTGTATCCTGAGATTTGATTATTTTGTCCTAGTCATCGTTTTCATAAAGTTGGTGGAAATGAGCAAAACCACCCATTAGAAATCCAATGTGCAATACTCATGCAACATGCCCTCTGTTATTGTAATTAGAGCAGCTTACCAAATCATTTTTGATTTAAGACCTTTGATTTGATAGCACAGGGCCAGCTTGCAGTTTGGCATTCCCACTTCTACTGGGGAATAAGGGAGAATAATGCTATTCCAGAAAATCTAGTTCACAGATGGCCACTCTAGAGGGGGCAGCAGCTTAGGTGTGACTCTCCAGCACATCAGCTCGTCCGTGGTAACTGGCTCCATACATGCTGCTACCCTGCAGCAAATGTGTAATGCCGTGCTCCTTCTTCATTAAATAGTGCACAGTCTCACTCTGTTACTCTGTTACTCAGATATTTAAATATTGAATGTTTGTTTTTCCCAGTGCTTTTTCTCTATTGTTCTTGGAGACTTCCAGTAGCTACTGTATTCTACTCCATTGTCAATGTCATGACAGTGCCCTGTGACAAAATTCTTACCATGATATCTAGTATGCATTGAGTGGTATTAGAAAAGATCTAGGTTACAAGCTAAAAGAATAGTATAATATTTTGGATCTGCTGTGAAATATTGAAATACTTCTTAAAAAAGCTGTAAGATCATTCACCTCCAGCTACTGCCTTTCTCATAGCAACTGAGAAAGAATAGGAATCGCTTGAAAGACCAAAATCTCACCTAAGAACATTAAATACCTTCTGTAGTCTTTACTCTGATCATATGTTTTGGTTGTAAACAAACTGAGAGCTAGATCTTGCAGTATCTAGCAGGTGATCTGACTAAACCTTTGGAATAAATCCTTAACACATCTTGCAAATAGTTACCATTTCTGTATTACTCAAGACACAGTGTTGGGAAATATATCTTGATCTCTTTGCCACAGGGGCATTTTTTTTCTATGAATTGTTTCAATATGCAAGTAATTGCTATTTTTCCTAAAATATCTACAGATATTTCCAGTGGACAGACTGCTTAATTGTTCAAGCTGCTTTGGAGGTACTCCTTAATACTGAGCAGATTTTAAGACTTTTTGAAGATATGCAATTCCATCTCCAGGGAAGGAGTGACTGGCCATTTTGGGAAATGTCAACATACCTCTTCTCCCATACTACAGTCAGCCTTTTCCACTCTCATCCAAAAACTGTTTTAGAAGGTTATCCTGTACTTTTCCAACACACCTGTGCTACTGCCACCTTGCTGTGGAGAGTACCATAATGATCATTACTTTGTCTCATTTCATCATTGTATCAACCCTCAAGTATCTCAGTTCACATCCGAAAATGGGTTAACCATACAACAGTATGACCTCTTTCTTTCCAATGTGAAGAATATTGCAGTAAATAAGCTCCAAATTTTGGCTCTTAATTGAAACAGCTACAGTGAACTTGGATGATTTTGAGCTCGTTTCCAGCTAAGCTTCACGCTTTTAAAATTAATGATACTGAAAGAATTAAAATTATTTCCTGCATAAAATTCAAAAAAAGTGAAAACAGTTAGAAAATTTACTGTCAAAAGACTTTGTCAGTCATCACCAAGACAGGGACATCTAACTGTTCATGGAGCATAGATGCTCTATGGTAATACGTACAAGATAGAAACTTCAGAAATCTGTTCTACATCTCGAGGAGCTGACTCTACACGTAGCTGATTCATCTTGACAGAAGTTACCCAAGGGCTGACAAATTCAAATAAGATAGATTAGTCACAACAGGACTTCTGTTTGTCACTTCTGATAAACTGTGGTATTATTTTCTAATTACCTGCCTGTGGCAGGTTTTGCATGGTTTTTATACTGGTATGTGTACTACTTACATATCCTTCTGTATTAGCCATTGCTATATTGTACATATTAACATTTTTCTCACATTTATTTTACATCAGCTGTTTTTAGGCATTTTAATTAGAATTCTAAGGTTAAGTGACAATTAATTAAATGTCTACTACCATCTCTCTTTGAAGCAAAAAGCTTCAGTTGATTTACTGTTTAATCTTCTTCTCTAGAACAAAGTCCATATGCATTTTCTTTCTCCTATTTTCTTTTTTTTTTCATGTAGTATAATAATTCTGTCATTACCTGGATGTTTTCTTTTAGTCCTTGTTATTGGATACAAAACTATGGAGCAATAAAGAGGATTCGGGGGGGAGGGGGATGTAGTAGCAATGAATTGAAATTGCATACTTCAAAAAACATTTAAAAATTTTCAGCACTGTACCATTATTATACCATAACCACACATATGTATTTCACTGACATTCACAAAGCAAGATGGCAAATGCTCTGGAAATAGTTAAGGATATTGACTGCAGACATTTGAGCATTAAGAGAAATTCTGAAGAGATTTTGGAGTGTCATGGGGCAATGTTGGACTTGAATAGTTGCTCTGGGAAGCTTGTAGGATTAATTTAATAGATGTCTTTATGGTTATTTCAAAATCAGATTAGTCTTTCCAGGCTTTTACCCGGTCATTTTATCCACTGAAGAATGCTGCTTTTACTGTGCACTTACTCAAACTGTGGTTAACCTGCTTTCTACAGCAGTTTCCCAGGTGTCTTAAACATAAGTGAAATAAACTGTTCTAGTTGCTTCACACTTGTCTGTTTCTATTCTCTGCTTAAATACTTTACTAAATTTGTCAGATATGATGCTTTATGTTATACCAGACAAGCTAGTCTCCATCAGCACGTCTTTCTCCAGATGCTTTCTGATTTCATTCATTCCTTAGAAATGCTATGAAATCCATAACACACATGCTTTCATGAACCTGTGGACTCTTTAGTAGCTCCAAGGGCTGTGACCTCTTTTTCTTTTTTTTCTTCCCTTCCTTTTAAACACATGCTTGATTCTTTCAGTCCTTAAGCAGTCTTTCGTTTCAGTTAAATATATTATAAATAGATTTGACCTACTATGCTGACAGCAGCTTTTAGAGTGTTCAAATTGTTAGAGCTTCTGCAGTGAACATTTTTGACCAAAGTATGGAGATATTGTTAGTTTTATATGCAATTCATTTTCCACAGACAGATGCACAATTGCACCTGTGTCTACAGTGTCCTCAGGCACAAGTGGGAAGGTACAACTCAGGAACTGAGTTTTCACTGGAGAATTTCAGTGCAGTTCAGAGTAAACACGTACTTTGTAATAAAACCAGACACTGTACCAAAGAATTACTTTCCCCACTGTTGTGCAGTACTTTATTAAATCAACCACATTGCTGAGTTCTTCTGCACAGACCACAGTGTTAATCCTTCCTGCATAACTTCATTAGAAGCATTCTTAGAAATCTTCTCTGTCAGGAAGCCAATGAAAATGAAATTGTATTTTTTTGAAATTGCTACTTGAGGATTTAGCCTGTTATTTAAAACAATTGGACTCTACTGAACTTAGAAGGGGTTTGTTTTGTTCATAGTCTATATCATCACATTTACAGATGAAACCTTGTTTTTCATCTGGAAAGAACCTTGGTGATGCTCTTGTCTACTCCTTCTTGTGACCATAGGGAACCTTGTCATAGCCATTCTTCACACGAAGTGTGAAGTCCCAGCTTAGAAAGAGGCAAAACAGGATTAAAAACTCTTTCAGGACTTCATTTCTCTGATGATTAGAAAATACCTAAAGTCAGCCTACCTCAGGTTCATGTCTACTTTCAATGCCAGTATTATCCTTTGCCTTTCTTTGTGGCCAGAGACAAGTACCTAGTGCTGTTTTGCCCTCTGTGTTTTCCATTTTTTGGCAGGCTGAACTTGGGAACTTCCTGCTGCCATTGATTGTATTCGCTATTGTATTAGATGTTTGGCCATGTATCTTTTGGATGCATAGTGCTGCTGAGCCATATACTGTGGAAACATGAACTGTGGAACTGTGTCAGGGGTAGGATTTCCACTAATAAAATCATCTACTTGACATTGGTCTTCGGTCTGCAAACAATGTGATAGACACTGACAGGTGTTTACAGTGCTCAAGCCTGGTCTGTTCTATGGCTGAATGGTTGGTATCCGTATGTACAGGAGTTGATTTTGATCTCCACTGACCCTGTGAGTCACCTCTGTGACACTAAAACATAATTCAAAAATAAGAGACTTTTCAGTCCAAAGTTTCCATGAGCATTGTGTCACATCCCTGCTGCCTCAGCCCGCCAGGTATGTGATTTCGTTACCCAGTACAGAAGGAATGTATGGCATGTGGGAATGTCAGCCTGTGGAAGATGCTGAGGATGTGAGCCTATTTGGGATTGTACTGAAGGTGTGTTCTGGGGTTGGAGGGACCACACTTGCTCCAGGCACATCCATACGAAGATAAGCTCAGGGAGCGGGAGCTGTGGTGTTTCACTCCGTAAGTGCCCACAGGAGAGCTACTTTGCAGAACCCTCAGGCTGTGGTTTGACATGTGATGAGACCCAAGTAGCAATTGCTCAGGATGAGGCAGGGCACATGAATGTGTTGCTGTCAGTGTCACTGAGGGTGGCACTGAATGCTGAAATTATAGCAGCTTGATGCCTTTGGGACAACTTTATGCTGGAGGTAGAAGAGCAGACCTGCTCTTGTGCAAGTTGGGGTGCAGATGGACAATGCCAGTGGAAGTGTTCAACCTGTCATTACAAAATGAAGCCCTCGAAAAAAGGGTGTTTTTAAGGCGCAGCTTATAGCAAATCAGTACTTCGTGTCATATGGTTTTGGTGCTTGTAACACAATAGTCAGAACCTTACAGAGTTATCATCAAATCGTGTCCTGATTGACATTTTATTTATTCCCAGTGGTTTTTTATATCTCTTATTTTACAGAAGTTAGAACCACAACCTATGACTCATGAATCCTTCCTTTATGGAAGAAAAATAAAAATGTTTTATTTGTTGAAAAAATATGATTTAACCAGTTTGGAAGCAGTGGAACTTGGCTCTGTACCACCACTCCTACAACACTTTCCAGGCAAAACCATAATGCAAGGTGCTTTTTGGACTTCGATCTTCATTTCTTTGTAGCGTCTATATGCAGCCTAAACAAATAGAGATTACTTTATCCATGTTAATCCATTTTTTTCTTTGAGTAACTAGTAAAGATAAAATGCTACACTGGCTCTAGAGAACTCTTAAATGCTGTAAAATTGGAGAAAATTAGTATGAACCTAAAAAATATATATATTCGAAGGTCAAGCTCATTGCCAGGCCACTCCAGGACTGACTCACCTGTGCCTTATTCCTTATAGGTACTTAGCTGATGTGTTCTTAACGAGCTCCAAGGAGACAAATTCTCGGTTGTTCCAGTGCTTGCTGTTGTCTGCTAGCAGTTGTTTTTCCTCTGTTGCAGTTATCTCTGACCTGAGCTCATGAATACTGCTAATAGGATTTAGCTGGTACTTTTACAAGCTTCTTAGGAAAGTAACTGGAAAGGGTTTTAGTACCATGGTACCACAGACCTGCCTGACGGTCAGTTTTGGAAGCAGGTATTTCTTTGAGGTTCTCCTGTTGCACTTGTCTTCATTTAGGAAGCCCATCTCTGAGAGACTGTAGAATTAATGGGTCTGGAAATAGTTGTGCTTTTTTCCTATGACTGCATCTCATAGTATTAATCTCTGGTTTTATTTTTTATGTGGCAGGCAATTTAATAAGTGTTTTGAAAACACCATGTTGATCAAATATACCGTTTCCCCAGCGTCTTTTATGTTTTGTGGGGACTTAAATGGTAAAATCTCAGAGCCATGAATTTAACTCTGTTTCTACTAAAGGAATGATAAATTCCTCTGTTGCTTCAAGCACTAGCATTTAGGCCAGGGTTGAAAATTTTGAGTTTGTTTCCTTCAGCATCTCAAAGAATCTGACTATATCCAGCTATCGGAACATCAGCTCACATGCCTGACTTTGGGCAGTGAGATTTAAAAATTGTGAACATAATTTTCCTCTCCAAAATATTACAGAAATGTACTGGCAGAGCTTACAAGCTAGGATCAGGATTTGTTTCTTGTTATGAAAAATATGTGACCATAGTATAACAACACAAAATTTCTACCCAAGCCATGGTAGAACTTGCAGACACATTACTGAGGATAACAACATGATTATAACGTCCAGCAGTAACTATCCTTATGTATGCTTTTAGAGGTGCCTTTGACTTCAGTGAGGGGAGTGGATAGCCTTCCAAGGTTGTTTTTTTTTTCCTAACTGAAGAGTAGACAAAGAGGTAGTCACTGTGAAGTAAATGGCATGCAGAATATCAGCCCTGAATTTATGCATAGCACTTGTTTGCACCTTCAGATCTAAAAGCTCTGATTTTATTTCACCCACTGTAAATTAATTTCATATGGAAAATGAGGTCTCTTTAGCTCATCCTTTGATAAAAAATTGCTAGGAGTAGGTCTGATCTGTATTTCTTGTGAAACTGCTTCACTGAGCAATGCCAAAATGTCTTTTTTCATACACAGTCCTTTTTTTTCAAACCATGTGTTCGTGTGTCTCAGTACAAAATGCCATATTTTCCACTTTAGCAAAAAGCTTTGAAGAAAAAATATGTTAAATATCATTGGTCTGTAAGAAATTAATGCAACTTTGAGTCAAAGCACAGAGTTGACACACACCTACTCATAGAATAAACAGCTTTGCAAGTAAACCTGATGCTGAAAAAACAAGAAAAGGCCTATTTGAGAGAAAAAAATTGATTTGACAGTGAGAAATCCCAGAAATTCTGTTATGTGTGTGTGGGACTATTTTCAGTAGTGCATAAAGATCAGAAAGCATTTCTGCAGAAGGAGATAATATTGAAAATGAGGTTTTAAAAGAGTGTATTAAAACTTTGGAAATTCTCTCTCCCAAGAAATACCTGGCAGTTTATACAGCTTCTCTTGCCAAAGATTTTGATTTTAATCTCCTAATAAACCTGCCAGCTGCTTTAGTCTATTAGTGCTGGTCTTCCAAGAATTCTTTTGATAATCAGTAGGTCTATGGTCATGCAAATACTTTCTTTAAGACAGTCAAGAATAAAACAAGTCAGATGTTACAAGAATTGGTTTTCTTTTCAATTCAGTATTTTGTTTTCTGAAGGAAAGGAAAAGAAGTTGTTGGGGTTTTTGCTGACATCCATGTATGGGTTTTTATTTTAAAAAATATCAGGTTCTTTCGCCTTTGACGCACAGCTCTTTTAAAATCAGAAATCTTTAAGACAGTCTCGTCTTAGACATTGATTGTGTTGCTGCTTGAGGAGAGTCTCAGAGTCCCTAACTTAATACAGCTGTGTCTGAAGCAGGACAATATGCTTATCTCATAAAGGTGCTGTGGGGTTCAGTGAGCTATTGTCTCACTAAACCACTTCTCTGTGTCTCTACACTCTAACTGCACATATTAGGATAGTGGGCAAACTCTCCCTCACATCAACAAAGCAGGTGAATTATTTTCCTTCTAGTGGCATGTAAAAGGCACCAGGGAGTACTTATTAATAACTAAACAGGTCACTGAGTGAGTGTCATTTGGGTTTTCTCGTAAGAGTCAATCATAGAGCTCCTTTCTTCCATTTAGGAAGGGAAGTTATTGTCTCTTCAGTTCGATTAGTCTTTTAAGATGCATTTGACACTGTATATTTGCTCCTGTTATTCAGATGTGTGGAAGCTAATGAGATTTCTGACAGGTATTGGTTTTTACAATGTCTACTTAGCCAGCTTTACTGTCTGTTATTTTTTCTTACAGAAATGCATTGATCTAAGTGCTGTAGAGGTCTTATTTCTGTTCCCTGTTCCTAATACTCAGTATATCTTGTTAGTTGGAATTTTCTACTGTTGCCCTTTGGTGAAACTTTTATAAAAGAATAAAATCTTGTTCAGATATGCACTATAGCTGAAGCAAATAAAATTAGGATTTTTTAGGGGGGATTTTTGAAAGCATCTAATTTAAGATGATAGCAGTTTTACCACTGCTTGTGGTAAAATCTCATGCAACTGCTTTTGAAACTGTTACCCATTCAAGAGAAAGGGGCTGATCTTTTCATTTTAAGAGAGCAAGTACATCCTCAGAGAAGTGCCTGCAATTCACAGGTGATGCCCAGAGGAGCCAAACGAACTGAAATAGAGCTTTAGGACCAAGCAGCTTTGCTGTTTCATGACTGTACTTAATATTAATTAGATTGCTCTGTCTGTGACTATTGGGAAAGCTAATGCAACAAGTGAATAGTTTTGATTGACAGTGTATAAAAGTCAGTGCTGAATTTACATGCTTTATGTCAAGGAAGATTTGCATACTTTGTTTCCTCTCTAACAAAGTAATCCATCACTACCTTGTTTTTAATAGTCTTTCCCAGCATTTGGCAGAATGACAACCCAAACACATAATATCTGTACTAAAAATTCTGCCTTAAACTTTTTTCTTTAATATGATAACCCTTAAAGTGTTCATTAAATTTTTAATGTAATGATTTTGGGGAATTTCTAAATTTTGATTTCTGGGCTGCCACTTTTACTGTATAGTTTTAAATTCGTCTACATACGTAATGCATTTTAGAAGAAGTAGCAGTCCTATAAAAAGACAGTTCCTTTTCAAAGGAATATGTTAGTAAATTATTGAGATTCCTCCACTGAACTTTTTTTGTTATACAGTTTTGTCATAACATTTACTGTAAATTGTAATATAATGTAATAATGTAATGTAAATAATGTAATTTAATGTAATTTAAGTCTCTCACTGACTCCACTATGACTGTACTTTCAATCAGAGGCGTTTCACTGGAAAGACTGAGTTGGTGGCTGGCCCATCTTCACAGCATTTGTCACTCTTAAGGCAAGGCCTAGGGTTTTCTGTATCCTTTGTTTCTAGATCTGAAGAGCATTATTACAGTTTGATAAGGAAAAGCACAGCTATGGCAGCATCCTATTTCTAGGGGTCAGCCTGAAGCTCTGCCTGTTCTGTTGAGGATGAGACCCCAGAGATCTGAGAAAAGGTGTGTCCTTAAAAATACTCCCTAGAGTGAATGAGAGGTGGGAGGCTTGGCTGTGCTGCAGAGCTTCCAGGTAGCAATGTGTACTGCAGCTCAGCATTTACTTGATTCTCATCAGCTGCCACTAAATTTTTTAAAATTGCCTCCCCACACTCACAAAAATGATTGTCAGACAGACAGTATATTAGCCCTACAGCTGTGTAATTGCCAAAAGGAAAAAGCAGGCAGTATTTCTGCACATAAAGTCAGCTTATAAGGTCTGCTGACATTTTGGATCCCTCTTTGCTAAGTTATTTGTGAATCTACAGCTATTTTAATGAAAAAACTATTAGAGAAAAGTAGGTATAAATGCTAGTCTGGCTAAATGTCCATTAAAAAAGCACACATAAAGTCATTTTGAAGAATGCTGGTCTTTCTTTACACCTTGGACTTGTTCAAAAATGTAAAGCAGATTTCTCTTTTCAAAGCATAAAATATTACATCAGGGAGCTTAAGCAGTATCACGTGTAAGACATTAATGGTACAACTAAGCATGGAGTTACTTACCCAAAGCACACTGCTGTTTACCCTGTGCAGTCAATACATGTGGCCAGCATTGCCACATTCCTATTGGTAAGCTGACTCTTCTGAATATTGAACACATTTCTAAAATACTTGCAAACAGTGCAGACAAGTCCATTTTTTTTCTGGCAGTTGACTAACTTTGTGTCTTTTCATTGGTAAGTCAGATCATTGATATTGTAGATCAGATTGCATTGGTCCAAAAACTTGTATTTGTAATTTTTCTTTATCTCCATATTGGTTCTTTTATCTGTACAGTCTCTGTTTATACTGTTTTCTCATACATAAAAGCTTCATCTTCTCATAAACAAATAGATTTTCAAAATGAAGAATCAGTGACACATCACTACTGTATATTTTAAGTCACTACACTTAGCAAGGATTAAAAGACTGTATTCAGACTGGCAGTGTGGGTTTTTTCTGCTATTGTAAATCAGCTTTTCAGCAGCTCAGTAACAAGAAAATGGCACTGGGGCTTGAGGTGTCAGCAGATGAGCAGAGAATTGGCATGGTTTAGTTTCTTTCTTTTCCTCCTAATTTCTGCTGGCTGGCAAACTGGCTGGTGAGAGTTGGTTTGGGAAAGTAAAATAGATTTCTCACTCAGGGACAAGAAAGAAACCCCATTAAGCCATTCAGGATTTGATCTTTTAGCCGATTTCAGTCCTGTCTGCCAGCTGCTTCCCAAAGGTGGTAACAACTTTGTCCTTACATTTCTGGACAATTTTTAGTCCTTTCCAGTTTCACTGAAGCAGTAGCGTAAAACACCTGGAAAACCCTGACCACATGCAGTGTTTTTACAAATACCTTAATACTGAAAGATAAATAAAAGGCTGACAGGTCCATGAAATACCCGTGCCCTGCAGAAACGTTCAGCTTTGTGATTTTATGAGTGAAGGAAAGCAGGGACAGAAACAGGCATGATAACATTTCCATAGCTAAGGAAGAGGTCATTGTTTTATGGACAATCACTCACAGAACCGTGTTAAGGAAATCTGCCTTACAGTGTGCAGCACAGCAGAGTGAAATCAGACAGCAGCACCTGCCAGAAGGCGGCTTAATTTTGTCGGCAAATAGAAGAATCAATCCTTTTGCCGGCGCACCGTGAGGTTGACACAGTCTGCGCTCTCCGGGGTGGGCGCTCCGCCGCCGCCTGATGTTCCAGATGTGCCCGAGGTGCACGACCCCCATCTAGTGGCTGCTGTAAAGTAAGGGAAAGCAGCGTGTCACTGCCCGGCGTCTGGTGCATACCATGCGTGGCAATGGGTAGTGGTTTAAGCTTTTAATAACAACGCATGGATTTTTACTTGCCTGAATAATTCCTGATTAAAAAGAAAAACAAGCAATTAAAAGAGAAAACTTTTGGTTTGTTTTTTTTTTTTTTTAACATAAAGTGACCCTCTTGTAGATTTTCTTTCTCAGCAGCTTCACAGCAGTCACAAGAAAACTGAGAAAAACCTAAGATGACAATTAATCCTAAGATTAGAATCCTAAGAGAAAATCCTAGGATGAAAAAAAATCAGCCCCCTGCACTCTGGTGCTGAATCCCCATATACTAAACATACAATACCAGTAAGGATACAGTTTGTCTGATTGCTGTCTTTTCTTCTATACTATATGGAGCAAGTGAAAATGTCACATAAATTGAGAAAGATTCCATCTCTTTCCCAGTATTTCACTAAATCTTTCATTTTCTGAAGTTTTTTTTTTTTCTTTTCTTTTTGATAATGACCATGTACAGCTATAAAACATTTCCAAAGGTAGAGGTGTTTCTTGCTTGGATAAAAGTAGTCTTTTGAGATTGGTACAGATTATGATGTTGGTTTACTTAGTTTTAATTGACAAGTGTTTTCCTTCTTTGTTTTGTTGAACTGTCATTGTGTTTAAAGGAATGGTTTTATCATAACATCAAAATGTGGAATTTATTAGACAAGTTCAAACAAAACACAAAAACTTCAAAGCATGTTACTTTATTTTATACTCTGTTGTCATCAGGAAGTTCCTCCCAAATTAATATTTAATGCCATCAAGTTTTAACCATCTAAAGTAAAATGAAATAAATAGGAAATCTTAAATATTTGGTAGATATTTTTACATCTCAAATTCAGCAAGTTGCCCATGCCACCCTGCCTAAGCAGTGTCCTAACAACCATGTGTTTAACTCTCTTCATGGTTCAAAGCTATTTCATGACTGAAAAGTCTCGCTGATGCCTGCAGTTATATTGCATAAATCATGATCTTAATGTTCAGGACATTGGCAAGAGGTGACTGCATTCTGGAGTAGTGGGACCTGTTGCATATTGAATAGCCAGGCCCTGCAGGTTTTCAAGTCCTCATTCTGTGACACCCATATTCCTGCTGCAGACAGATCTGTGTTCTCATATGGCCTAACCATGAGAGTCTTAGTCCTAAGCTATCATTACTTAAGCCCTTTGAACTAGTAGAAGAAGACACTGTGTCACTGATAGAATACAGACATCTGTGGAAAACGAGAAATTTGCCATTTGATCTGAGGGGCATATGTTAGGTTTCATTTATGGCAGCATTCCCATGTCTGTTTTTTTGGGATGTATCCCACCATCACTTAAAATTTTGATACTTTCTCACCCTCCATATGGCTTTGAACATGGTGAGAAAAACATAGTATGTTGCTGTGAGAGGAGAGTCTTTTAATAACTTAAGCATTGGCTTTAGGAAGAGGTAGTCAGATATTAAAGAAATAGTCAGAAAAAAACAGAAGAGCAAAAACGTGAAGTAAGGCAGATGTTAACTAAGAATTACTCTTCTTTTTGAAGGCAAAACATTTCATGGTGTTGCATCCCATATTCTGTATCCAGTTGAAAGAGGATTTCCAGAGATAGTTAACAGCTTGGTTCCTGGCATCAGTAATGAAAGTTTTATTGCTTTATTACTGTAGTCACATGTTAAGCAAGAATGTCTATTCTTAAGAGGGATTGCTTTCTAAAAACCTTAAGAATACCTGTACCAGTTATACACTATAGAGACATTTTTACTTTAGTGTCACAGGCAAACTCATTTTAATTGGGTTAATTGTGCATTTTTGTCCACTCACGGTATTGCTTTACTGTGGCAGATAGCCCAGTGATGTGTTATAAATACTTTGCATGACATCCCCCTCTATTTTACTAATCTTCACTGTGACTTTCCCATTGGTAATGACTAATGACAGTTTCCTAGCCAGCAACTTTTAATAGATTCCTTTTTTTTCCTTAATCTCTGCCTGTCCTCAACAGCACTGTTTTGTTCAATAATTTAATCAGTTCAGCAACAGTATATTATTAGACAATTGAACCATTACTTTTTGAATTTTTGAAATGTAAAATACCCATGAAGTAATCACTGATGAATATTTCAGTATTGATAGAGACCACCTTTTCTTCTGAAGAAATAGAAAGGGTTTTGCTTTCTATGTTTGAATGCTTTTCCTTTTCTTTTCATTTCTTTCCCTTGGTCCTGAGAACCATATGCAGTAAAAAGAAAGGAATCCAGTAACTAGAAAAACTAACAGAAAGGATTAACAGTTTTGCCTACCCACCATGCCCATCTTAACCATTTGACACCTACCTATAAAAGTAGATGTTATACAGAAAAAAATCCACTCATCCCTCTCTGCTCTCATAAGTGAAGATTTATCTGCAAAAGGGACACCCTGGCTCCATGTTCATCCCATCCCTGTTAGCAGACAAAAGGATATAGATGTTGCTAATTCAACAGGAAAATAACAGTGCAGAGCTCCTTTTAGGCTGGTGTGATTTTTTGGGAAACTCCTGGACTCTGGCATCTCTGCTCAGAACCACTTCTTCCTCTCTGAAAAGGATCAGATTGTCAGCTTTCTGTCTTGATGTTGTGAGCTGGTGTTTTGCTGAGGGCAGCGCTCGTCATGCTCCTCTTTTATCGAAGACATTCCATGAAACGAAGCAGTAGTGGAGCAGAGCTAGTGGGTGGCTGTAGGACAATTCTGTGATTTCACAGCAGTTTGTGAGATTTCACAGTTTAATTTCACAGTTTAATTGTGTTTCTTCTTGGAACAAAAAAGTGCTTTAAACAAGAATGACTTACAAGCCATAACTGGTATATATTTTGAAGCTTTCATTGCAGAGATAAGGAGGAAGGGCAAGCTGGCTAAAGCATATTATCACTCAGACATTAGGTTGAGTTTGGACTTTAAGTTTAAAATTAGTAGCTTTATAGCTTTTATTCAAGAATGGTTTCTGCACAAAAAGGTCTCTCATAACTTTCCTTTCATTTTCTCTCCCCCCACTCCCCAGAGTAATATAGCAAGTTCAACCTAAAAATGCTTTTTTAAGGCAACATATGTATGTCAATGCAGCTGCTACCTGAATTTCAAAATGGTTCAGTAGCTTGCTGTGGATGCTTACCTGTGCTTGCTAGTGTCAGGCATCTCCTTGGTGTATTGTGGTTTGCTCAGTGTTGCTGATAATTATAGTGATTTCTTTAACCTACTGAATGTTAATCCTTGTTAAATCTGCCTTTTCTCAGGGATGCTGCTGAATGCAAATGATGGAACAAATTCTGCCTTTGGAGGCATTTGCATACTGCCAATGAACCCTTCTAAGAGATTATACATGTGTGTCCAGGGAGGGAAGGGAGTCAGTCTGGTCTGATACAAAACCAATTCATATTCAATTGCAAAAGGAAGAAATGTGGAAATGCACCTGAAAAACTTCTCTTTGAAGGAAGAGAAGAGAGCTGACACCCTTTAGAAAAAACAAAAATAGGATAGATAAAATTTGGTTGTTTGCTGATCCTGAAAACATTCAGGGAGGTTTAATGCCAAACATTTTCATTTTTTCTTCTGACAGGCACAAGCATATTTACTGTTTATGAAGCTGCATCTCAGGAAGGCTGGGTGTTCCTTATGTACCGAGCAATCGACAGTTTTCCCCGATGGCGTTCATATTTCTATTTCATCACCCTAATTTTCTTTCTGGCCTGGCTTGTTAAGGTACTGAGAAATATGTCTTTTTAAATTGGCTTGAAACATAGATCATATTAGAATTAATTTCTTCTATTTTCTGCTTGCTGAGCTTTGTGTCAGCCATTCTTTCTTGTTCTCTTTCCAGAATGTTTTTATTGCAGTCATCATTGAAACATTTGCAGAAATTAGAGTGCAGTTCCAGCAGATGTGGGGGTCCAGGAGCAGTACTACTTCAACTGCCACCACCCAGGTGAAGCACTTGAGATGCTGAGATTCATTAGGGATTCGATTTGGTTTAGTTTATGAATGAATAATAAGCAAAAAACTCCTGTCATATGTGATATATTTGACTTTGCATGTTACTACCTATAATCTGAACCTGATACATGAATTTTCATAAAAAAGTAAATTCTTGGTTTCATTATCTAACTAGTCTTTCTTAGAAATGAATAATAGAGAAGACCATTGATATGGTTCTCTGTATGGCTGGATATGTTATTGTTGTGCTTGTATTCTTTTTAATTAATTTTTAAAGTATGATAATGCCTTTTTATCATGTCATTGGTGGGTTTGAAGTCAGGGTTGCAATTGGAAATCACTTTCTGTGCTAAGAAATAAGCTGAAATCCCAAAGTTGTAGCTGGAAGAAGAGAGGTCAGAGGGTAGCTGAAGTGTTTGGGGAAGCTGGTCCTGAAACTGAGAAGGATGTGTTGAGACCAAGGAAGAATGAGTTTTTGGGGCAAAGAAAGAGCCATGCTTAGAGCTGGGGCAATCGCAGAGAGTGAGACCCTGAGTAGAAATATCAAGTAAAAAGGGGCCGTAGTAGGAAGGGTGGGCTGGGTAGTGGGAAAGAACCCTGTATGAAAAAGAAGAGCTACTGGGTTGAGATTTAAATTCTTTCACTCATTATTTTAACTATCAGATTATGTGTCCCAAATGGGCAAAAGACCAGGCTTTTCCAGGCTAGTGCAGTTTGCCATCTCTGAGAAGAACTAGTACCAACTGCTTGCAAAAAGCTCTTAGAAAGATAGATATGAGAAACATACTTACAAGGGAATTTTTTCTAACCATGTAGCTGGAGATTATTTTCCTAAAACAGAGGATTTAATTTTTCAAAATTAATTAAATTTTTTTATATTTTTTTCAATATTCCTGTAATCCATATGTAAATCTAGTCCTTTTCTGCCTGCTGCTACATCTTTTGCCTCAAATAGACTTTGTGGCAATAATTTCTGCTCTATATATGTCTTTGTCAAAGCAGACTTTGCGATATCAATTTAAAACCTGGAAAAAAAGGACTTTTCTACATGACATATGCTTAGCCTGGGGAACCTAATGTTCATAGGACAAATCCTGAGCCATATAGGCTTATCCAGCATACTCTGAACTAGAAGATGGAACAGAGAGTTCAGTGTAGGGAAACACAAGAAGGAGCCAACATTAAGAAATTTAAAATATCCAAAATAATGTCATCATGCCAAAGAACATGATCATGTTGCATATAATCTACATCATGCAAATTAAAAATAGTGTGCTGGCTGCAGACAAGCTAATGGTTTGAATGGCTGCTTTGTTCCTCAAGTCACTGACATACTGGGACATCAAGAGAGTCCAGGTTACCAAACTGCAAAAACAACACATCTTTTTCTGTATTAAGAAGGGCAGAAAATATCTTGCAGGATTTCTTGTTCAAAGCACCAGACAAAAGTTAAAACCCTTGCTTGTTTTGTGCATGAAGTAGTCTTGAGGTATCTGCCTTCATTTGCCCACTTCGTACATTATTGAGCTGTTCCCTGAATTTATTCCTATAGGAAAGAAAATGAGTGTCCAGGAGTTGAAGTCTAAGAAGGGGTCTCTAGAAAAGGATAAAAGGAGGTTCTTGTAAAGCACTTTAGCACTGCACCTTAAAGCATGGTAAAAAGACAAGTAACTGTGCTGATCTTCGTTGGCAACTCTTCCTGGTGCAGAGATGTTAAATAAAGACTTGGAAGAATTACAACCATATTTGGGTGACACTGTCCCCAGTCTAATGAACACTTCTCTCAGAATGACTTTTAAGTTTCAACCACGCTCCTGTGGCTGTGTTCCTGAGGTGACTCGTTTGAGGGCTGGGTGTCAAGGAAAAGGTGGGAGTGAAGTGGGAACTTTGCCACACTTCATTACAAAGTACATGCAGGTGGCAACTCAAAATGCTGGAGCCATTCATTTTCTTTCAAGGACATTTTCAAGGACAGTGTTAATCACTTTGAGACATAGTTTCTCACTGTTCCTTATGTCCAGCAGTCTGCATGATTTTGTGTCCTAACTTCTGAGAAAAAAAACCAACAAAACAGAATGCCTACATCTACTCTTCCAGAGGCTATTGATAAAACATGAATACCACTATGGTCAAGAGAGCCTTTTCCATTGACATCATTAGAACCTGGAAATATTCAGCTATTTACAGGAATTATAAGCTCTGTGCAACAATACATAAGGACTGTAGAGCTACTCTTGATATGCATCAATGCAACAAAAATAAAGTGGCACTTGCAGTAAAATAATTTTGCTAGTAAAAAAGATGGGATTGTCTGCTATCACCAAACTCACCATGAAACTTATTTTTGTGGTCACAGTGTATTTGTGTTTCCTTAGGATAAGCTTACCTTAGTAATGAAATTATTCTGAACAGGTAGCACCATCTAATGATGCTGGTCAGAGATTAATTGAATTGGTTTCTATATTAGGACTAATAGAGAAACATTGTGTTCAATGTTATCTGAGTAAAATTGAGACAATTAATGTTGGAGAAAGCATGTTACTTTTTTTTCTGTAACAGAAAGAATCATTCCTCTCTTATTTTAAACTAGCTATCATGAAAATGTATGCTGGTCCTTAAGGGGAATATATTAGATCTCACTTGTGTTTATTGCCACATAAAACATTTCTGACAACAGTCTTCCCTTTCAAGATGTTTCATGAAGATGCTGCTGGAGGTTGGCAGCTTGTGGCTGTTGATGTGAATAAACCCCAAGGCAGAGCTCCTGCATGTCTACAGGTATGACATTGTTTTTTAATAAATCAGTGTGTGTAACCAGCATCACTCAAATGTTGCCATAAGGAAACTGTGCTGAGAAATAGCTACAATAGTTCTAGTCATAATTTTGTTAAAATCCATTGCTTTCTCTAGTGTAGACTTGTTCTTGAAAATCACAGATCAAGAAAAAAAGATATACCACACCCAAAGGGGGATTAGAAAAATCCTTCCTTGTAAGGCTCTGTTTTGTGTGCTTATGAGAGAAAGATTTAAGATTTTGAAATATAAAATAAAATAATTAACCATGTTTTAGCTCTCAGAATTTATATATAAACATATTCAATTCCTAGGATATTCACAGCATAAATGCTTGTTTATTAAATGCAAAATACAATAACATATGCCAAGAAGCATGAATATTCGTGATAAACACAGAAGTACCTCATTTCTCTTGTTCCCTTGTGAAAATAGGCTCACAGATAAAGGGAGAAGAAGCATGTAGGCAGCAAGGCATACAGTGTTTGAAACTTCCAGATTTGATATTCTTACTTGGATACAAGTTAATTTGTAAAACTCTATCCTCATTGTTTAAATAAATCAAGAATAAGATAAGTAATTTTTTTATAAATCCATTTTTAGTATAAAACACTGTATAGCAGCTCAAATTTTTATTTGCGAGTTAAATAGTGTCATTTCTGGATAAACAAACTAACTTCAGAATAGAAAGCCAAATCTGCTATAGCATTTGCTGGCAGTTTTAGTTATGTTTGGTTTAATGTGTAAGCTAAAATACACATTCTTGTTGGCAGCATGTACGTTGCTGAACCCTAAGCTGGCAAACACCTTCAAATCCCCTCCACAAGCTGTTCATTCTCAAATATCTCTGCTTTGCCAAACCACCACCATATATTTGATTATAGGATATGTCTTAACAGATAATTCATCTTCCTGAATTTAATTATTGATTTTGACAGCACCAGGAACATAATTTGTGGTGTTCTCAAGTAACAGTCTCAGGTATGTAGATAAAATGTAGCTGAACTCACAGTGAAAACAACTTCAGATGAAAAGTAGGATACCATCTGAGTTACCTGGTCTGCCTCTGTAGTATTGCAATTTTGCCCCTGTTAGGAATCGTGAACACAGTAAATTGTGTTCCAAGGGACATAAACCTCATGCATTCAACTTTCTATATTTGCCACTCAACCTGGCGTTTTCTTCTTGTTCTTCATCCTTTTATGAAATAGAGGAAGCTCTGAAACAATGTTTCAGTGCCTGTTTTAAGACATTAAACTACATGAACTCCATTAGGAGTGCATTAGTCCAGTAGTCCATTAATAATATGAAGTCCATGTTGTAATTTCCATTAGGAACTTTATCCTTCATGGCAGTACTGTCTCTATTGACAAATAAGCTGTATTGATATTGGTGTTGTCATCATGGAGGCAGTAAACAGGATTGCTGTTCTATGTTTTATGTGTCTTATGCACACTCTAACTTTCAGATATCAGAAATAAGAGTTGAGCAGTAAGACTTGCTTTGTATACTTTGGGACTTCCATGCATTAGGTACCTCTGAATTCATAATATAAGTATTCTGTGTGATGTAGTACTTTTTGTGGTTTTTTAACTGCTGGTCTACACAAGTCTAATGATTTTAAAATGTTCTGAGAAATGGATGTTTTTTGTTCTGTATCAGATCATAATGCAAAAATTGCAGAAAGAACATAGTCTTACCCTTCCTCATTGCTATACTTCCCCCTCACTACTGAGCTGGCACAGTATTTATGCAGTTCTTCAGGGAATGGAATCAAGGTTGGCAGGGGAAAAGGAGTGGATTTGTTATTGATCAGACTCCCTGCAGCTGCATAAATGTTTTTTCTGACACAAGAAAGGGACCAGAACATTAGTGGCAGCAGTCTGGGAATGTGAGAACTGCCTCCTTCAGCAGCAGTGAGCTATAAAGCATGACTACAATAAATTTCAATCCAGTTTGTTTGAAAAGACATGTGGAAATGACTATAAAATCAGTTATGTAATTTTTTTTCTTGTTTTGTATTGGGCCAATATCAGAGAGGTGGCTGGTCTGCTAACCTGTCCAGCCTGCTCCTAGGAACCCCTAAAATACTCAGGGCTGGTGGCTTCCAACCACCCAGACTCCTCTGTGCAGTTCTCAGATTAATTCATAGAAACACTTTATTTATGTATATTTTTATATGTCTGCATGTCACATACACGTATACACACAACTTGTTTAAAGATGCATTCTAACTACTTGTAAGACAATGGTGAGGTGCAGAGGTGTGGAATATAGAGGTTGTAGGTGGTGTGGAGCTGCATTTCTCCATGGCCATGGATAGGCTCCAGCTACCTGTAGGAACCTAATGGGGTTCAGAGGTGGTGTGTGGTACAGATATGGTGGTGTAACAGTGGTGCCTTTGCCTATGACTGTGATAGGCTTCCAGCTGCCTGCAGAAAAGTAATGGGGTGTGGAGATGAAGGGAGCTGTGGACATCCCTTTGCGGTGAGCTTCCAGATGCCCACAGGCCCATGAGGGAGTAGGGAGAAGGTGCGTGAGGCAGACATACCTTTGTCCCTGGCTGTAGGAAGCCTCCAGTTGGTACAGAAATAAGAGGTGAGAATCAGTAACCAAAACAGTCATTTTACACCACCTCAGACATCTCATGCCTCCCCGCCTGGGGCTCTCCCATCTTTGCAGTTTTTCCATCCTTGCAAGACGAAGCAATAGCAATAACAGCTGATAATGCTGTGGAGATAAACTAAATAGGTGTAGCAAAAATTTAAAGAACAACAGCTCAGCAAAGTTTTAAATAGAAGCAGCAGACCCTATCTACTGCCTGGTTTTAAAGAATTGTGCTGCTGAGATTTGTGGGTTTGAAGGCTAAATTCTGGTAGAAAAATGCTTGTCAAGTTAACTGGAGGAAGTATTTCACACATTTGAGATTAAAGACCTGTCTAGTGCCAAGCACTGCAGCCATGAGTTCCTGATGGCACTAGGGACATCTCTGCAATTCCTGTGGATCATACTTTTTTTTTCCCTGACAGGAACCAGAGCTTTTGCAGGGAGTGTCCTGTGCTACCCACTTATTTAGACACTGGAATGTAATAAATAAACTAACTTCCATCTCCTTGGTTCCTTGCAAAAGTGTTAACATCCTCTTTCACAGACAGGATCAGAAGCAATGGGCACAACATTAAACAATGGGAAGTATTCTCTGTATACCAGGAAACAGCTTTTTACTCTGAGGGTGACTGAGTGCTGGCAAGGTTGCAAAGGGAAGTGGTGGAGTTTACCATATTTGGAAATATTTAGTAGCTGTCCTTGGAAACTGTCTCTCAGTGTTCCTGCTTGAGCAGGAGGCTTGGAAAAGATGGGAGCTCCTGTTTTGCGAATTAAAGTCTGTTTTAACTTCTTTATATAAACTGTACAAAATCTTCCACTAAAATAGAAGTAGAGAAATTAAAGCCAACCAAAGGCATTCCCTTGTTTCCTGAATGCAATCTTATGACCTAAGGAAGAGCAGAGAACCAAGTGAATTTATGTGCTGTGAACTATCTCAGATTGCTGAGCATTGCAGTAATGTGGTGTGTTTTGCCTATGACTTCTTCCTGGTTTACTGAGCTACAGAACTGAAAGGATTTTGAGCTGTATTTCCATTTGCAACTCCTCTTGCCATTACCATTTGTTCTTGTCTGTTTTTCTGAAATGTGACTGTGGATTTGTAATCAGAGAATTGTGAGCTTGGAGCCTTTTACAATACTTCTCACAGACTCAGACTTCCAGACTTCAGCATTTCTGAAAAGGCAGCAAGATGTGCCTGTCTCCTGCTCTCAGAGGGCAGTAGCAGGTCAGCAGTGCAGTCTGCATGTACTTTTGGCCGTGCAGTGTGGTTTTAGTCACACTGTTCCTGACCTTGTGCCTTTCTGGGTGGATGGGCACTGGCCATGCTACACAGTGTTTGCCGGAGGCCCATCTTGTATGTTATGTTCAGCCTCCCTGTCTCAGGAGCTCACTGCTCTTGTTAGTTCAAAGTGCTCCTGGGGCAGTGATTTTGGTAGCATGAGGACCTGAGCCCAGTGTACATGGTTTGCATGATGCATGGGGAAGTTACAGGGCTGTTGGAGGCAGTGTTGGAGGACTGGCTTTGGTGCATGGAATAAAACTGTTCCACACTTTAGACTGGCAGAATAGATGTAGACTGTACCTAGTATGTTCTTTCAACCTGGCTTCCTCCATTCTTGTGAGCTCCCTACCAGAGCATGCTGAGAGTAAGGGAGGTGTTGTGGCACACTCAGGGATTAGGATTTGGGAACAAAACAGGACAAGACAAACTCACAGTGTAAATATATTCCCAGTGGGTTGACAAAGGACGTTTTGTAGGGAGCTTTCTTCCTCTTGAGTACAGTACCTACAGCCATACGTAGAGTCTGTGGCTGACTACCATCACCTTTCCCTCCTCTGCTGTATTAACTAGGATGAGTAACTGCTTGCCTTAAAGCTTTTCACATAAAAATGTGGGTGAGATTGCTGATTAGAAAACAAGCATTTCTTGCTTAATGAAAGAAAATAACATACAATTTCTAAGAGAAATTGTAAATGAGAATTTGCAAATGCCACAGCTGATCTTAAGTTGTGTGTTTAAGGTATCAGCTATGCCAAGAACACTGTTCCATTTCTCTTTGTTAGGAGTTCCTACAAGTAGATACTTCAGTATGTTTGGATCTTAGGGACTGACCCTGATTTTATGTGGGGGAGAAAGCCCAAACAATTGCTGATTAAAAACCAAAGGCTGGCTGACAAAGCTTGATGCACTTGATTTTTGGCTGGCAGGTTTGCTGTATTCTCAGCAAACTTGAGACCTCTTCTTACCTTCTTCCAGGTAATATATGCAGAGAATATCTGCAAAACAAAAGAGATGGCTATGAGTTATAAGTTGACACTTATTTTGGCAGGATATTAGCTTTGAAACCTAACTCTGGCAGAAAGTACGTATTAATATGTTTAGGAGTGAAAGAACTCAGATAAAGACTGTGTCCTTTAATTCTTCAATAGCTTCAGAGTATGTATCCTGATGAGCTACAAAAAAAGTGTAATACTGTCTCAGTAGGCAGTACATGGAAAAATGAAGATAAAGAGGCATAACACTGAATTCAGCTGAGAATGTATGTTTTTGTTTAATAAAACCTTAAGCCTTTCTTAAACCTGTTGATGTTGCTGAGTCTTAGTAGCTACATTGGACTGCTGTGAGATATGGCCCCAGAGTTCTGCCCTACATCTGATTCTGACAGCAAATTTTTTTAAGTAATTGCTTAAAGTGTATGTTGCATCCCCAGCAGACTCATCCTCTTTTCTCTTAAAAGGCACTAAAACCCATTTAAAATTTAAGTCCCCAGGACCACGAATACAAGTTATGTAACATTCCTGACTGAGAACTAAAGTCACACACAAAACAGGTAACTTGCAAAACACATTTTTTACAGTCTGCCAGGGAGGTCATGGAGACTCCATATCTGGAGACACTCAAAACCCAAGGGACACATTCCTGTGTCACTGTTCTAGGTGACACTGACTTGGCAGGGGGGTTGGACTGGATGATCTCCAGAGGTTCCTTCTAACCCTAACTATTCTGTGATTCATTGATTTTATGAGGACATAATACTACCTTTCTAGGGATAGCATCTATGTATATTAGGTAATAATTTTATGGGAAAAATAATGTGTAACTTTTTTGTTTCTTGTGCTTATATAAGTGCAGGACTGTGTTCAGACTCTTCCCCATGCAGCAGCCTGCTTATCTGTATCCCAAGTGTTTCATGCTGACATTTTTTTTGCAACAGAGAATCTGAAGTACTGAAGGGCAGGTTCTGATAGTCTCATTCTCCCTCCTCTCAGCTTGTGCTATTGCAAAACTCCAGTCTCTGTAAGAATGAGCCTACTTGAAATGGGATAGAAAAACACTGCCTGACCTCTGGTTGCTGTTTACTTTACATGTATCAAATGACAAGCCTCAAATCTATTTAAAATTTAAGAATCCTTCACAAATTTACATCTTAAAATGGTAGATTAATGTCTGTGAGCATGTCTGTCCATACTGCAAGGTTGGGAAGGAAATAGTTAATGGCAGAGCTGCTATTCAGGGGGAAGTAAGCAGGCCTGGGGAAAGGACCAGCAGGGACATTAGCTTAAATTCACTGAGGACAGGCTGCACTTCAGGAGGAACCAGCTGTGGCAACATAAGCTGGGGCTGGGCTCTGCTGAAAAAGCCCTGGGAGTCTCTGTAGACAGCATGCTGAACAGGAGCCAGCAGCCTTCCCTGGCAACAGAGGAAATCGACAGGATCCTGGGTCATTGTGTGGAAGGAATTACCTCCTGTTGCTCAGCACCAGATGATATCTGAATCCAGATACTGTGTCTGGTTTTGGGCCCCCGGTACAATATATGTTGTATGTGTACTGAATATATACTGAATACTGACAAAGCAGCTCAAGTTCAACAGAGGGGCTCCAAGATTTTTGAGAGGCTTACTGTTTTTCTGGTCTCTTTCAATAAAAAATGGTGAATTAAAGTATGCAAAAAAAAAATGTATATGGGCAAAATATGTTTGGTTCTCCAGTGTTACGATATTATCTTTTTAATTCATAACAGAAAAGGATAGTGGTTCTTACCACTTACATTTACATTTTATTTGTCCTGTCCCCTCCTTCCTCCAGTTGAATGAACTGCAATAATTTCAGCCATCTGAATTCATAACTTGTTTTATTAACATAAACTGAAGTGGACACCAGTTTATATTATCAGACAAGACAGGGAACAGAGGTGTTCCAGGAGTAAACTTACTGCCTCTTCAGTTGCAGCTGCTACTATGGTTAAGGCCTCTGAAAAAAGGGGGCAAGCAAACAGCAGAGGATGATTAAGAGATTTACCTTCCTCATCAGAAGTAGCATAAAGCTGAAACTGAGCACGTTTCAAAACAGCTAATTTGTGAATGCCCATCCAGTTTCTGAGAGTTAGCCAGATATTGGAGTTCCATCCCTTTACATTATTCACCACACTTTCACCATTTCTTCCCATACTCAATGTACAATTTGAAAATAATGGAAGTCTCTTGATATTTTTTTAATAATGCCCTATATTTACTATCTCTCCATGTATAACTGAGGATAGCAAGATAGGATGGGGCTGGACTATACTGTGTATGTTCTGTTGCCAACATGTTTAGTTTCTCTGCAGAACCTTCTATTCCTCCTCATTTTTAACTGTTTTTATCTCACCAAAACTAAGTTTGCTTTTATGTTACACTTTGCGTACTCTGCTCCCGAGTCTCCTCAGTAAAACTAATATGGTTGGTTTTCAGTACTGTTTCAGTGCTAACTACATCACTGAAGTATCCAAGCTTCTGTTAACTGATCCAATTTCTAGACTAAGTGAGAACAGGGAATAAAAAAAAGATGGGTTTTTATTTAATTGCAGCCTTAGAAGTTTAGGATTTGGAATCAGTTAATCTTCTTCTGAATAAACTCATATAATATAGTCAAATAATAAACTCATTCAAATCAAAACTTAATTTTAGCGAACTGAAAGAGAAAATTTTTCTTCCACTGTAAGAGAGGATCCCAGTTAATTGGATGAAATACTTGTATATAATTTAATGAAAGCCACTGTAGGTAAGAAGGGAATAGGACAGAATAGGCACACCTTTTGCTGTTGATTCCTAAGTTACACTAAAGGGCAAATTAGTATATAAAGAGACTACCAACTTTTCTTGTTCACCAAGAATTACTTCCCGTGAAAGAGAAGAGAAAACCCACTTATGTTCTCTTCTGTTATTCCTGCAATGAAAATCCCTAAGTACTGTTTTGTTTCATGTCTCTCTCTCTTATTCAATATGTCCATCATGAAACTGCTAAAACACTCAATTCCTTCTTCTCTGGCCATGTCTCCTCCACCCTCTATGATTTTTTATGCATTTGGATATTGCTTTTCATCTTTTTGTCTTCTTCAAGTTTCTCTAGAGTTCTGTAATTTTACAGAATTCTTTAACAAATTGAGATAATACGTAGCATGAAGGACTGACCTCTTTTTTGATGCAAGAAGCTATGCTTAAATTTCTGACACTAATAATATATTCAAAAGTGCTGTAATAATAATAATAATAATGTCATTTGCTTGCTCAAATCATAGCTTTGTGTCCTTCTATTTCTTTCCTAGGTGAAGTACATTTGATTAAAAGTGAATATAGTATATTTAATCTGTTGAAGATTTTACTATCAGAGTACAAGTGCACATACAGTTTGTGACATCTTCCATTCATGCTGACACATCAGACACAGTACCCTCAAGCTTTTTCTAAATATCATTCCATCTTCAGCTCTGCATTTCATTTTTGCCCCAGCTATTAACATGAACAGGGAATTACTGTCTGGCTCATTGTTTCCCCACAGCGGGAAACTGTTCGTAATTTTTCTGTTCATTACAAAACTATGTATTGAGAAAGCTGCAGATGTCATTACTTGGTGTTAGTAATACCGACCACAGTTTCACGGAAGACATGAGTTGAATCGTTCCAGTTCAGCTTTAAATCAGTATATGTACTTTACAAGTCTTTGCAGACAGGAAGACAAGGGGAAGAAAAAAAGGAAAAAAAAAAAAAAAAAAAAAAAGAAAAAAGCAGTGGCAAAATCATTAGCAACTTCTAAAATTAATAGGGAAAGAAAAATAAGAAACACAGTGTGCAATTAAAGGGTAATACAGGCTCAAAGATTTTTGAAAGGCTTTTTTTCTGAAAACTGGTCCTCATTTTTTCTTTATTTGTGAACCGAGAGCTTCCTACTGAGCTTGTAGGAGTAACTCATGGTAGGCAGGAAGTTCTAACACACTACAATGTGGTAAAGTAATATCAACAACAGCAAAATAATGTGGCACCGTGGGAGCCTCAGCATGCATTCGTGCCAAATGGTTCATGTTGAAATGGAAAACACAAAGATTATTTTTCAGTAAGAAAAGAAAATCAATATTTTAAATCAGTGCCAGTCATAGGGAACAGTGAGAACAAGTAACAAAAGACCACAAAGGACCTTTGGGAACACTCAAAAGAAAAATGCAATAAATATAAAACCATTATACCAAAATAAAAGCTGCTTTGGCCCACATTACTAGTTATAATCAGAAACCATACTAATTTTTCATGTTGCCACTTCCAGCCACTTCTGTAAAATTAAGGAAAACTTAGGTGACTGAGTCAAAGCTCTTCAAAAATACCATATTAGTGCCCATTTTTCTTGCCCAATTGTCAAAGTTTAGTCTTATTTACTTTTAGCTACTGTGCTGCTGTATGCAAGAGTCCCTTGCAGATCCTGTATCTGTCCATGCATGTTAGTTCTGCTCTGCTGTATGCCATGCGCCCTGAGGATAGGCAGGTGGGCTCCCAGGAGAGACAAGAGGGGTATCTTGGCAAGCCCAGTGTCACTCACCTACCCAGCAGGTTACACACACCAGGGCACACTGCTCACCAGGTGGGATTCTGGAACTCCTTTGTAAAACCTCTTTGCAGATCAGCTGTCACAGAAATAAAGACATGGTCAAGCTCCTCATTTGTTTTACCTAGTTGAGCAGTTTGGTGCAACCACCACGTGTTTGTGTGAGACAAAGTGAGTTACAAAGGCTCTGCACAGAGCCTATAGGGTATCTCTGTTTGAATTACTGTTTGCTCAGACATAACACCAGACCCACATTGCTCCATGCACCATTGCAATGTTCTACCTCAGCTAGAAAGGTCTGACAGGGTGAAACCCTGCTCTGGTCTCTGGGAGTAGGCACCATTATACAAAGACCAAACTAGTAAAACCCACCAGATCTAGCTGGCAGTGGGAAGTGGTTTTAGCTGGAAGTAGTTGGACTTGATGATCCTTATCAGTCCCTTCCATCTCAAGATATTCTGTGATTCTAAGTGTCTTCCAAAGCATGTATTAGGGAGGTTTTTTTGTTAACACAACACACATAAATCAAGTTATACTTCCCTCCATCACTCCCTGCTTTAGAGAGCTGGATATATCTTTTTGCCAACTTAACACAGTCCTGTCTTATTGAAGTGCCTCTCAAGTAGTTAGTTAGTATGTTTAAATACCACAGTATCCAAATTTCACACAGATATATTTTTCCACAATAAGGAATGTGAACTACAGCAAGAAACCTATGAAGTAGTTTTCTCAAGGTCTACAGGAAATTTGTGCTTAGACAATAAATTGAACTCAGATCTGCAGAGTCCCTCTCTATCCCCTTAGTCATTAGGATATTTCCTTTCCCAGTCCACAGTATAGTGTGTTGAGGGACTAAATTCTAAATAACTCAATACACTAAATAAGTAGAGTTTCACCAAAGGACAGGCCCAGACTCATGCAACTGTTGAAACAGAGCTTTTAATAATAAACCCTTTCATTTTTGAAGCAGTAATGTTTGCAGAGCCCAGAGAAGAATTAATAAAACCAAACTTATTGCAAATTTTAATTAAAATTATACAGGGAAGTAGACAGTCTTGACTATCTTTTACTAAGAACTCCATCTGTCACAAGATATTGAGTGGCAATGTACTTAGCTAAGAAAGGTCAGAAGAATGCATATTAACTGGATGTGTCTTATAGGCAGGAGATATATTTTCCAATCTGATTAACTCTTTCCTAGATTCAGATTTATGCACCATGTTCCTGAGGAACAAAACTCACACAAACCTTTTGAAAATAGCTGACATATCTGTCACCAGAGTCTTAATACATAAAGAACATCTTAATATATTGCAAAAGCTTTAAATGCATTATTTTTTTAGGAAGTCTACATTCGTTTTAGTTTGGTTTGATAGAACTGAAACAGTAATGCTTTGTGGGAATAGTAAAGATGTTTATGTTTATCCAGATTTTGAGATTTTGCTTTCTTTTTGCAGTATTTTGGTCAATAATTCATATTTAACAATATTGAAGCCTATTTGGGATGCTATCCCAAAAAATAATACTTTAACACATTGCTTTCCTTTTGATTGCTTTCTTTGGATTGATATCCAGGAATGTCATAGATGATGGAAACCCTGCAGTGCTCATAAAACTAGCAGATAAACAATGCATTTGCCATGTCCTAAAACTTGGCCAGTCTCAGAAATAGGCATATATAGATCATCCTTCTCTGAACTTCTGGATACCGGTTTATGCCCTCATTCCCTGACTTGCACTCTAGCAGTAATTCATTTAGGGACTTTCTGAAGTGGATGTTAAATTTAGGCCATTATATTTAGTATCCATTGATGGACTCATCACCTATCTACTTGTCTAGACTTTTTTTGAACCCATTTATCATTTTGGCCTCCAGAACTTTTTCATAGGAAAAAATTACATAAAGTAACAATGCGACATTTTAATTGATTACAGTTGCAGATTGATTTAATGATTTTCCTGAAATGATGCAGAAATAAAACAGTACAAAGACTATTGGTTGCAGTTTTGAGATGGGTGCTCAGTTTCAATAAAACAAAGAATTTGAAACAACAAAAGTTGACAGTCAGGAACACAGGCTGTTGTAACGTGCAATCAGTAACAAGCGGATGGAAGGCAGGAGTGTCTGAGGACTATAAACACCAGCCATGGGACATGGTTACTTTTGGTTGTGCCTGTGTATACAAATAGAACTCCCAATGCTGAGGAAACATCAGAAAGGGAAATAGACTTTGCATATCAGCAAGGACTGTTATAAAATGACATTTTTGTATTTGGTGACAGGGCTCTCATTTGTGAGACAACTTTCAAATCTTCCCATAGGTAACATTCTGGCATTAACAAATATTAATTAACTTAATGATTATTAGACCCCTACTGTAATTTTGCCTATGCTTTTATTTCTCTGCTATTGCATACATGCATCAAAAAGAAAAATAATTTCTTAAAAAGGGGGATACAGAACTGCATGCATATTGCCAGTTTGCAAGGTATACAGCCTCCCTCCTCATCTCCCTCCTTCCTCTCTTTCTTGCCTACCTGCCTTTTTCTTTGTAACTATTATAGCAAACCACATATGTTAACAATGAGTTAGACACAGTTCTTTTACGTTCGTAGTTTCTTCTTCATAGCTTTCCATTTACTTGCTGAACTGTCTGTTCTTGTTCATTGCAATTGAAGTAAATTACTAGCCACAGTTTGTAGCAATATAATTCCCGAAATGAAACAGAAAAAGAAAGAAAACATGATATTCTTCTCACTGATTTGCATTTGAAAAAACAAAGCATGACTTACTCAGTTTGAACATGTAATTTTCCTGCAGAATTAAAAGATTGGAATCACATCAAAAAGACAAAATGGATAGGTGTTTAACTATGATTAAGTTTATAAAAGGTTAGTGGTTTTCCTTGGCAATAGTCCTTATTAGAGGAGAGCCTGCTGCAGCAGAAAACTTGGTCACATTAGGCCCTTGGCATCTTCTAGGGACACTTAGGATCAAGTATTTTGACTTTACTTCAGGCAGTAGTTTTTCAAAACCCTTTGCATGTCAGAGTTATATCACATAATCATTGAATTGTTAGGGTTGGAAAAGACCTCTAAGATCATTGAGTCCAACCATTAACCCAACACTGCCCTGTTCACCTCTAAACCATTTCCCTCCATCCCTTAGGGGTTTTTTTAACATTTTCAGGGATGGTGATTCCATCACTCCTTTGGGCAGCCTGTTCCAATGCCCGACAACCCTTTCTGTGAAGAAATTTTTTCCTAATATCCAATCTAAACCTCCTCTGGTGAAACTTGAGGCCATTTCTTCTCATCTTTTCACTTTGGAGAAGAGATTGGTCCCCACCTCACTACAACCTTCTTTCAGGTAGTTGTAGAGAGCAATAAGGTCTCTGCTTAGCCTCCTTTTCTCCAGACTAAACAACCCCAGCTCCCTCAGCCGCTCCTCATAAGACCCTTCCCTAGTACCATTGCCCTTCTCTGGACACACTCCAACACCTTAGTGTATTTCCTGTAGTGAGTGGCCCAAAACTGAGCACAGATCTTGAGATGCCACCTCGCCAGTGCTGAGTACAGGAGGAAAATCACGGCCATGGTCCTGCTGGCCACAGTACTGCTGATACAAGCCAGGATGACACTGGCCTTCTTGGCTACCTGAGTTCACTGCTGGCTCATGTTGGACAGCTCTGGACCAGCACCCCCAGGTCCTTTTCCACCAGACAGTTTTCTTCCAGCCACTGCCCCCAGCCCTGTAGTGCTACGTGGGGCTGTTGTGACCCAAGTGCAGGACCTGGCACTTAGCCTTGTTGAACCTCTTGGAATTGGCCTTGGACCATTGATCCATCCTGTTCAGATCCCTCTGCAGAGCCTTCCTTCCCTCCAGTGGATCAACACTCCCATACAGCTTGGTGTCCTCTGTGAGCTGACTGAGGGTGCACTCAATCCCCTCATCTAGTTCATTGATAAAGATATTACACAGGACTGGCCCCAACACTGAGCCCTGGGGAACCCCACTGGTGACTGGTTGCCAGCTGGATGTAACTCCATTTACCACCACTCTCTGGGCACAGCCATCCAGCCAGAAGGATTGGCTGGCACAGTTAGTCAAAATCTCTGAACTTCTTGGTTTTTGACAAGCCTGAAGTAGAACCTTTTGTGTAGCCCTTGATTTTCAAATGGGTCCACGGAAAACCTGCTCCAGAAGTAACAAATTTTCCATAAGGAATTCTTATAAGTCTTGGCCTTCTTTTGTACAGGTCTGTACAGACGTGTTGGGTCTGGCTGAGATGGAGGTAATTTTCCCCACAGCAGCTCTCATAGTGCTGTGCTTTGTTAGAAAGGTGTTTTGGCTGCTGCTGAGCAGTGCTCACACAGCATAAAGGCTGCCTCTCCAACATTCTCCCCTTGCCAGTAGGCTGGGGCTGGGCATGATCTAGAGAGGGTACACAGCCGGGATATCGAACCTTAGATGACCAAAGGGATGTTCTATTCTGTCTCAGCTATAAAAGCTAAGAGAAAGGAGAGGACACACACGTGTTTGTAATTACAAAATGTGTCTTCTAGAGAAACTGCTAAGCATGCTGAAGCCCTGCTTCTCAGGAAGTGTCTGGACTTCACCAGCTGATGGGAAGTAGAGAACAAATCTTTTGTTTTCCTTTGCCTTCACATGCAGCCTTTGCTTTTACTTTATTAAGCTGCCTTTATCTTGACCAACAAGTTTTTTGTCCCTCCACTCTTTCCAGCTGAGAAGGGGAGTGACAGAGTGGCTTAGTAGGAACCTGGCATCCAGGCAGGGTCAATCCACCTCAAGAGTTCACCCATTAGGCAGAGACATTAAGTTCTTACAACATCATGGTCAAATTAATAAACCAAAAATCTTCTACAAGAAAAATATGCAAATTGTTTTAATATTTTTAAAGACTGCTTCAGTTAAATGTTTTCCTTTTTTTTTTTTCTTTCTTCAATCTTTTCACATTGACCTAAACAGGCAAAATATACCATTTTTCTAGCATCCTTTTTAGCAATGGACTTCAGTACAGATTGTACTCATAATTTGTACTTTTGTAGAAATTTTGGGGCATATGAGCATCAGTGGATTATAGGAACTATCCATTAATGCCACTAAAATTGAAGTTCTGCTGAGTTTCCTTTAGAAAATTTTACTTGTGGGGTTAAATGTGTCCGGTGTTTCAAATGCTGTACACTGAAAAAAGGTATTTAAATTGTCATGTGGCTTTTCTATGCTTAGCACAATTAGAGCAATCAAAGTGTTAGGAGTAGCAGCAGGAGCAGCATGACTTCTTTTGGAGCTGTAACTTCGACGACAAATCTGAGCAAAGTGGAAGACTGCAGAGTCTTAGAATAAAGCTAGCAGGGTTTTGGGTTTTTTTGCTTCATGCAGGTCGTTTTACCCTGCAGTATGTTCCATATTTCTAACATTTCACAAAGAAAGGTCTCCTTTCACTAGGACTGCAAAGAATATCTTTTAATACAGCTCTTGTACGTTATTAGTTTGTTCTTTTTAGAGTAATTTTTAGATTTTTGAAACCTTTTAAAGCAAATGACTTTGTAATATCTTTTTGTTTCTCTTGGGTTCTCTTAGGCGACTCTTGAGAATCAGTGTGGTCCTGACTCATCTCATGTGTCTTTAAGCCCCAGGTGGTAGGACCATAGTGACACAGAGCCAATGGAAAGTAATGGGCACTGCTAGAGGTCAGTGGAGGATCTGAATCCAGTGGTACCCATCACTCTACAGACTGCATCAGACTGCAGGTGTTTACCTTCCTGGTTTAGGTGTGCCAGTGTTTTTCGGGTGAATCACTAAAGCCAAAGTCTGTACCTCCTCTGTCTTCAGTAGGCCTTAATAATATATTTCTGATGTTCAGATTTAAAGCAAAAGTAATGCCTGCTTCACCAGGCATGCCTACTGAATTTTCACAAGTATTTTGCATTTATTAAACCCTACTGAAATCAGTGGAAGGTACCTAGAGTTTTTAGAATCACATTTTCCTATGAGTGATTTAATTCACATAAATGCAGTTGTTTTACAGAGAAGTATTTGCAGTCGTGTCAAAGTCTACATCCTTTATCCTTTGCAAATTTTTAAAGTAATTGCTAAAGAGCAGCATCTTCACCTGCCCTGTGCATTTTAACAAGCTGAAGGCTGCAGTGCAATACAGTAGATTCAGATCTTCAAGCTGATTCCCTCACAGTTTTTCTTCCCCTTCCTTGGATTCCATTTCTTTCCTACCCTTACTTCAGACCTTTGAAAAGAGGATCTTTGAGGCCCAACAGGAGCAAAGAGGAGAGCTAGCAATGTAGCATAGGGACAAAGGTGACTGGCTTTCTTCATGTTTAATGGATGTGAAAAGATAGCACATGTTTGCAACCCTTTTTTTGGCATAGATGTACTTTGATTTCTAGCTCTAGATTTAGTTTTGTATTCAGGGTAAGTATTTTAAAGTTTGAGCTTTTTTTTCCCCTGTTATTTTAATTCATCTATGAAAAAAAAAAAAAAATCCTTTAATGTTCTTGTCTTAGAGCTTTCAGACAATATATGAAACTGAACTGTCACAATAAGAGTGTGTGTTCCCTTTTATAGGAAGGGAATATTTACCTTTATTTTTCTAGCTAAAGAAGGATACCTGGCCTAGATGCCATCAGACATGGACTATGGCCTTCTAAACTTCCTTCTCCAGAACAGATCAGTCATGCCCCCTTTACATAGTGCTTGTCCCTTTGTCTCTTCTGGGTACCCATGGCATCCCTCAGTCTTTCAGGCACAACTATTTCTCTTCTGAGTATCCAAAATAAATTAAGGGTAGTATTGGCAACTCACAGAATGATAATGGTGTGTTGCTGAGGTCATGCTCTCAGGTTTGATTGCCAGGGTGAGTGGGGCCATTCAGGGATGCAAAGACTTTAGTGGTATTAGACAATTCTACAGAATGGAGGGAGCCATGCTTGGCTGTTTTTTAAGGAGAACTATCTGAAGAGGTCCAAACCAGAGCCATGCAGGCAGCTGACAGTTAAGCAGACAGGCCATCAGTTTTTGTCGTTGCTTCGTGGCTTTGATTTCTTTAACAGAATAAAAGTACCAGATGGTAGCAGAGAATGAGTTTTCCTCAAATGAAAAGATTTTAACAAACACTTTCATAACACAGAGGCCAAAACAATACATTACAATACCCAGACACAGAAAACAAACATGCCTGGTTGCTAATGATAAGTATTTTAAGTGTTGAATAGAGAGGACAGAAAATTAAGATAGGGTAGAGCAGGGTATACTTTATATAGTACAAGCAACTACAATCGTTACAAGAAGTAATGGATACAAAATAAAAGAAGGGAAATTTAGATATTAGGAAGAAATTTTTCACTATGAGGGCGGTGAGACACTGGAAGAGGTTACCCAGGGAGACTGTGGATTCCCCAACACTGGTGGTGTTCAAAGCCAAGTTGCATAAGGCCTTGAGCAACGTGATCTAGTGGGAGTTGTTCCTGCCCATGGTAGAGCAGCTTGGGACTAGCTAATATTTAAGGTTCACTACAGCCTCTTAACATTCTATGATTCCATTATTAAAATAAGAAAAAAATGTATGGCTATGGGTAAGTGTTGTAGATTCTGCTGAACAGTTTGTGTGGTAGCAGGAAAATACCCTCCAATATCTTCAGCCATTTCCAGGCCAAGCTGGATAAAAAAGCTAGAAAATAATTCTGCATTGGTAGGGATCAGGGCATGGTGCAGCAGATATTCCTTTTATTCTCTTGTGAAATGAACCACCTTTCAGTGGTGCCCAGCAACAGACAAGGAATGGCCGTAAACTAAAACGCAAGAAGTTCTGCCCCAACATGAGGCAGAACTTCTTTACATTGAGGGTGGCAGGAACAGACTGCCCAGGGAGGTTGTGGTGTCTCCCTCTGCGGAAACATTCAAAACCCACCTGAACACATTCCTACATAATATGCGCAAGCTAATCCTGCCTTGACAGGGGGGTTGGACTAGATAATTGTGCTAGTTTGAAAGCAAACTAGTGAGAGGCTCCAAGTCAGAAATACAATTTAATAGGAAAAATAAAATAAAGGCAGTAGTACAAAAAAA
>VZRQ01003009.1:230009-352854 GCA_013397975.1 Machaerirhynchus nigripectus | reverse complement strand
TGGTAATAGAATACTTAAATACATCTATATTGTAACCTAGGACAATAATCTCCAGAGGTCCCTTTCAACCCTAACAGTTCTGTGATTCTTTGAGAAAGGCAAAAATTAATCACAACTGTAAAACTGGCACTCAGCTATGTTGGGTTCTTTCCCCAGCTTTGCCTTTTGTCTATACAAGGAGCCTTGATATTTCCACCTCAGCCTAGAGCAGAGCTGTTGCTTGGGCTTCCTTTTGTCAGGGCAGTTGGCAAAACACTACCATGTTCTTTCTTCATAAACAGTAACCAGTTGTTCCTATGGGCAGGAATGGGCATTTAACTTACTTTAGATATTTAAAAATTATTTGTCCAACTAAGGCACAGAAGGCTGTATTTAGTGGAGAGAAGCAGACACTTTCTTTGCTAGTTGTTGTAAGGACTTAAAAGATCACGGTTGCCTCTCTCAAACACTGTTAGGGACAAAGAAGGACTTTGTCCTGAGATAAGAACAGAACGGAGCAACAGGATGGCCCTAACTCCAAGCCTGGCAGAAGTGAGGTCTGGCTAGCACACCTTGGGTAATACATCCAGACAAAAATTCCCCCTGTGGCAAACTGTAAAGAAACAACTGCTTGTAAACATATTACTGCTCCAACAAAGATCACGCCAGGTTATGGGACAGATGGCTCTGGGATCACTGAAGCCCCTCCTGAATATGCCTCCATGGATGCCTGGAACTTGGATTGTAAATTAAGCCACTGTGACAAGAGCTTGATATAAGAGAAAGGTGTTCTACTGTCCAAGTGCTATCTCAGACTTTGGGGGATGTAAACGAGTCTGGGGGAGAAGAATACATCTCTGCTAATGGACACAAAGAACACAGCCACAAGGAAAGCAAGCCCAGCAACTACTGAAATCAGCTCTGACCGGGTAAAGGGGGAGATCACAACGACCAACTCATGGCCCATCTACCCAAGAAACTCACCAACCCAAAAGAGGAGAAAGACTGAGAATGCAGACTAATCAGCACTAGAGGCAAGCAAATAGTTTAGCCAATAAACATTAATTCTTTTGTTTGATAAAATGTATAAATAGTGAAAAGTTTTGAATGACCTCAGGACCCCCTACCACCAAGAAGCCCAGGGTGAAAAAGGACCAATGATGTGCTGCTGGATCCATGAGTGGTGACTGTCTTCTTGATCTCTCTCTCTCCCTTTCTCTTCTCCACACCCTCCTTTCTCCTCTATTTCTTTCTATCTCTCTCTACCTCAAATTTTATTGTTAAAATCCATACTATTGATTTTGGCATATGCTCTCATTTGCATCTCAATTCAGGCAGAGGCATCTCTTAATAATCCGATCCTAACAGTTGTGACAGATTTTCCCATTTTTATAGGCCTAGACCCACAACATATTTAAATTTCAGTGTTTCAGGAACTCTCATAATTAATTTTCATAATCAGTCATATTCACTGAATCTTCACCTCATCCTCTGAATAGTAGCCTGAAACATCATACTTTAAGTGCCATATATTATTTTGCCATTAATGCCACCTGGTGCATATATTATATGTGGTGACATTTTATTAATTGCCCAGTACCAAGAGTGTATATATATAATTTCCTCTTCTCTGTCATAAACTTTGCAAAAGGTTTGGCTGAGGAAAGCAAATATATGTACTAGAGGGCTTGATTTCAGAAGGTATTTTACTACAGACACTGCTAATATAGCAGAGTTGGCAGTACATGTGCTGTGCTTCTTTATTTCTGGCCTTCGCTTCCCTGATCCTAGATAACTGAGAGGAGGAACTGAAACATTAATTAGTGAAAGCAGACTGTACATCCAATTCCCTCCCTCATCCTCTCTTTAGCTGCATAAACTTTTGCCATCCAGTCTGTTACTGTGTTGGCTCAGAACTATCATCCTGGATATCTCCGTTTTCTTCAATATCCTATAAGCCATTTCTGTTTTATCGAGAACCTCCCTCCCACTGACTATTCATGGTTGTTTTCAAGAGAAGTCTTACTATTTTTACACTCAGTAGGTCCATTTCATCCTCTTCCCAAAGTAAAATTTCCTAATGCTTCATAGCACAGAAGCCAGTACCAATAGATCTATTCACAGACCCTAAATTCTTTCTTTCTCCTTTAGTCAGGGTTCAGCAACCTTTGGTCTATGCTGTGTGTCTTTAGCCAAGGCTGATAACCTCCACTGCTCAGAACTACTCTCCCTCATCCGTTTAGTTGCTGCCTCTTAATCAGAACTTATAAACATGCTCCTCCACTCACAGGCGTACACATATGTACAGCTTTATGCATATCAGTCACTGAAACAGGACAGGAACAAAGCAAACTGGAAGAGCTCTCTAAGCAAGTTAGTTATGGGTGAGCAATCTCATGGTCTGTCTCTGGAAGCCAACCTGAACCATTTCTTCTGGTGGGGGTCTTGCTTTTCTGCTGAATTCATGCCTATTGTATGCTTTGTGGAACCGCAATAGCTCCTGTGCTCCTGTACCATTCAGAAGGATTTTTGTGGGAGGAGGTAGCACTGTTTCTTTTTCAAGGATACTACCGAACAGGCTTCACATGAAGATTGCAAAGGATGTGGATGAAGTCAGGCAAGGTATAGCTATGTTACAGCATTGGCATCTTCCAGTTTATGTCAGGAGACTCTGAGGTGGCAGTGAGTCGCATCCTTCAAGAAGTGATAGGAGTAACTTCCTAGGGGAGAGAGCATATTGAGTGGAGTTTATTTTAGCTGAGAATGCCACTGAGTAAACTAAACCCAAACCTGCAGTAAAGATCTGCCTGCAGTGATACTTGGGCCAAGAGCTGTGTATGATACAGAAATACCAACTTTGGCTTGTCAGCCTTACAGCTGAGTATTCAGAGGCAGGTTGTTATTCACTGATTGAGCTGCAAAAGAGGATGATTCACTGCTCCTTTACTGCGTTTCTGAGAGGAAATTGATGGGGGATTCTCAGTGTTCTGCAGACCCAAGTAGAGTCAAACACTAATGCTTCACCTTCTTCTACCTCTCCCTCAGAGAAGAGGTAAGGAGGGAAGGGCACAAGACTAGCACAGGGTTTTTTCCACTCTCCAGATTTTTTGCCTTTCTGTTTAGGGGAAGTGCAGAAGAGAAGCAATAGAACCCTGGCACCATCGAACTCAGTGAGAGCTTTGCCACTGACTGCTCTGTAGGATTTAATTTCTAATGTTTTAAATATAGAACAATGGGTTTGTAGTCATTAAAAATGGCAGGTTGAAACAAAACTATGTATCAAACCATCTTGAAACAAATAAAAATACCAAAAACCCATTATGTGAAAGGGTCATGCGCTTGCTAAGTGTTCCTCCTTAAACACATGAAAATTTAGGGATGTGTGGGAGAAACTACCTGAATAATGAAAAAGGGAGTTCCTTAAATTTACTTTACTGCTTATTTTTAACATTAAAGACATTTCTAGAATACTGCCTAGTTGTCAGAATTAATGCTGCATTATGCCTCAGCAATTCCAAGAATTACTTTCTGACTATTTCATTACTTAAGGGGAACTTACATGTCTAAATCCACTTAACAACTTTGAAAATCTTGAACTCTAGGAAAACTCTTCAACAGGTGAGTGTGCTGTGTTTTTATAAACCAGTAAAGAGCTTATATTGAGACAGATAAGAGTATGTATAGGACTCATGTTGTGTGCCACAAATTTATTTATTTTTGTGCACTGTGATTAGGCAAGTGTATTCACAAAAAATGTTATGGACTTGCATCATCATTGAAATGACAGGATGGTAAACCAGTGTAGTTACTTCTGCGGATCACTTGGAAGATTGCCTGTAGTAATGCTGGCACTGAAGTTCTTTTTTTTACATAAAAACCCGCCACATTTTTAATTAATGTACAGTTTAACCTGTACACACTATTTCAGCTCAGAATTAATCATTACGTATATAACCAGTAAAGTTAATCCCGATGGTTGTTTAAAAGAATAATAAGATACCGTGTGCAAAGGGTGAATAATGGAATAAAACTGCAGCTTAGAAGGGGATGTATGGCAGTGATAGATACCATTTTAATTTTAATGATTTTATTCTTTGCACTGGTGGGATAGCAATATTAACTAGAAATTAATTTTAAAAATACTTAAAAGCCTTAGGGGTGGGAATGAGGGCAAGAATAGATAGCTATGCGTAGGTGTGGTTGTACAGACATAGACATAGAAGGAATGGAATTTATTTGGCAGTCTTATGAGTCTGGCAATTAAATGTACTGATAGGAGTTGATCACCTTAGGCACTTTATAATCAGAAGAAAAAGACATCAACAAGAGGTGATTCATGTAATTTTAAGACAGTCATTGATGATAACTCAAAACCTTTGCCATTTAAATGTTAATATTCCAACTGAATTCACAGTGGAAATACTGAATAGCACATTGTGGTAATGCCTTTTCAGTAAGTCTTACTCTTCCTGTAGGTTTAAACCCCCATCATGGTCATAGTGAGAAGCATTTGAGTTTACAGGCACACCAAATTTCATCTGCTTAAAATAAAACTTTAGTTAGTCAAAACTGAAAATTGGACAGAATCACAGAATTAACTAGGTTGGAAACGACCTTTGAGATCATCGAGTCCAACCTGTGACCTAACACCACCTTACCAACTAAACCATGGAACTAAGTGCCATGTCCAGTCTTTTTTTTAAATACCTTCAGAGATGGTGACTCCACCACTTCCCTGAGCAGCCCATTCCAGTGCCCCATCACTCTTTCAGTGAAGAATTTTTTCCTAATGTCTCACCTAAACTTCCCCTGACACAGCTTAAGTCTGTATCCTCTCGTTCTGTTAGTGGTTGCCTGGGAGAAGAGCATACAGGTCTGAAGAGTAGCTACTTCATTGATATTTAGTAGAGCATATTAATTCAGTATTCTGCAGTAGATCAGTGACAACAGTTCCCTTTAAAGAATTTCTACATTTTAAAAATATACTGCAAGCATTTAACTCATGATGTCTTACCAACAGTTCTTCGGTTTTGGATGTATTTCAGTTCCATAATTAAAGAGATGGCTTTTAAAAAGGACAAATTTCTTTAGACTTGATATAATCAAAATGATATAAATCTATCACTTTAAAAAAATCTGGAATTTCTGTATTTTCCCATTTTTCAGGAATGACTATAAATGAAAATGTTACTTAGTGATATAAATTATTGTGAACATTTTTAAAAGTGCTATAGATCTTCTTTAGAAAAATAAGCTGAATGATTTTCAGATAAGAGAACACCAAAATTTTCAGAACTTGCACCAATATTGTCAGACATGTTATTAGTTTGTTTTATCATTTAATTACAGCATACTTCTTCTTTTCTACAGTCTTATGAGATACCTTAGAATTCCACAGAGAATTATCAAATAAGAATTATATATTAAAAATATAGGACAACAGCGTTTTTCTATCAAAGGATATTCCTTTGTTGTTCAAAAAGAGTTTGATGCTCATATTTTTAAAGAAATCCTTTGAAGTTCACTTCAATAGAAAGTCTTGCCATACAGACCAGACGAGATTTAGTTTACTAATTAGCTGCTTCATTTTGATTTAGCATATAACAAAATCAAATCACAATTATAGATTTTTTTATTATTTAAACTTTTAAAAACAGCTGTGTATGTGCTGATGGCAAACTTTTAACCTGCCTTCTTCTTTTATTTAATTTTGTTTCTTCGTAATTCCTAGCTTGATTTAATATTCTGCGTTTTCAGGCAGACACTGCACTCACCAGCTGAAGAGCAGGAGCTAGAAGTGAGGCTCGTACAAATCCTTATTGTAGAATGAATTTCATGGCCCATGAACAGCAATTCCCCTACAATTTCCCCCCACAGTTCTGTCAGATGCTGTTACAAAGTTCACCATGGTATTAAACCCATTTTTCCTCCTTTGCTCTTATTCTGTTTTTCTGTCCTTTTCCTGGTGTGAACATTTCTTAAATCCCTCCCTATATGCTTTCACATCAAGAAAGTATTTCTGAAGGCAAAATTCACAAAGGTCATACGGGAATAATTTTTGAAAGAATGGGCTATAGGGAAAAGAGCGTTTTAAGAGTTCAGGAATTTGTAGGAAAGGAAAATTATGTGTTTTCTTTATTCTCCCTTACTTAATCAACTTCTTTCTATCCATGTCTCTTCTCAGTACTGAGGAGATGCCCTAAAATTTATAATTTTCGTCCAAAGTCATACATTACTTTGTTTGTCTTTACTGCTTGATCAATCCCATTTATTTTGTGTAATCCCATTCATCTCTAGTAACATTCAGTGAAACAGCTGACAACAGTTAGGTTGTGTTGAAGCTGCCAGTGTTACCAATCAGCTTTACATGAAACTGAACTGCTCTTTTAGTTTGGTGGGTATAGATGAGCAGAATTTAACACAGCTCCGTGAAGCTGAAATGGTGAAAGGAGTCCAAAAGTTGTCTTGTAGGCCTCCACACACAACCTCCCAGCCTTTGAAAGAAGACTTGGTAATTCCTGCATTTGGTGCATCTGTTGGTTTGTCTTTTGTAGGACCTTGGTTTTATGCCCTAAGTATGACCATATTTATGAACACTACACATTATGCTTATTTCTTTTTATATGGCATCTAAATCTTGAACTGTTCTTAATCCTATTTGGAAAAACATTCCAAAAAAAACCCGCTGGAAATTGTGTGGATATTTCTAGAATATAAGCAGAAGGTTGCATTCTCCTTTGTCCTATGACTCCAGCATCTCCGGGAGATTTACGAGATAGGATTCCTGTGTGGTCCAGTCCAAATCCAACCTTAATATCAGGACTTTTTTTAGAAAGTGGGGAAATAATGTCTTCTGCTACTACCTGTGAGATGGAAGCAATTAAAAACACTCAATGTATTTCCATTCTGGGATACTGTTGTGTTTCATTCAAGCCACATTAGTCTGAGTAGTCTTTCCATGTCCTTTTGGTTAGACAGGTCTAACCACTGGTTTTACCTTAGTGAAGGAAAAAGGGATCTCATGGCTTGGCTGCAGTAAGAAGTTGGAGAACAGATGTTTTGTAAAAAAAAAGGGAAGTATAAAGCCAATCACTGCCCCTTGCCCTCTGAATAAATGGCAGTCAAAGTCTCTGATTAGCTCTGCTATCCCCCACCCAAGGCAATAGAGCCTAAGTTGTCAGCAGTTTCCAGTGCTATTTCAGTTAGGGAGAAATACTTCTATCATTCTCCTCCATGTGTTAAATTTTGTTTGTTTGGAAGCTACTTTACTAGAAAGTAGGTTTTGAGCCTACGTGCAAAAAAATTTTTTTTGCTTCTAATTATTCATCTGATCACTTCTTTAATGGAGCATTTGATTTATTTCAAAGTAATCTCTGCTTTTTATATGTAAATCACGAGTTTGAGAGTGTGCTAATTAAATTATGCAAGGAAAAAGCAAGGAAAAACTGTTCTAATCAAAAGGTGGAAATTCCATTAAAATGTTTGATATTTATTTATATAGGCTTCCAAAGGAGGTAGCAACTGCCAGTCTGAACTACCCTCTACACAATGTTCTCAAAACAAATGTGGTACATACAGTAACTGAGAAGATTAATGTACTCTGTGAGACATGGCATTGCAATCAGAAACCAATAACCAATATAAACGACCAGTGTGACCCAGGACAAGATTTTCATTAATGCCAGGTTAATTAGAGTTGTCTTAGTTTCCTGATTGCAGAAACCAATAATAGATACAAATGGCCAGTCTGACCCAAGAAAATATTTTCATTATTCTGGGTAGAGTTGTCTTAATTGCCTAAAGTACACATTTGGCAGTTTTTAGTTCAGAAGGGCAGTTGTCAAAGAACAAAGAATTTTTCTAATGCTGATCAAGTGGCTCTCTAAGTTTTAAACAGCTCAACAGTACCGGAGCTGTGAAAAAGCACAGAAATTTAGCTCAGCCATCTAAAGAATTTCAAAGCACATGTTACAATAATTATTGTGCTAAGATAAAGCTGCAGTAAGTACCAAGAGAATGTAAGGAGCTCTAGCTGCATTTAAAACTTTTCCATGAAGGAGGGTTTTATCTTAGTGTATTTTCCAGGAAATACAGTGATAGTAAGAAGAAAACCCACTGAAAAAGTTTTTCCTTCCATGAAGAATGGTTTTTTAGAATCTCATTTTCCAGATTCTGATGATGTTTGGAAATACTGACAGTGAGTTGTCCAGGGACAGAACTGGATGCACTGGATGGACAGAAAAGGACAGAACATGTATATTTTGATGTTAGAAAAGAAAATTAAATGGACATATTTTTGCTATTTCTATATCAGACAAGCAAATGCTTCCTTGAAGCATTTGGATTTTTTTTTCACCATAACTTCTTAAAAATGAAAAGTGTTTGCCATATCTTTTTTTTTTCTTTTCTTGTTCCTCTTTTGTTAAAATGTTGGATTGTTAGAGCTTTCTCAGTAGTTGGGAATTTTAAAAAGTGCTTCAGCATTGTACAAGAGGTTGCAGGCAAATAGAAACTCAGTCTCTGCTTATCCTGAATTGCTCTCTATGTTTTTTTTTCATGAGCTCAAAAGGAAAAGATATGCCCTAAAGTCTTCCTAACAGCAGGATTTATGCTTTCAGTCCTCCAACTCATTCTGCATACTGTAAGCTCTCTTTTGCTTCCTGTCACTTTATAGTATCAGCAGAACACCCACGTAAGTCATTCATGAGACATGAACACCATTGTGAGGAGAGGTAGGTTACAGCATGTGTGGCCAGCACTGAGCCATGTCCCCTACAGAGTGTAGGCAGAGTTAGTAGATACCAACTTTGATATGAGCAACTCGCTCATTGGAGTTGACACAGCCACAAAGTCACACTGAAACAGAATCTGCATTGAATTCTTGAGGAAATGGTTTAAACTGTGAGAGGGCAAAAAGGGAAGGGCAGGCAGTGTATTTTACTACTCTCCAGCTCAGCTGCACCTGTCTTTGTACATGGGTAATTTCCTAAAAATAATATCAGGAATTCTAAGGATTTCATGATGATCCTAAGTACTAACTGCAGCATGAGGTGCAATACTTATTACGGTCTACTGCTCTTTCAGCTCGTGAGTTACTCATTATAGTAAGAACAACCTTTTCCTTCACATTTATAAAGCAGCTAGTAAATGTACAGTACTGCAATAATAAAATAAAAATTATTCTAATGAATTGATTAAAAAATAGCCAAAGAAAACAGAGGCAGTGAAAATGGCTGATTCACACTTGGTTAATAAATGACATTTCAGAGACATGATTCTTGAATTGAAATGTAAGTGAAAGAGTAAGTAGTCTATTGAAGCAGTTTCACGGAGGCATTCCAGGTGAGATCTTCAAAGGCATATAATTCAAGGAACAAGTGTTAATTGAAAATTGTTGGAAGTGAAGTTCCTAGAGTTGTAAAAGGTAAAAGTTACAGAAATTTTGAAGGCTTGGAAAAAAATTACAGCACAGGAAGGGTCCAGATTCTTTCCATTGTCACTCACCTTCCCTGAAATTTGGGGGAAAGTTGAAGCTTAATAATCAGTTACTTGTCAAAATTATATTTAGTGTGTATCTGAAGTATTATGTACAACAGCTCATAAAAGGCACAACTTGTAAATAGTAGCAAATAGATTTAGTATTAGAGATGGAGCTATCTTGCTACAGAGTAAGAACAACATTATTTTTTTTTTCTTTTGTGGTTAACATATATTCAAAATATAAATATGAAAAATAGGAAATGTCAACATTGTTGACATACATAAAATAGAAGACCATATCTAGAGGATTTGGCAACTATACGTAAACACAGATAATGCTATAATGCCGACAGTGAATCAGCTGGAGTTTTCAGAGAAGAAATTAGAAAATATAGATTAAAAATGTCAGGTGCATCCATCATAAGGTGATTGACTGAAGGCAGCATCAGCAATTGGCTATAAATTTGGCCTGCCCTATAAGTGTCTATTTATATAAATGTATGTACGTGCATACATATATTGTTTATATAATTATGTATTTATGTGGTGTTTATCCATAATGTGAGCAGCTGGGAGTGTTTCTATACCTCTTCCTGTACCTGAGGTTCACAAATTGGCTAAGGTTGAACGGGAACACAGTGGGACTTCTGGTCTAACCTCCCTGCTCAAGCAGGATCACACTAGAGCACACGGCACAGGATTGTGTCCAGAGGGTTCTTGAATATCTCCAGTGAGGGAGACTCCACAACCTCTCTGAGCAATCTGTTTCAGTGTGTGGTCACCCACACACGTTAAATGCATTAAGGTTAATACATATAAAGTGCATTAAGGTTAAATGAATTTTAATATATATAAAATGCACTAAAGTTAAATGCATTTGGTGTTGTGATTTTAAGCCAGTTCAGTATTTTTTATTGTGAGAGGAAAAGAACTTGTGCACTTTCTCTTTGCAAATACTCTGGTACTAGGAAGCATATTAATCCCCGTAGGACAGGTAGGTGATTAATCACACCTTAATAAAGTACAGAGTCAATGTCCACCCTACAGCTTTGATGAAGTCACTAGATATAAAACAAAAATTAATTTAGCCTATTTAATTTCATATTTTAGTCATTAATTATTTTGATTCATATTTTCTGAATTGATCTATATTGCTATATTTAGGAAAAGAGTTAAAACTTCATATTATTTGGGTTCTGTTTTGCATTTCATAGTATGTAGCTTTAGAGAAAATTACTGCTGAGGTGATGATATACTTATTAGCAGTCCTAAAAATCTGACAGGTAGGTAACAATTTTTGTGCATTGTTGTTATCGTGAACAATTTAAGTAGTATTTTTAGATTTCTTTTATGTTGCAGCAGCTGCTCTCAATTTCTATAAGTCAGATTGCAGTCACTGAAAGGCTGCTTACTTCCTCTCTCTCTCTTCTTGCAAAGAAAATAACATACTGTGTTAGCTGATTTATAAACTGGTGAGGAGGAGGGTCGTTTAGTTTCAAAGAAGCCATTATTTCATGGATTTTTAGGGCAGAAGAGTCACCATTTTCTTTTTGACTGTTCTATTAGAAGTTTGTGGGAGGAGAAAAGTGGCTGCTGTTAGTAAGAGGCATACAGAAGTGTATCTATGCTGCAGCTTTATTCTGTTATTGCAGGATGTGAATTAATAGGATGCAGCTACTCTGAAAGAGGCATATGCAACACATTCTTCAGCCCTACAGCAGAAATAGAACTTTGGCTTTCAAATCTAGGATGTAAGGGAAAAGATGTATCTAATTTCTGAGAGAAACTTTAGCCTTAAAGGCTTGGTTACTCAAAAAACTCTTTAAGATAAGAGTTTTTCATTTCTCTTCAGTAGAATTTCTGTCATTATTTCCGTTTGCTTACTTCCTAAGTGTGTATTTTCTCATTCTTCCTGTGTTATTGACTTTACTTTGTTCCTTTGATCAGAATTCAGTTCACTGGTTTTTAAAGCAGCTTTTAATTTTTAAATCAAAATTATCTACACTAAAAGGCAGGAGAGTCTGTGTAAATATGACAGATTAATGACTCACCTGTATTTTCAGATATTACAGAGACATTTAGACTACTGGAAGATAGTTCTTAACAACTGCTGATTTCTGTAAGACTTTAGCTATACCATGTCATCTGAAAACTACATTTGTTGCCTTAAAAACATGTTGTTGTAGCACAAAATCTTAAGCATACCTATTGGAGAACATACTTGCATGTCCTGAAATGTTACCATTATCCAGTAATAGTCCCATTTCCAGCTTGTTTTGAGGCTGCATGGTAGGAGACCTTGTAAAAACACAGATACAGTGGCTACCTTGAGTTTTGCCTCCTTATCCAATGAGGTAGAAGCTAGAAAGAGAAGCACAATAAAGTGAAACTTGTAGATTATTTTACAAGCCAGGACAGTTTACTGTTTATACTGCTGTTTCTGCCAGGCCAGTGTCACCTCTGCTGCACCCAGAAAACATTCACAGACAAGTTTCCAAATGCATATTCTAAAACTTGCAAGAGTTATGGTGTTTGTGTTTTGGGGATCGTTTTCCTCCCTTGAGTATCACCATACCATCTAAAGTATCTCCTGCAGCTGATAACAAAGGTTCTCTGTGCTAAGGAGATCTGAAAGTAACATAGAGTTTCTAAGGAGATTTCTCATTGGGCTGTGAATCTTAAAGGGTCTTTACAGTCATCTCTACTATCATAAAAGATGACCACCTAAGAACTTACTCTCTACCATCGTAAAAATGTAAAAACAAGTCTCTGTAGACAAAATTGCTGAAGAACCACCATGCTTTCACTGGGACTGGGCACTGGGACAATTGTCCTGTACCATAAAGCCAAGACTGCCTCCCTGTCATCACCAAACATCTGAGCTGTGGCTACTGACTTGCTTCCTTTGCAATACCTAAAAGCCACCTCTTCCAGCATCTTTAAACCCATCCTTCACCACATTTCCTCAATGAAGCTTCATTAATTCAATTCATGTAGCATCGAAGTTCCTCTCAAATACAGTAGATGGTATCTTAGATTTACAATGTTTTTTTAATGTCCCATACTAACTGCATCATTATAAGACGCTAAGAAGCTTTTTCCCATAACATTTCTAGTTAATGCTTAATAATTTTCAGAAATGTTCAAACTGCAGAGCATGAGAATAACTGTTGAATTCTCATCACAAGCATATCTTTGTCAGGCAGTCATAAAGTTGAAAGCAAAATGGTTTATAGAAAATTAGTTACATAGCTTGTAAAATGCTCTACAATGTACAGCAAACAAAAGGGAAAATTTTATGCAATTTCACAATTTTGTACTTGTTCAGATGGCCATTAACCAACAAGATGAAAATCAAATTTATCCTATTCACGCTATGAATTATCTGTGATTAGCAGTGTATAGAATGTGATTTTCTAAAGCTTCTTTCATATTCAAGGTATCTTCAAGCACTTCGGGAAAAAAAAAAAAAAAGAAGGATGAAATAAGCACCATAAGTATACTAAATATGTATAGGATAAAAAATCCTTACCCTTTTCTTTAGGCCAGGATTGAATCTTTGCCTAGTGACTCTTAGAAATCTTGTGTCATAGAATCCTAAAGTCAAGGGAGTTTTGCTATTTCTAGTCTTGTACATTATAATAGCTTGTGAGGCATTTAATGTGTCCTGCTTTCAACATTGAATCAAGGATGACTGGCAATCGTGTTCCTTTCTTAGTGGTGTAAATTCTGTGCATATACCTGTACGAGTTTGAAAGCAAACTAGTGAGAGACTCCAAGTCAGAAATACAATTTAATAGGAAAAATAGAATAAATGCAATAGTACAAAAAACAACCCACTGACAGAGTCAGAGAACAAACCTTACCCCCTGACGGTCAGGGGATTGGTAGCAGTCCAGTTAAATGGTGACTGCAGTCCTCCAGGAGTGATAGCTCTGTAGAAGGGTCTGGTCTTCCTTGAAAGGTCCAGCAGTGCTGTAAAAGGGTCTGGTCTTCCTCTGGGAATCCAGTGGAAAAGGCTGCTCATGGTGTCCCAAACCCCAGGTTATATCCACATGGGAATGCTTGGCTCCTTCCCCCTGGGCGGAGCATCTCACAATGGGCTGATGTAATTCTCTGAGTCATGCAGTGGTGGGTCCTTGATTGCCCGTTAAACAGAGATAGCTCCCAGAGGGAGTTATCAAGGATGAGTCATGGTAGGTGATAATGAGCAAAGCCTCACTTGTTTTAACAGCTGGTGATGATAATAGAATACATACCTTTGGCTTATATTGTAACCTAGGACACACCTTAAACTGTCCCTGCTCTATAAAACCCATAATCCCTTCATAAGTATTTAAGAGTCATGCGCTGATCTCTGACATGCCCAGAAAAAAAGAGAATTTATTTATAATACTTTTATTTTGTTATTATTTGACCTGTTTTCCAAGCTGCTATAATGAACTTGAGTTGTGCTTTGTTAGCTCTTCTGAACAAGGTTTCTGTATTCTGTGATGCCCACATAACTCCAGCTAATTGGGCTTTTTGAATTCATTGGGTACCATAAGATTTGCAGTGCTGTTCCAGAATGTATCTCCACACATCATGGTGATTCTGTGCATGGAAATAAGCTGGGACTTGCATTTGCCTTCATGTCACTGTGGTGGTAGAATCTAGACTGAAACAGGCCCATAAGTAAAAAAGACTGGAGTAGCACAAATGTAAGTTTTTCAGTTGCTGTTCAGTAACATCACCCAACTCTTTTGTGCACATCTAAACAACTTTAACAAATCAAAGTCTATTCTCTACCAGAAAGGATGGTCTTCCAGTAGGCATGTATAGACAGGGGTACAAATAACAAACAGCATCATTATAATGATGGGTGTAAACTATGTGATCATGTAGCCAGTACAAGGTATTTAAACAGCTATAGCTGGAAGCTTGGCTGGAATCTTTTAGCAGGATCTAGCTTCCTTGTTCAAACAGCAAAAGCCGATGAAGATGAAAAGGGTGTAAGAAGCTTGCTAGAGCCATTCCATTATAACACAGAGGAGGAGATACTACTGGTTTATGAAGTGTCACAGTATATTTAAAATAAAAAGAAATACAGATACGACTCTATTTTTACCATTGATGAATGCACAATTCAAGAGTATCAAAATCTGAAAAAAGGTGCTTACCCATATAGTGATTATCAAAGTCTTTTGGTTAAATGATGTTTACACTGTTCATTAATTGGCTTGGTACTTTCAAGTACCTGCCAATTAATGCCTGCCTGTTTGACAATTATGCACTCTAAGCTTTTCACACACTAAATAGCCAAAATAAGCAAAGCTTTTCTACCTATCAGATCCTCACCATGTCTTGCTCAGTACTAAGTTTGAGAGCTTTGTAGGTAATTTTTTATTCTTCAAGACGATTCTTCCTCTTTTTTTTTATTCTCTTAGACCACCACCAAGACTGTTAGTATTATCAGATGCAGTCTGAATTTCTGTAGGTGTAAACTGAAGCCATTGAGCCCTTTGAAGACACCTCTTTCAAGGTTTCACATGATCATATTAAACATCATCAACTGTGTCAGTTTTGAGCTAGTAATGTCAGGGTGATATGGCCCATGGGTTCTTTCATTATTAAGTCAGTCAGACCCCACAAGTTTGCAATATTTACCATCTTGCTTAGGAAGTAAGACCTGTTATGGACCTGTTATGGACAAAAATCCTATGTGAGGGAAGGTGATACAAGGAGTGACTTGCTGTACATATCACCCCCCAAATGGGATTTAGCATTAGGAAAAAGTAGTTTCATATTCACCAATTCCAGTTTGCTTAGTGACTGCATTTTGCATGGACTACTGCTTTCCTGGGCCAGCATCTGTGTGGCTCTGGCTGTGCAAAGTGGCAGCTGCTGTGGATGTTCTCCAGGGCAGTGAGCTGGCAAAGGCAAATTTATGTCACTCATCCTTCCTCTGCCATGCAGGAACGTGGGAGGAGTATTAAAGCAATGTACCCCATTCTGATACTACTGGAGGGACAAAAGACTGCTTTAGGCCATGAGTTGTAATGCTCTGTAAGACTAAGTGAGCCAGGTAGTCTCTACCTGTCAGCAATTGCAGTGTCATTACTGAGTTTTTGGGTGAATCTGGGATATGAAATACAGTTTTTCATTCAGAGTTCCTCATCTGCACCAAGCATGTACATAGTGTTGATTAAATGAGTAGTATTTTAGAAGTATTTTTTGCAGTCATGAAATTCCCATCTGGGCACAAAACAAATCCTTGGCTCCTTTGGGTATTTCCAAACAATGAAAGAATTTGGATCATTAACAGTTTTTCATGTACTGATTTTTATGGCCACTGCATCTTCAATTCACTGTGCCATACAGGTTCTTCAGTGTCCTGGACACTGAGAATTAGCATCCTGCATGAAGTTAGATGCCAGCATTATAGGTAATTCATAGTAAATGTAAGAAATCCATCACTGTTACAGTTGATTGGTGGCAGCAGCAGGGCATTTCACCTGAGACTTCTTCAACACATATAATCTTAAGTCCAATTTAATATTAGGTACAATTTACTGTGTATCTGGCTGACAGCAACATCAGAACATTTCTTTCATCTCATTCCTACACAGCTTAATAAGCACACATCCAAGGGCTAAAAAAAGGTCAGTAAATTAAACAAGAACAAAAATTGGCATTGTATCTCTTCTTTCAAGTTTGCATGGAGAATTTTCCATGCCTATGTGCTCTGAAAAGGGCTGTAATCCAAATGACACACTGCTGATCCGATGATCCAAATGACTTTCAAGGCTTGGGCAAGAGCTGTGGCTTAAATTCAGCTTTCACTTAGACTTCATTCCAAATACAGAAATATGTAAAGAGACAGTGAATTCTCATGGCTGAACATTGCAGCAGAGGTGTGTCTGAATCGTTTTAAGGGTGCAAATCCAAATTAAAATTCTTTGGTGCAGAAAGAACAAACTAAGGCAGATTAGAGTAGGGGGAAAGCTGGGCACAGTAGGTGTGTGGGTTAGAGTACTGTGATTGATCTCCTAAAGATACAGCAGTCTGTCTGATAGGCCAGTGGGAAAGCTGCTTATCATGCGCAGCATTTGTGACAAGTGAGCAGCCAGATTCTGACATGAAAAAGTAAAAATCAAGAAACACAGATACCAGTCTGGCCCCCATGAACTGGCCAGTCCTGCATTTTAAAAATAATTTTTTTTTTTTAATCTCCTCATCATAGCATTTTTGCTCTGTGTGTGGTGGAGGTATTTGCTAAGATACCTCCACATTGCTGTCCCTTTGTGCTGTCTTTTTGCCAGCACCTAGATGCTTTTATTGTTCCTAGCCACAGCTATCTCCTAATTTGTTGCCTCAGCCAGCTGTTCCGGCCTTTACATAGCCTGTGCCTGGCTTGTGTCCTGTGTGAACCTCCTTCCTTATTATCTTAATGTTGAATCATATTATGCCAGTGTAATACTCTCTATTAGCTAAGTAGTCTCCTTTCAGTTTAATTGGGAAGGTGACCTTGACAACAAGCTTTACTGAATTTTACTGAAAAACAAAAGGTGCTGCAGTGAGTCCGGAGAAGGGCAAGGACCCTGGTGAATGTGCTGGAGCACAAGTCTTATGAGGAGTGGCTGAGGGAGCTGGGAATGTTTAGCCTGGAGAACAGGAGGCTCAGGGAGGACCTTATTGCTCTCTATAACTACATGTAAGGAGGTTGTAGTAAGGTGGGGGTCAGTCTCTTCTCCAGGTGACAAGTGACAGGATGAGAGGAAATGGCTTCAAGTTGCACCAGGGGACGTTTAAATAAGATATTAGAAGAAATTTCTTCATGGAAAGGGTTGTCAAACATTGGAACAGACTGCCCAGGAAAGTGGTGGAGTCACCATCCCTGGAATTTTTAAAAAAACACGTGGCTATGGCACTTGAGGACATGGTTTAATGATGAGCATGGTGGTAGTGCTAGGTTAGACTTGATGGTCTTAAAAATCTTCTCCAACCTTAAGCATTCTGTGATTCTCTGACTCAAACTATGATTAGGATATTATTTCTGTTATTGCTATTTATTTTCCAGGATTAAATATGCCACTGGAAAATCTTTTTATGAGTGTCTGTTCTGGTTCTGGCCAGGACAAGATTAGTCTTTGCAGTAGCCAGAAGGGGGCATGGCTAGAAGCTGGAGGTTATTCTATACCACCTGATGTCACTGCTGGGGTCAGGGGGAAAGGAGTCTCTTGCAAGGAGGAGTCTTTTCCAGTCAAGTAAGTGTGGCAGAGGGAGTGCCCAGGTGATTCTGATTCTGAACGTTTTACGTGTGGCTCACTCACCTCTCTCTTGTACACTTGTTATTAATGTTGTTGCTGTAACTGTTCATTTTCTTATCTCATTGCCATGTCCAGTAAATTGTTCTTATCTCAGCCCATGATCTTTACCTTTTGTGCCTCCAATTCTCCTCTCCAGCCACCAGCAGGGGAAGGGGAGAGGGGGAGGGAGCAAGTGGCAGTGTGGTTTGGAGGGTATCAGTAGCAGCACTAAATTGAGGAGTACCAAAATCACCACAGTGTCCAAAGGTACAGACTAGTGACAAAGGTACAGACTAGTGACAAATGTATATCAAGACAGTTTATGCATTTATATTTTTCCCGTATTACCATTTTGCTTCCCTGTGAAAGGAGATAAAAGTGCCTTTTGCAGCCTCACTTACTAGCTTCTTTTAGCAAGTACTTTCACAATTGAGACAGAGTACTTCATTATTATGATGGAAATTTTGACACCATTAAAAATACAGTGTAAAATATGCAGAGAGACTATCTGGTTAGAATTTGTGTGAAATGGAAATGTAAAGGATGACACCTGTTTTGAATCACACTACTGAAAAAAAATTGCGTGATTGATGCCAGTAGCCCTATCTTTAATTGTTGTATTCTTATAGCTTGCCTTGTGGATTAAAAATAAAAGCAAGACCTTTTTTAATCACTATATTGGTGACTTACCTGTGCTTTAGGTATTATGAACCCCTGCTTGTTCTGTAAATTTCTGGATGTAAGGCTTTATCTCCTGAACCTCCCTTTCTAGAACAGAATATACAACCTTTTTATGTCACTAGGGTCAAAAGGAAGCCAGATTGCATGAGAAGGGTTTCACCTGTCTTCTGTCTGCAATGCTACCTGTAATTTACACAAAAAGTCAAGATATTAAGAGCCAAGAGGCAATTCTATCAGCTTGTATGCTTGCAAATATGTGCTTAGTTTCCATTCAGATTCAATTTAAGCAAGCTATCTTAAACTCCAGTGGAATTCAGAGGGGATGAATTCTTCAGTAGGCAGGCACAAGGCTTTGCTAAAAGCTGAACAAGTTCTACTCCTTGCAGTCTCCTATACATCCCATATTATGTTCTAATTTCATCAAAAAAGAAACACACAACAACCCTGTAGTATGAAGAGTAGCTTTGTTAAGACTCTGAGCTTCAGGCAGGGTTAAACATAAAATGTTAATGCTGACAGTTCTTCCTGAATATAACAATCTCAGCTCATTAAAGACTGAGACAGTATTTTACAACTATATACATGAACTTTCTAACGTGTTAATACATCTTACAAATGTAAAAATGTGTGTTACTTAGATTGTGTATTCTTCTAAAGTAGATGATCTTTGAGATCCCTTTCAAACTAAAACATTCCCTGATTCTATGAGCTTCACATTCACAAGCCCCAGTTCTCCTGGGGCAGTGTAACCACTCTCTGCTAGGACAACAACCACAGATGTAACCACATCTGCCAGAAGGAGAATACAGAAGAAAACAGTTCAGGTTTCTGCATTTCAGTGGTGGTAACTTCCTAAAACATGTGTACTGATGAGAGCAAGTGTTCTGGAGAGACCTCATGCTTGCCAGGAAGGAGAAACTGGTCAGGTTGTGAGATTCAGAAGCAGACTTTTTTGCAATCACCATGAGATTGTGGAGTTCAGGAACCTTCAAGGAAGGAACAAAGCCAAAAGATAGGACCACAACCCTGTTCAGAATTTTTCATGTTCAGGTGTCTTCTTGGAAGAATCCCATGGCGTACAATCCTAGAGATTAGAGGTTCCAGAAGAACTGGTTGATTTTCAAGGATCGCCTCCTTCAAGTTAAAAAATGGTCTCCTTCCAAGTGCAGGAAGTCAAACAAATATGGCAGGAGGTCCACATGATTGAACCAGTAGCTCTGGAAAAAACTCAGAATTGAAAAGGAAGCATACAAGAGATGGAATCAGGGCCAATTGGCAGAATACAAATACCCTGCCTGAGAGTGGAGGTATAGGATTGAATCTGCCATAACATGGACGGCAACAAGAAGGGCTTCTACATATGTAAGAAAAGCAAAAGGAAGACTAGAAAAATGTGGGCCTGCTGCTGAAAGGGTCAGCAGACCTTGCAAAGCAAGGCAGTGACATGGAAATGGTTGAGGCTTTTTTCACACATCTTGGTAGGTAAGAACTGACCTTCAGGAATCTCAAGCCCCTGAGTTCTGGGAGAAAGTCTGGAGCCACGATGAACATCTGAACACAACAAAAGACTCTTTCACTGTGCAGGTGGTCAAACAGTGGAATAGGTTGCACAGACAGGTTGCAGAGCCTTTATCTGTCAAGATACACGAGCTCTGCCTGGACACAGTTCTGGGATACCTGCCCTAGCTGACTCTGCTTAAGCAGACAGTGCCACACTAGATCATCTCAGGAAGTCCCTTCCAACATAAATAATTCTGTGAACATAAACCAGTATGGGCACACAGATTCTTTAGGAAGAAGATGAAAGGAGGCATAGTTCTTCTACATTTTGAGTTCTGTTTTTCCTGAAATTTTGTTAGGCATTTTTACATATAAACTGAGGAACAAATACAAATAGCTTTTCCCATTGTAAGCACAACTTAGACCCAAACACAAGGAAATATAATGGTACATAACTTACTTATATTAAAGACTTGAACTGTATTACTTGTGGGAGTTTGTAAAAAGTTATCAGTGTTAGTGACCATTCATTCAAAGGTGGTTTAATGTACAATAACAGTATGTTTTGTGTGTTTGACTCTTGTTTCTACTATGGTTGACCCAGTGAGGGAAGTGGTTAAGTTTTCAGAGTAAATCATAAGTCCATGGTCTTTGTGGTGGGGGCTTAGAAGTTATTTCTTTGAACTTCTGCATATATCTTATGTATCTTATAAGTAATGGTTTGGCATCTCACAGATGTAAACTCCTGGACAGAGCTCTGTGCCTCTGTTTCTCTCCTCTCCTGTGGGGCTGCAGCAGCAGTGACACAAAGCCTTAAGTACACGGATATGTGAATTATCTGTGAGTACTTCATAGCTCATAGGCCCAGATGTGTATACCCACTATATGTAGGCGTGTTTTATTCATTTAGGCAGTAGTTTGACATCAGAGGAATCCCATAATACATGTGTTTCTTGAGCAAAAGCAATGCACAAGATAGAATTGATGTTACTTTTTCCTGAACAATAAGGAATTCATCAAGATTTGCGTGAATAAATCATAATACAGGAGTATTAACCAGGGCCAACTGAGTAGATAGACATGCTCTTTATGCTTTAAAACATACTAAAGTAATGGATACCATATTAAATTATAAACCTTCAGTAAGAAGTCAACTGACAAATAAAAACTGAAAAGTACAAAAAAATTGCCAAAACTTGCACATATAAACCAGTTGAAGCAATATATTAAAAAATATTTTAAAAAGTAATAAATTAGAATCATACAAGGAAACTTTAGAATAACATAGTATTATAGCTGATTATGTTTTGACAATGTAATAGAACTTTAAAATGCATGTGGTTTGACTCCTTTTGATGATAAAATTTACTTTTTCTTTTGTAGAAAATGATGAGGTCATCCGTGTTTCATATGTTCATACTAAGCATGGTTGCTGTCGATGTGATTGTTGCTGCTAGTAATTACTATAAAGGAGAAAATTTCAAGAGACAATATGATGAATTTTACCTTGCTGAGGTGAGTATGCTGAAACAACTATCTGGGTAATTTTCAAGATAAGCTAAATTAAAAAATGTGACTGTCAAGAGCATTTTGGTATGTAATTTTTTATTCCCTTAAGCATTCCAAGAATACTTTGCTAACTTGTCCAACTTCCTCTGTCTGACAATTAATGACAGCCCTATTTAGAACCTTTTGAAAGGTAATTTCCTCAAACAAAATGTTAGTGGTAGTGAGCTGAGGCTTAAGTATAACATCTGCAGGCGATGCATGGCTGCTGAGTTGCTATCTTTCTCTAGCAGGAGGGTAACATTCAGAAGAATTTAACTTCAAAAAGATGAAAAAATCCTGTATTCAAAAAATACAGTATAGAAGTTCTTCCTAAATCATCTTTATTTGATATATATACTTAGCTGCCAGAAGGTCCTTAAGCATAACCAAAATAGTGCTACAAATAGTCTGGCATCAGCAATCTCAAGAGCACACCACCAAAAAAACATTTATGCAGGCATGAATTTTTTAAAGGAGGAGTCTGTGCTCCTGAACCAGTGAAGTGGAGGTACAAGTGACATTCTGACAGGGAGCCTGCTTGAGTCATTAGCTGGTCAAGGATCTTACTGTATAGTATGCACTAGAGATCCTAGAACCTTGCATACTTGTCTTTTTAATACTAATTAATTCAGGTAAAGGAAAAAAAAAAAGGAAGTCTTTGGTACTAATGTACTGGCAAAGCTTCAAATAGATACTTGTTTTTCCTAAATCAAGTGCAATCAGTATTGTAGCATTCTTTACTGAAAATATTTATTTCCATGGGCACTGTGAATTGTCAGTGTATCAGAGTATAACATCACCAGTGCTGAAAGATCATTTCTTTAACCAGTGCACCAAGATCAGTTCTCTGAAAGTGTTGATCACAGCTGCCTGGATTGGGCAGATGTCTACTTTGTGCTTACTGCAGTTTCCCTGGCTTCAGTAGTTACACAGTCCTTTGGAGCCAGAGGGGTCATTCTTAGACGACAGTGCATGATAGCAGAATGTTCCTGGTTGCTTCTCTGCTTTTGGTTGCTGTGTGATCTTCTATGTCTAAATACCTTTGATATTCAGACTCACACACCCAACTTTAAACCCTTTAGTGTGTAACACTGCAATGCTTTATGAATCTCCTTTGTTTAAGGAAGGTTGAGTCAATACATATTTTTAATCTTAGTTTTAGAATTTGTATCTGATCTCTTAAAATTGTTTGAAGCTGAGAGTTCACTAGTTCTGGGACAAAAATGAGAGCAAAAAAATCCCCATTAAAAACAGCACTAGAGTCCAAACCTTTAAAAAAGTGCAGATCATAGAGACAGCTCTGCTGCATCATTCTCTGTTGTCTCTCATGCTGCTGGGTATAGCTGTATTTTGTGTGAATATTGAGTCAATGTTGGCACAGACAACAATTACAAGAATAATTGTGAAATGTGTTGTCTTTATTTTGTCTCAAGTCCCAAGTCTATTTGGAAAACTACACGAACATGAAAATTATTGCCCTGAAAATATGACATTGGAATAAAACCAGCAAATTCTGGGTTGTGTTATGACACACCCCACAGATCTGAGAGTAGAATTGAGGACAGAGAAGCTCATTTTAATCTTCATCATAGTTTAACCCCCGCCAGCAGCTCAACCCCATGCAGCCTCTTGTTCACTCTCCCTCAGGGGGATGGGGGAGGGAATAGTCAGAGTAAAAGTGAGACAATTCATGGTTTGAGATAAAAATGGTTTAATAGCTAAAGCAAAAGTCATTAACACAAGCAAAGCAAAGCAAAGCAAAGCAAGGTATTCATTCACCACTTCCCATGGGCAGGGAAACCATCTTCAGGAAAGCTGGGCTCCATCAGCTGTAACAGTAACTTTGGAAGACAAACACCAGCACTTTAAACATCTCCCCTGCCCCTCCTCCCGCTTCCTTTAGCCTTATATGCTGGGCACAACGCCCTGTGGAATGGGATAACCCTGTGTTCAGTTGAGATCTGCTGTCCTAGCTGTTTCCCCTCCCAACTCCTTGTGCACCCCCAGCCTTATCCCTAGTGGGGTGAGAGGCAGAAAAAGTCTTGACTCTGTGCAAGCACTGCTCAGCAACAGCTAAAACATCCCTGTGTAACCAACACTGTTTCTAGCACAAATCCAAAATAGCACCATACAAACTGTGATGGGGAAAATTAACTCTGTCACAGGCAAAGCCAGTACAAGATCCTTGGCTGGAAACAAATAATTAAGTCAGCATTAAAGCCTGAGGCCATGAACTCTTCACAGCAGGCATTTTTGCTTTATGCCCAGGATACAGCAAGTGGAGCCTGGATTCTTAACAAAATAACATTAGTTCTATTTATATTCAAAATAGGGAACACTCCATGTCCTATTTCTATTTTGGCTCTGAATATATAGTATAATTATGCTTTTATTAATCAGTGCTAGAAACAATCTCTTCAACATTTATTTCAAGTATAGAGTTTGCAGAGGTTTTTTTTTCCAATAGAAATATTTGCCAGGGTTTATTCAAGGTGAGTATATAATGTAGACTAGTGTATTATAATTCTATCCTAGAAGCAATGCCCAGTTCTCTTTAACAATACATTTTTCTGTTTCTGCATAGCTTAGATAATTGATTTCTTAGTGGAGAGGTTGTCAGAAAACTCATTTGTTTACATTCTACATTTTACATTTCTAAATATATAGGTACTTATTTATTCTGGGATAGAGAAAGGTGGTATTTTTTTATTTCTAAAGCATTTTTTTAACGTCCATTTGTTGGGTTTCCTGGTTTTGTTTTGTTTTTTAAGCCTGTGATGCTTTTACTAGAGGCACTATAAAAATCAAACTAACAAAACTCTAGTATGTTATAGAAGGAGGAACAAAGGAAAGTATCAGAAAAGTGGAAGAGTAAAAAAATCCTTGGAGAGAGGAGAAATTGATAAGCTGCTGTCATTTCCTCTTTGATTGTTGTGAAACTTGTTCTTTGTAGTGCAAAGGGTGAACAATGGAAATATTTTTAAGAGCCTTGAGGAGGCTGAATACTCAAACCATGCAGATTATTCCACAGTGGCTAGTTTGTTTCCTTGGTGAAGAAGACTAGTTGGAGCAGGATGCACTGCTGTTGCTCTGTCTTTTCCATTACAGTAGGCTACAGAAAGCTTTCCCTTCAGTGGGAGCTGACTTGAGCAGCCAACAGTGGTGAGGATTCCCTTTGCTAAAGGAAATGGCTAGACAGATTACAGCAAGCATATCTGGCTTTCTGATACATTTTCCAGAAGTTATCTTGGAAGCTGCTAGCTTTAGGAGAAGACTTGTCTAATAAAATATTTCACTTGGTCCATTCTATGGATCACACATTACTACATCTGCTTAAAGTCAGTGGGCAAACCTAAATGGATTTATTGAGATGCCCAGTACCAACAAAAGAAACCTGTTTTTGTTGTTGGAAAGAGAGGACAGACTCAAGAAGGCAAAGGTTAGACAAGAAGAGAAAAGAAATTAATCTACAGCCAGATCCCATTGTTTGCATAATTTTGTATACCCAGTAGTAAATAAAGAGGTTCTGGTAGGCAATTTGACTTGCATCCATCAGTCCTGCAGATTAAGCAAAACCAGAATTTTAACAGGATGGCTCAAAACCCCAGTGCAGTATCCTGGAAAGAGCAGAGCATCAAACTCATTTTGGTAATTTGTAATGAGGATGCTGACATTAACTGCTCAATACCAAGACAGAATAGTGATGGATGTTTGTTTTTATATGGGTCTTCCATTGAAACATGTTACAGACTAGCTGTCTTATTCAAGTTGCATATGATTCCTACAAATACTGTCTGAATACCAGAGTTCAAAACCAGATGCTCCTATATAGTTTCTCCTAGATTCCTTTTGTAACCTGTCCCCTTGCACTGCTGCCTTTGGGTAGCCTTTGCCCTGTCCTGGATGAAGGAAGGATTGAATGCAGTGTCAAATCTGATAGTGAGGGAAGGGCTAGAGGTCTGTGCCCTTAATCCCACTGATCTCCTTGGAAGAATTCTTGTCTTTCCCAACAATTTGATAACCTTTCAAGTAAGACACAGTTAAAAAGAAAACAAACTGAGTCTGTCACTGTTGGATGCTGACTGATAGTGAGCTCATCCTCTGCAAAAAAAAAAGGCAAATGACTACTAGCAAAATATAATGTTGATGAAGGTGGCATTAATACAATAAAGCTTCCAGATGGAAAAAAAGGGCATAACTATCAGGGAACTACCATTCCTGTTAGGTCCTCTTTGGCCTCCCCAAAGCAAAATTGGCAACATGGTGGAGGGTAGCTGCTCAGCGGCTGCTCATGTGTTACACCTGCTTTTTCTGCTCTGGCTTGTTTGCCTTTGCCTTGTCTCTACAGCAATGAAAGGAATTATTCCAGCTTTAAAAAAAAACCACACAAAACTATAAAATTGTATTGCATTTCACACCTAGCAAAAAGTTCTAGTCAGGTATTCTGAATCTTCTCCTGTAATTAATTACAAGGAAGGAAAAAAATACAAGCTCTGTCAGCAGGAAGACAGGTGTATAAATGTAATCAGATGTTATGCAAACCATTTGATACATTTTTAAGTGCCAGTGGTTTGAATTCATTTGACAAGCATGTGAAATGCAAATGATCCTGCCCACACATTTTTAGAATAAATTAAAATACACTTAACATCATATTTGTTAGTCTTGTTCTAATAGGAAGCCTGTGTGCTCTGAAGTGTGTATGTGTGTATTTAAATGGCATTGTTATTCCACCTGCTCTAAATCCCAGCTGCTTTCTAACCACTGTTCCGTTTTGCCTAATTCAATGCTCTTCTTCTTTTAGGACTCAGTTAGATGTCTTGTCATTAAAAGTGAGCTTTACTTTTAAGATTTTTTGCTAAAACATATTCCTTGTGTCTTACGAGATTTTCATGTGAAGAAGTAGTTTCTTCCAACCTGGCCCATTGTTCTCCTAGAGCTCTTTGAGATACAGAACATAGGCTGAAAAACTGGCCAGATCCACTTGAGGGTAAGGGCATAAAATGTCCCTACACTGTCTGAGACTGAAAGCACACGAATGTTTCTTGGTAGTCTTTCTTTCCTAAGAAAAGGAAAATCCCCTAAAGAGGTTGTTGGAGTGCTGTGAAGCATTTTGCCTCGATTCAATCTTTCTGTGTACATTTGAAGTCTGGTAACTATTTTACATGCCTTGAGGAAGCCATGTAGTATAGCTGATAAAACTGCTTGTAAGTAGCTGTGTGGATTAGAGGAATAAACAAGGGACATAAACTTCAGTGTTTAACTTGCATCTCCACTTCTGCTTGTGACAGTCCTGTACACACAAAATATGTAAAATTTTACTTAGTTATGTCCCAACCTCCCTCTTTCATACTGATAAATATATTTTTGATGGACTGTAGAGTTTAAATTTTAAATAACATAAATTCTTAAGGCAGCATCCCAGAGATTTTCACTGTCAGGGTCAGGATTAAAATCTTAGTCTCTAACATTTTATCCCCTGCCAAATTCAGTAGACCTCATGGCCCACAGTCAATTAGTCTCTCCATCTTAACAGACTAATAATGCTTGTCCTCAAAAAAGCTGCATTTTCTTTATTTGTACTGCACTTTGTAAGTATTAATTGTATTTAGATGTGACCTAATGTAATTTTACAGTCTCTTTTAAGTCCCAGTGTGTATAAAGGGTCAGAGAGGAACATTTCTGAGTCACGGAAAAGCATTTCCATTGCATTTCCTGGCTGTTGGATAGCACGGAAGAGAGCCCCTCAGAGTATATACAGTGGTAAAATAAGGCACATGAGGAAGCATGTCTAGCCAGAAGGATTTTTGGTAGTCAGAGAAGTAAGAGAAAATAAATCTTGAAGATGTACACCTATCCTTTTGTTCAAGCTGAACATTATGCAATTTACTGTGCAAATATTTCAGGAAAGGCCTCTGCAAGAATCCCAAAGTCATTCAATCACTGCAAGTAGATTTCTTCCCTTGTAACTCCCCACCATGTCCAAATTCTGTAACATTATTGTGAAAATTAACCAATTATCGACTGACTTTGAATTTTCTCTCTTTTTAAAATTTGTTTTAGGTGCTTAAAAACTATTACCTCTTTTCTACCTGTTTTGGTTGTCATATTACTGTGGATGTTTTAGAAAACGGAAGTAAAAATTTTTGAACTAGAGCCTTTAAACTTTGGTGTCTTTCTTAGGTCTCTTAAAATTCTTCAGAAATCTCATTACTTCATATTTTGAAAAAAAAAAAAGAAAGAAGTTGTAAGTCATCATCGTTTCTTTTTTATATGTGCATTTAAGTGAAAGATCATCTGGATGGATTTATTATTTCATGCTTTCCAAATTGTGAAATCTACCTGTCGGTGTTGAGTCTAGCAAATTTTATGAAGTGAAATCTATTGTTGTTTATTCTGTTTAGAATATGGTTGGTTTTGTTAAATATTATGAAGATCTTTTTTTTTGCCATACAAAGCCCTGATAGACATCATGACGCAGAAACTTCTAATTTAACTCAGTGTTTTGAATGCATCTTTCTTATTTTATATATCCGTCTAGGTTGCTTTTACAGTTCTGTTTGATTTAGAAGCTCTTCTGAAGATCTGGTGTTTGGGTTTCACAGGATATATCAGCTCATCTCTTCACAAGTTTGAGTTGCTGCTTGTGATTGGAACCACTCTCCATATTTATCCAGACCTCTATCACTCTCAATTTACATATTTTCAGGTATGATCAGCTACTTTTACTTTTTACCCTACGTAACAAATTAAAACATTACCCATCCAGATTTCACACAAATTTCAGTTTTCTTACAGTATTGACTCATTTTGAGAATAACTTTAAAATAACAAACCTCTGTTTTTAACTATGTCCATTGGGTGGCTTTACAAAAACAGGATTCTTTCTAACTTTGCTGAGAAGCCCTTTCTGTTTTTAGTAACTCCCATTTCTTATCTGAGCTGCCCTGTTCATTAAGTTCTGGTTTGTTTCTTCACTGTTCTTCACTGAGCCTTGACCTTGTACACAGCTGTCTACAACATCACCTTCCAGTAGTGTCCACCACTACTCTCCTGGCTGCTCTCCCTGAGGCCTCAGTTCACTTGCTGTTGCTTCTCCAAATCTTCATCTCTGTGGCAGTCACATGCCTAACTAAGATACTGTGGGTCTTCTGAGGTAATTTCTCCAGAATCATCCTAGACTTGGATTTTATAGCTCTCCAGCCATTCCTTATCTAGAGGAAAAGTGTGTTCATTGAGGCTCTTCCTGCATTTTCACTTGGGGAAGGAGCAGGGAAGAGAGACAAAAAAAGATTGATTAATTCTGACTTCTGATTGTTCTTGTCAGCCAGCCCAACCAATTCCCTATTCATGCTCCTTCAAGTGCTTAGGGTTGTTCCAGTTTTGGGAGAAAGAACTGGGATTCATTATGTGTTACATTCTGCAGTGCTAAAGAAAGGGGTTTTTTAAGAATATATATATTAAAGGATTCATATCTGCCCATTATTCAGCAATGGATTGGCATGGTGAATAAGTAATACTCAATAAAGGCAAATAATAAATCATCAGACAGGGTCCTGTCAATGGATGTGATTAGTTATAGTGACACATCTTGTAATCATGAGTACAATATGGGGGAAGCAGTCTTCCCGAGTGTGGGTTGAAATATAATGGCCTTTTCAGATTTCTGCAAAGGTCATCCTGTATTTTTTCTAAATAATTCTGCAGACCTGCTCAAGAAAGCTTTCAGGATGAAAAAAATCTATTTTGCTTTCACCTGATACCATTTGAAGACTTTTAAGTCATTACAGCTTTGATTATGCTGTCCAAATACATATAATGTTGTTACTCAGTGTGGCATGATACATCTAAGGTGCAAGAAAGGATGATCTGTCAGAAGTATGCCACTGCATTCTTGTGTCAGAAGCACACAGGGAGCATAGCTGGGAGCTCTCAGTTAAAGCAGTCAGCAACTTAGTTAATAACTGGTCTGTATTTATTGAAACATAGTCCACTTCTGACTGGTGGTTTCTTTGTAAGAATTTTCAGTATAAATTATGAATGTTGGACTAAATACACCATCACTAACTCCTAAGGTTGAAAGTATAATTAAAATGTATCCAGATGCTGATAATAAAATAATAAGTCTTTTCTTTTTAATGGATTTAATTAGTTTAACAGAGCAGTGGTGGTGGTGGTGTTTTTTTTAATTACACCTTTTTAATTTACTAGCTTTTATGACAGAAAATTTCAGGATGTGATTTTTTTTTCCAAAATATGTGAAAGACATACGTTTTGCAAATAGAAACACCTGCTATACTGAAAGATTTGAGTTGTATTTTGCAATCCAAATCCCCTAGGAGGCGAGTGATTGGAAGGTTGCAGAATACCTTTGATGTCAGCATGTAAGGTACACATCATATTCCTCCACAGTTAAGTTCTGGGCAAGCTAGATAACACATTTTCAAATCAACCAAGGTCAAAAAGTCTTTTTCACATGAATACGTCTTAATGTTAGGCAGATTTCCAGGCACTTAGGTATTCATGATGACAGGGTAAATGTGTTCCTTGTCAGCCAACAAAACAGATTACTGAAAACAGAAGTCCTTCTTGACACATTCCAGGATAGCAAGCATGAATTGTTGTTTGGCTTGTCTAGTTCTCCTTGCATACATTTCAGTTTGCATTATTCATTGGTCTATATCATTACCTGGTGCCAACACATCGCTCACTCGTTACTACGTTGGCCACTGTCCACCCTCCCACCTATCTTGCTTGCATTCACTGTGCATTCATTCAAGACACTTTGCAAAGCCCTCTGTGAAAGACTACAGCAAAGGACTGTTATATGGCTATAATCTGTAGGACATAAAATTAGTGGAGAAATGACAGATTTTGCATATTATTGCAGAGATCTGTAATGAACCAGCATAAATGGGAGAGGTTTAAACAGAATTTAACTGATACTGGACTGAAGAGATGGTATTGTATTTGTGCTTGGGGAAAATACTGCCGAGTCATTTTCTGAATAACTATCATCCCTTGCAGGAGATGCAGCCATTACTTATAACAAAGCTGTGGTTCTTCTTCTGTATTATTCATTTTGATTTGTTTTTAATATATTTTTATATTTAATCCAAATAGTGCATCTTCTACAGCTCCTAAATTTAATACAATTTGCAGTCCAATTACACAAAATGCATAAATTCATTAAAATGTACTTTTGCTAGATTCAATTTGTCACCTAATGAAAATAAATGAAGAAACCAAATAGTATCAATACGATTAGTGTGTTGCTTAAAGGTCAATTAAAGTTCCCCAAAGAAAAGGGAAAAAAGTAAGGCAGATAATTCAGATTATCTAAAACACCAGTCAGAATACCAACTAGCATGAAATCTTCTCCCCACTGGGGTCTGTGTTGAAACTAGTATTGATGGGAGCAGAGCTAATATTTACACCGTGAGTAAATCTTGTAAGTAAGAAGGCACCATGTTTACATGTTAGTAGTACTTGGAAATCTCACCCGTCTCACTGTCTGCCTTGGTAGCCAGTTTCATTAATTCAGATTATATGTAGTGTAGTCACGGTACCGGTATGAAAGAAAGGACTTTATCTCACCTTGTGCTAATGTTGTGAAAGTTAAGCTGTCTAGTGTGACCCCTGAATCTAGGACCCTTTTTTGTCTTTGCCACTGAAGCTCATCCTGTCTCACGTAACGGCTCTGGTATGCTTGGAGTAAATTGCTCTCTTGGGTTGATCCTCTCTCCCTCCCCTTTGGTAGTTAAATCTAAATGATAAGCATATTCTGCATACCTTACAAATGGGTAGGGAGATGAGCTTCATTTGAAATCCAAAGGTGTACTTTATCAGCAAGCTACAGGGTACAGTGAACTCATTATATGAACAACTTCTGTCATACTTATTTTCTTTCCAACAACAGGATAGTAATAGTATTTGACTTGTACATAAGGTCAGCCAATAACTGCACTTTAATTCCTACCTTTTATTTCCAGTATGATTCTTGTGGAAATCCAGGTGGTGCCTTGGAGTAGAGTCTTTTTCTTCTTAAGAACTGCAGAATCTCAGTTGCCCCATATGCTGCTGTCTGTTGTCTTCAGCAACTATTGCTGCCACTGCCTCTTGTTGATACTGGTGTTCATGTCACTGTGTCAACATCAATGGCAGAAATAGGAAAATCAGAGCTGTCAGCAGCTCTTTCAAGGTAGAGTCACCAGTGAATGGGTGAGGTATTCCACACAAGGTCAAAGTATTGCTGCCACTACTGAGAGGCGTCACATATGTCAGGGGCAAACAGTGCTGTTGCGTGATACTGAGTTTCTCTGATACTGAGAAACACCACCCAAAATTTCCCATGTTATATGTAATATGAAATAGCAAAATATGTTCATTACCAAATTTGCTAGATTATGTGGTACGTAATGCCAAACAATTTTGCCTCGGGTCACTGAAATGGAAAGATGATCTGTGGAAGAAGACTTGGCAGTTCTTTATGTGAATATGTAGCCTGGTATAAGAAACATCATAAAATCAGAGAAATCTAAGTTGGAAGAGGCCTTTCAAAGCCATCTCATTGAGCCCACCGCTCAAAGTAGAGCTTTCATCAAAGACTGTTCAGGATGCTGCCCATTTAATATAATAATGAAATTTTAACAGTGATGATAATCAAACTGGAGCCATTTACCTAGCCCTTCAGGAGATTCTCAGTTACTAAATCTAGACTGCTGCACTTTGACTCCTGCCTGAAGCCATTCTTATGTTTGGTAGCACACTATAAACCTCCTTCAGTCTCCGATTCCACATTACATTCAGATTTAGTATCTGTGGTGTGTTTTGTCTATGTCTTTGTTCCCTTTGTTACCCCAAAGGTGGCTTTACCCAATTGCATTTCTGCAATGACTCTTCATGATCGGTGAGTTGACTACAGCCTTGGAGACCTTGGGTCCTCCCATGCCTGTACTATCATCCCATGCCTGTATGCCTCAATGCTGCTTATGTTCCAGGTTTTGTGGTTTTAACCTAACACACTTGTCATCTGTTACAAGTGGTGGCAACTTGATATTTATTGGTCTACAAGGCTGTAGGTTCCTTTTCGGCCATGAATGTCTGATATTTTGAAGGTTGTTGATTAATGTGATAATCAAATAATTGATACAGTTGCATTTTTCTCTTTCTTTGCAGGTTCTTAGAGTAGTTCGGCTTATAAAGATTTCTCCTGCTTTGGAGGATTTTGTGTATAAGATATTTGGACCAGGAAAAAAACTTGGGAGTTTGGTAGTATTTACTGCCAGCCTTTTGATCGTAATGTCAGCAATCAGTTTACAGATGTTTTGCTTTGTGGAAGAACTGGATAGATTTACAACCTTTCCAAGGGCAAGTATAAAAAGCACTGATTACTCATTACTTGTTTCTATTTTCATATCATGGATATTTTCTTGCCATAGATGGCAGACTTGGCAGTGTTTGGTTACTGATTGGACTCAATGATCTTAAAGGTCCTTTCCATCCTAATGATTCTGTGATTCTGTTGTGGTTTAACCTGGCCAGTAGTTAAACAGTACACAGCCACTTGTTCAGTCCTCCCCCTGCAGTGGGATAGGGGAGAGAATTGGGGAAAAATAAGTCAAATTTGCGGGCTGAGATAAAGAAATTTTAGTAGGACATAAATGGAAGGGGAGACAATAGTGATAAAAGAATTAGAATATACAAAATCAGTGGCTCACAATGGCATTGCTCACTATATGTTGACCGATGCTCAGCCAGCTCCTGATCTGCTGCCCCTCACCAGCTTTGCCTCCAGTTTATGTGGTGACCATCATGCCACAGGGGATGCAATATCCCTTTGGTCATTTGGGGTCAACTGTCATGGCTGTGTCGCCTCCCAGCCTCCTGTGCACCCTCAACCTGGTCACTGGTGGGGTGAGAGGCAAGAGAGGCCCTGACTCTGTGCAAGCACTGCTCAGCACCAACTAAAATACATGGGCATTATCAACATCATTCTCATCTTGAATCCAAAATATAGCATTGTGCCAGCTACTAGGAAGAAAATTAGCTCTCTCCCAGCCCGAACCAGGACAGATTCTATCATATGTATTACATTAGCAGTCTTCCTTTCCTTCTGAGAAACATGAAGCAGTTTATCTCCATATGTATAGATTAAAAATTGTATTTTCTAGGTGTAATACTCCTCCCGTAGTCCTTCTGTAGTGAAAGCCGTCTTTCCTTGAGATAGGTATTCTATTTCTGCTGTCAAGGGAACACAGAGAAATTTTACCTATGCACTGTGATGATGACTCAATACATCATATGGCTTAACAGTACTCTAGCATGTTACAGGAAGAGGATTCATGTGCACAGGCACAAATATTAATCTGAGAATTTATATAAAACATGATTTATATCTTCATATTATGAAAGCTGTTGTTCTTGATTTGTACAGGAATGCTTGTTTTACACAGGGTTATGAAACCTGTCTGCATTGACAAAATAAGTGTTTGCCTTTTGGGTATAAATAATGGATATTTATGGGCATTGTGTTAATGCAGAACAGAACGTTGAAAATCAGTGGAAATTGGAGCTTATGTATTTATTGAAGCACACTGTTCTGAATGAAAATAATGCAATTGCTTTAATAGTGGATTAGACTGAGTGTACATGGATTGGTTCCAATGACAATTTATTTGTTTCTGTCATTCCAGTTTGGTTATCCAATGGATCTATTTTAGTGAAAGTGCATTGGTTGGAACAATTAAAGAAAAATGAATAAGGCAGCCTCAAGGGTCATGCATTTAGTGAACAAAACGGCTAAACAACAATTTGTAATTATCAAGCTGAACTTGATGTATGGGAAGCTGGTCATCAAATGTGAGACAAAAAATGCCTACCCACAGGGAATAATGTAACACCATGCTTTCTGTTTTGGAAAACATGCTTAGAAAAGCAGCCAGTAGAATTAGATATTCAGTATAATTCATTAAATGCTGAAGAAAGGAAAACAATGAAATAAAACTTAAGCTTTCCTAATTAAGTCAGCTCTCTAAATCGGGTGGTATTACCACCATATTCTATGCTCAATTCCCATGTACACCTTCTGAAAAAAACTTCAAACTGCAGGTTCCGAATCAACATGGAATTTTAGTTTAGAATTATTTTATTATTTATGCAAAAATGTCAATGAAAGTCCTGAAAGAATAATTGTAGTACGATTAAAATAAGACAGAATTGCAATCACCTGCACATTTTAACTAGATAAATTGATATAAGTACCTGAGAAATATCTACTTGCAATGAAAAATTGCCAGTTTATATCAGTACATTTGTAAAGTTTTGGATTATTTTGAGCATTGTAATCTGCTGCCATTTAAGCTTCAATAAGGGCTTCTAGCATATTGAATTTTAACAGTTGTATGTAAATACTAAATACATGTCTGAAGAGTGAGAAAATATTTTCTCCAACAAATTACACAGTGTTTTTACAAACAGAAAATGTCTTTATTTGTCTTCTATTTTCTGACGTAAGTTCTGGAAAAAGAGAAGAGCTGTTAGCAACAATAGAAGAGTGTTCCAGCAATACTGAATTGAAATGTTTTCAATATTTTTCTTGTGATAGAAAGAAGCTTGCGTCTCTATTTATTTTTTTTATTTGTATTCATATTGATTTGGTTATATATGTTTCAGAAGTGTAAAATTTACACTACGTGGTATCTTCTTTCAGTTTTATAGTGAAGCATCTCTTAATACGTTAAAATTCAGTGAAAATTTTGTACTCAAAATTGCAATTGATGGTGTGAAATAGTGGTATCCCTCTAAAGGAGTGTGTCTTCCTAGCAAAGTCCTGGGAGTTCTCACATTTTCTGCCCTGAATAAAGATCACGGAAACAGTTTGCAATAAGACAGTTATAATTATTTTCAAAATGTGACTGAAGACATACTATGTAACATACGAGATTATATAAAGTCTGCAATACCAGAATTTGCTAAGATAAATTATTAAGAGCTTACCCTCAAAGAAGAGCAAACCTTTAATAGCCAGGACTGATGCTGTGAGTTTTTTCAGTTACAAATATGGAGACGACAAGCACGATAACAAAAATGGTGACACTAGAGGCTAAATTTTGAGTTTGTACATTAAAGTGCTTTCTACACTGAAACAGACAAAACCTAAAATCATTTTGAAACTAAGTGCTTTATAAGAAGGCACAGTATGGGTTTTGGAACAAATAGACCTCCTTCTTTTGCTAATGCCTCTAAATTGCATGTTTTCACATGGTTTCCTGATGAAAATCAATAGGCACAAGCTCACTGTTGCCATAGCTACTAATTTCACCCTTCTTTTGGCCATTACAACTTGCCAAATGGACTGGCTTTCTCTCTAATACTAAGTATAAAAATATAGATGTTTGCTTTACTGTTTTTAACTGATCTGCCATCTCTTATTTTTGCACGTCTTCTTAGGCTGCGCATATTGAGGCATGAGAAAGGACAGGGGTGGCTGGGCCCCCTGAAGAAGGAATGGGAGGGGGAAACTGTTCAAAGGCATAGGTGCAAGGTAGCCACTAAGAAAATTCACTGTATGGAGAACAAAACACATTGTTAGTGTCTCTGACCTCCATGCCCTGGTTTCTTTTGGAGTTTGGGGCCATGTGCTGACTGCTCCGTGTCTCAAGTTAGAAAGCTGGGAATGCTGCCCTTCTTTTAAATGGGTCAACACAAGATGAAAGCCAGGCCCAACTGATCGCAGCAGCAATAGTCCCACAGTTTCCACAAAAGCAAGTCTCTGCTCCTAGCCTTGAGCTTGGAGAAAGTTCATCATGTGAAATATTAGTTCAATCTAAGCAACACCCATTAAAAAAAGATGAATAATGCAGTCTGAATTCTCTGATGCAGTTAAAATCTCAGTATCACTGCCAGATTTTTACAGGATGGTTACTCCTCTCTCAGGGCATTACTGAGCCCTCACGACTGTGTCAGAAGGAAAACATAAGTTTCTGCTGGTAGAACAGTTTGCAAGGATGTTACAGCAATGTCCTAAACCCCATTAACTTAATATGCAGAAGTAATTCCAGTGACTGTAGAACTGCTTCTATTATTTAGGCCAGTAGAATTTGGTCCCTAAAATTTTGTGGACAAGTACCAGTTACAAGACAAGTACATTATAACTGTAAGTAGTAATTTGTGTGGCACCACCCCTGTAACAGTTGGACAAAATGTCAGAACTGACACTTTGGCTCATATGTTCTACCAAACCTTTGCCAATTGTACACTATAAATAAAAAGGTAGTTTGACTTCCATCATCAAAACAGCTCATTAAGTAACAGGGCATAAATACTCAAAAAAATTGACAGTCTTTCCTATAACACAAATTAATTCAGAAAATCACCATTTGCATAAATTTCTAAGTCTCGTCTTCACAGATGTTGATTCTGTCAGCTGGTTGCATTTCAAATTAATTTTAAAATAAACAGTGGGAGGTACACCTTTCAGCTAAAAATAACTTGCTCTAAAGAAGATTGCTTGGTGCAAAGCACATATTCATTGTGCACTGCTTTATTTACTTAAGACTAATGTTTTGCATTATACTGGACTTCAATGTTACAATGAAATGCTTAAATTATATTGAAAGGCCATTTTATAAAACTATATGCTTCATGGACAACTGGTTTGGATGGAAGATTAGATTTTTTGATACTGGAAGAATGTCTAGGGCTTGTATTAATGAGGAGTCTATGATATAGTATTGAAGGTATTTTTATACCTTTATATTTTTTAAAAGCAGTAAGCCGTGGTAAAGTGTGATTCAGAAGAAAGGATACTGCACTAATTCAGTTATCCAGTCCCTCGGGTGTTTTTAAAGCCAGCAGTGGGGTGTATTACTTAATGTAGTGCCCACCTTATGCTTCAGCAAGGAGTGCCACACCAGCCTGGTACAGTGGCCACTGGCTCCAGAGATGCTCTGAGTGCAGGCGAACAACAGCTGCCTGTTTTAGCCTCAGCTCCCCATTACAGAGGGAGCCCAACACCCAAGAAGCAGTGCTGAGCACTGATGGAGTCCTTGTCTTCTTCACCCTGAAGCACCATTGGCAGATGTAAAAGAGGCTGAATTTCTGCTTGTTTCATGCCTGCTCAGCTGGCTACACAAGGCCCTTTCCTAGATAAAGATCCCAAATGTTTCTTTCTCTGCATGACTTGCATGGAGAGCAAATGATTTTTTTATAAGGAAAAAAATTAGTAACAAGGGTTTGTAATTTTATGCAGTGTAGAGTCCGTGCACGTGGCTGGGAGGGAGCGCTCATTTGAAGGGAGGATCTGGCTGCAGGTTGGCAATGTCCTGGTTAAGGCCAAGATTGCTGGCAGAAACATAAAGCAGAGGACACTGTGCAAATTACAGCCCTTGTGCTTGGCCTCTTCAAACACATGACATACCAAAGACTTTAACCACCCTAAACATCTACAGAAAAATGGTTGCCAGCATTTTTCTCTGCTGCTTCTAGTTCATGCTGTGGGATCTGTGTGTTCAGAAGAAAGGCTGGGACTTTACATTTGGTCAGGATGTTTCTGGTGTAGAAATAAAAGTCTGATGTTAAACTTCTCTCTGAACGTATGTGATTGCTCATTTGGATGCCTTGATCTGCTCCATCTTAGCTTCACTTCTTGTGAGTAATTTAGACTTGTAGGTTTAAGCATCTCTGAAAATTTGACTAGTGTGAGTTAATTCTGAAAAGCAACTGTAAAGATAACTCTCAAACTTCTATGTCTTAACCTAGCAGAGTGTTTGGGCTTCTGTCTGCTTCAGAGTGCCACAGAACACAGCAGCAATAAGAAACCAAGTCGGTCTTTGGTGAGGGGCTTTTTTGTGTGAGTCAGCAGGCAAATTACTTATAAAACCCTCAGCAGCTAAATGTTTGTGAGCCCTGTAATGGTAAAAATTCATAGTTCTTTCTCCAAACATGACCTAGAGGCAACATGATTCAATCTTTGCACTTTAAAATATGTATTATTTAAATCAACAAAGGAGAAAAAGCTTTAGTGCTAGAATCCTTATCTGTGGTCAATGGAAGAATGGACAGGCAGTATCAGTGGTCTTCTGATACTGCTTAGTTGTCAGCTTCCTTTCTGCTTCCAGCAGACTTTCTCCAAGGCAAGCCCTGGGTACAGACATGGAACTTGTTCTCTCCAATTGGGCACTCCAAAAAAGCAGTGTCTTTTATGTAGTGCCTGCATAACAGCATGCACCGGATCAGACTGTCCCTGCCTTACCCAGCCCTGTTACACCATCCCAGCATGCTTTGTACTTGCAGGCACTCCTTTCAAATTTGAGGCAGATAGCCCTTGATATACGCTTGATTTCATGATACAGAAACAGCATGTAGCAAGTCATGCCACATCCTCCTTATTATTTCAGATAGTTCTAACCAGCTTCTTGTCACCAAGTATTAATGATTGTTAGCCTTAGGGATCTCACACAGGGCCAAAACCAAGTGCTGCATGCATGCACATGGACAGTCTTCTCTAGAGTAAATTTTCTTTCACTGCAGGTGAGAAGTCACAATCTGGAGTGGACTCCCTTAAGGGTGGGGGTATAACGTTAACAGTTCTGTTTGCATTGGAAGAAACTGCTTAGAGAAATAATTGATTTGTTTGATAACTCTATAAACTTGATAAAGAACCCAAGCAAAGTATTTTCCTGTGGTTTATAATAATAATAATAATATAAACTTGAAGTCTCCCACCCAGTCATTTTTGCCAGCAGCTCTAAACATGAATTAGAACCATTTCATTGTTTCCCTAGCACGTAAGTTTGTATAGCTACGTTTTCAGCTTTTCCAGCACAGGCTTTGGCTTAGGGTAAGTTGATGCGAAGGGCTGTCTGGATACTGTTTTCTCACAGGTTTGACAAGAAGAATCTTGTTCTCTTTGTGCCATCACATTAATGTGTTAATCTGCTGCTGCTGGGCACACTGATCACAGATCTAATATATCCTTGTAACTGTGTTAACATCTTGAATTCTAGGAATCTTATTAACTGTAAGCTGCATTGTTGATGTCTTCAGTTTCTAACACTTTTTTGTTATGCATAAACTTCAGTAAGATAGCAGCTTTAGTACTTGCTGTCTGGAAAGAGAATACTTTGGATGTCAGGCAAAAGCAAAAGAAACTTATACAATAGTTTGGCCTCATTGAGACAACTGAGACTATCAAGATCCACATTTCACTTTGATACCATACTCAAACATCTGTTTCCTAGGCAGTGTGCATTCCTCAGTGTCTGTGTAAGATGCACATCTCACAGCTACACACTGCTCATGTTGAGTTCAATTTCGGTCAGTGCTGCAGGCTCCAGCTGGGGTTTCAAAGGTGTCTGGGTTCTAGGCTTATCTGCTTTCACATGTTCCTATGGCTAAATAAAGTTGTTTGAAACATTCCCATTATTTCCTGTATTTTTGACCTGTATACCTGGTCTCAAGGAACTGGAAAATGTTACAGGAGTAGTTCCACAAAAAAACGCTATTTACAAAATATAGAGAAATGTCTGATTGGCTAAATTGAGTGCAGGTACAAAGACCTTGCTGTGTGTTGGTTATTCTCATCTGTGGAGTGACTAAAACACTTCTGCTATTAAGATAACATAATTTGTGGTCACATTTACTTATAACACTTTATTGTAGGTATATTTGTAGAGGGGGAACATGGAAAAAAAAGCATAATCAAAAAACCACAGTACAGTATAACATTCCAAACAATGGTCTCTGATGCTCAGGATATTTATCCTATTTTTTCAGCCTTGAAGGAAACCAAAAAGTTCTTTGTACGGGCTAATGAAACTAGAACCATGTTACAAATTGCAGATTGCAGTTCTGTCAAAGATCAAACTATTTATTTCTCCTTTAGCTCATGAATAGCCTTTCACTTGGCTTTAAAAGTTAAACACATTTGTTAAGGCTTAAAAAAGCAAACCGAAACAGGTGTTCTGCTCTGTTAAATCAGTTTTAGGAATGTGTCCACAAAACCATATTAGTATAATTTGTTAATATGTTTGCAATTCTCTTTCTTGCAGGCATTCATGTCAATGTTTCAGATTCTCACACAGGAAGGATGGGTGGATGTCATGGATCAGACACTGAATGCTGTAGGACATATGTGGGCACCAGTAGTTGCTATTTATTTTATACTATATCATCTTTTTGCTACTCTGGTAAGTTTTCACTCACAAATGTGCTGTGCTTCAGATAATTTTGAATTATTGTCATAGCTCTTGTCTTGCTTGTTATTCTCAGCTAGTTAAAACTAATTGTGATGCTCATTTTTAGCATAGGTGGCTTTTTTGTGGATGTGGTAGAATAAATTTACCCTTCAGCCATGTGACACAAGGTTGCGGCCTTTATTCTGCTGTGAGGTGTTGTTCTTCTTAGATCCAAGTCACACTGCTAGACTAACAATATAATTGTTATCTGTCTTGTACCTTCACATCTCTAATGATTTCAGAGTTAAGTGATTTTATTTATCGTGTAGAACTGGTCTCCTCAGCTTTCATTGCATTCTCTTTGCAACAGCAATTAAAGTGAGAAGTGTAAAACCTTAAGATACAAACCCTTAACTAGTCATCCCTACTGTCCTGTTGCCTGATACAAAATCAATGCGTGGAAAATATATGATATAGTATATCAAGCAATAAATGATGAGAACTAATACAGCAGTTCTTGCATGTAAACAGAAATGTGGATTATATTAAAAGAACAAAAGCCAACTTTTTTTCTGTATGCATTTCAAAGGGAATTATTACATTCTTTTATAGAGAAAATGGGTAGGAAAACATCTCTTTGGTTATCCTATATCAATAAGGGCTTGGTACTTTATTTGAATACCAGCACAGAGAAAATACCAGAATCAGGAAAATAATCATTTTATGCACCCTTAATTCACTCCTACTATTGCTCATTTCATGTTTTCCATTCACTGCAGGTTTTGATGCGCTTACTCTTATTTTCACTTTCTTCATTCTATTTTTCTTTGCTCAGTTGTCTACTTATATAAGGTACTAACTGTATTTATACAATCTCCACCAGCTTCTATCTACTTCCTTTACTTTACAGTATATCTCATTTCAATTCTAAAGACTGAATAATTGGACAACAATTGTGGGTGCAATGGATTCCTTCATATGGATTGAAAACTTGACCACTTTATAAATGGCAATAAAGTGCATTTCCTGCTCTTAGAGCTGCTAAATCACATTAAAGTATAAGCCAAACAAACGTATGTATCAGAAGATATGTAGGATGTAATTTGCTCACAGGGGTCAGAAAATACAACTTTTCATGCTGGAGTGATCTTTAAAACTCCGTGGGAATTTGGGTTATAAAGCAAAAGGAAAGTGAGTTTTTAGTCATGAATTTTACTTGTATTAGAGAATCTTACTGATGTTTTCTTGATTCTTCATGAAGAACATTTTCTAATCAGGAGTCCATTTTTACTTCTTAGATGAGTATTAAGCAAGTTGATGAAATAAAATAGTGTCAAGTGACCTCTCTGCTAAAAATTCACATCTTAGTTGAGAAACTATTTAGCTGTAAAAACAATTTTAGTATTCTATTTTATGTTTCCTATTTTGAAAGAGTCATCTGGGACTTCTCTATTTGTTTACTGAAAGCACTGATTTTGCTAGGATCTAAGTCATTTTTCAGTACACCATCCTCAGTCCTTTGGCAGGGAATTTGCGTTTAAATGCTCAGTCCTTGCTTTGCTCCATAAGGTTACACTTTGATTCTCATTCACCTATGCAAATTCCACGTGAATGAAGAAACCCTGCAAAGACAACTTGGCAGAATTATCTGGGCTTACAAAATTGTTAGTTTCAGTTCTAAGATCTTCCTCAGACCTTGGAAGGGAAAACTATGTAGGACACAGTTGTCTGTAGGCAAAAGAAATTTGAAAGAAAATAACATGGAACTGGTAAGGGAGCATGAAAATGGTTGAGCTGCTACTAAAACCAAAAAGTAGCGTTCTAAGAATAAACAGCCATCAGTGAATAACAAGAGTAAAGTCAAATGAAGAAATTACTTTCACCAACCAGAAGAGGGGAGACAATTAGAATTGAGAATGATAATTGCAGGCATTTGGCATAGCAGACTGTAGAGACTTGGAAAGAAATTAATAGGTTTCACATTAGAAGGCAAAAGAAAACTGAAGCTCAAAAAAGACTCCTCCTCTTGGAAACAAGGACTGTTATTAGTTGAGATGGCAGCAGAGGAAGTTAAACAAATAACCAGTTTGCATTTAACTTTTCTTTTGTGGTACACTGGTTCTTCTTGGAAAAAAGCAAAAAAGGGAGTTAATGAGTCTTGTCAAGTCTTGCCTTGATACATATCAGTGTATGAATCAGCAAAGACTGTAAGGGGTGATATATTTAATGAGTACTGTATGTCTTTTTTTAGTGTGGATCTGAACTTCTTTAACTGGTATGCTTTGAGCAGCAGGTACTGGAGTTTTATAGAATGAACAGCATATCTTAAGAAGGAAACCACCGTACTGTAAAATCTTGAAAGAATTATAGCAAAACTGTTCATTAGCAACTAGGGATCAAAGTAGTTTGTGTGTGACAACCCACCCTTAAGATGAAGGAACTACCTAAGATTCCTAAATGCTTGTTGGTCAAAAAGAATGACAAAAGTCAGAGGGTCCACAAACAACCAGAAAGTTCCACTTGGCATGGAAATTAGTATGTTGACTATAGTATATGACCTAATATATGCACAAGGCAGTGGATTTTGGACAAAGAGGTAAGGTGAAAGGCAAGAGAGATATTAAAGAGGTATTGATGAATTAAAGAAGGAAAGAGAGACAGAAAAAGAGAGACAAAAAGAGATCACTTGTCCTGTTTCCAGTGTTAATCCAGCTTGGGGGATGCTGAGCCTGGTTTCAGCATCAATCCAGCAGCATCAGTCTGGCTCATGAGATGTCCAGGATCCTGGTGATTATCCAGCTAGTAAGTGTCAATCCAGCTGAGTTGGTATGGCCAGTGGGATGTCCAGGGTACTGGAGGGTGCTGCATGGGCTTGGGGGGGAACAGTTCAATGGACAGGTTTTTCTCTTTCTATGTTAATTAAGTATCATGCACAGTCTGTTCTTTCAGGCCTCCAGGAAATGGGTTAGAGGTCTTTGGGAGTCTTTGGTGGTGGCAGTCCCACCCCATAGTCCATGCCCATGCCATGCCCATATCCATGTCAAGTCATTCTTGCACTTGCACTGTACTGTGTTGTGTTTTAGCTGGTGGAAAAGTGCTGCCCTATCTCTGCCTCGCCCCCATTCTCCATCTAAACCTTGTTCTTTCTTGTGGCATTTTAATACCTATAGTTCTTGCATATTACCAACAATTTTTGCTTGTTATTACTAAAAGTCCTTGGCTGGCTCTACAGCCATCCAGTTATGGGTGTTTGAGACATACACATTCACCCCTTCTTCCGGGAACTGAGAGCTCAAAAGGATCTCACTTTGGACTGCTGTTTATAGGATCATTACAGATTGGGCTTTAGTCATAGTAATTTTCTACCCTGGCTACAATTTGAGTCAGTAACTTCCTTTGAAGGTTCAACAAGAGAAATACTATTCCTCCTAGGCTGCTTTGCAGGCAAGAAAAATATGTTTCCCAGGCTGTTCATTAAAAATCAGGTGCTCGTTAGACACCTGTTAGTTCCCTGTTTAGGGAACAGACAGTGTTTCTGATAAGCTCAGGAGGGGCTTAGTCCGAGTGCAGTTCATCAAGGCCGAGGCCTAACGAGCATTTCTCAGATCGTTGTGTGGCCTGAGTGGGATGAGGGGGTACACCACCACAGTCCATCCTGAAACTAAAGTCAGCTTCTCTGGGCCTCTACACTGTGCCAGGGATTATGTATTTTATCTGAATTCTGTCTTGCTGTTCTGAATGCTGTCTTTACTTCCACTGTTTGTAGTAGGTGGATCACAGAAAATTGTATGTTGTATTGTTTACGTGGCACATACAGTATGTCACTTTGAATAAGTGCAGGAAAATCTAAATATTGCTAAAGCCAGCTTCCTGTTAAAAGAACATAGTTTTTTCTGAACACAGACTTTTTTAAAATTTATGGGCTGGAGTCCTTCCTATGTCTTCTGTACCTTTATAGTTCATGGAGGGGTAGAAAATACTGCCTCAGAATAAGGTCCACACACTCAACTCAGATGCAGTTTCAGTTCCAAACTCCTTGTTTGGTATACTAAGCCACTAAATTTCATCTTCTGTATAGGTGGGGAATAAATTTGCAGTATGACAGGTAAACTTACACTTCATTTATGAGTCGTGGTGGAAGGATATGTTTGCTGTGGTTGTCACTCAAGACAAGACCACAGAAAAATTCTATGCTGTACCTCCTTAAAAAAAAGAGTTAGGATACCTTCTGGTACCTCTCTGGTGTATCACAAATTGGTGCTTTCCAGCATGTTTGAGGATGTTTTCATCCAACTTCAGAGACAAAAACCTTGGCAGTTGCAGACAGCTGTTGACTTATGTATATATACACATTTACTGCCTTAAGATAGAACTTGACTGGTGATATAAGCTGATGTATCCTCCCTTGCCTACCATACTCTCCTAATTCTGTCTGCTTCTCAGCTATATCAGTCACATTTTCAGCTTCTTTGGCCTCTGGTCAGTATCTGTACAGAAGGAAAATGTAATAATCTGATACTGATACACAATTTTTTTTTTTGCTCCTTGGGATTCTTCCTCCTAGAAACATATCTAAACAATATTTAATGTAGAGTAAATGGAGGCATATGATTTTCCTGTCCTGTGACATGAGTTTCCTATACATGTCATGCGTGCAAATAATGAAGCAGGTTACTTTTCTTCCAAAGTGGAGTTAGCTACTTTTCACAGAGGCACTCTGAGCATAAAGGAAGTCCATAAAGTAAATGAGTGTCCAGTGGCTAAAAAGTCACACCTTAATTGAAAACCACCTTAGCTTTACAAGATATTTTATTATTTTGCTTTGCATTTATTTTACTATTATTATTACTACTATTATTATTTTTGTTGCTGTTATTTCTGTTTAATTTTCTCTTCATGTGCAGTACATTTTAATGAGTATATTGTTAAACATATATAATGCATTGATCATCAAACCTAGAATTGAGTGTTTTTAAACTCATACTAATTGCATGGTAAGATAAAAAGCAATTTACTACTTCCTAGTAGTAATGGCTAGCAGATATATAGTAGCAGGTGATGTTAGTTCAACAGATGTCAAAGGCAAGAATCCTGTTTACATCAGAAGGGCCATCATTTTTCCATGTTACTTAATCGTACTTCTTAAGAAAAATAAGATAAACTTTAACAAATCATTTACAATTGTTTTGTAGATTCTACTCAGCTTGTTTGTTGCTGTTATTTTGGACAACTTGGAACTTGATGAAGATCTAAAGAAACTTAAACAAGTAAGAACATGTTTTTATTGTGCTTGAAAGTAGTTTCAATAAGGCACTTTACTGGTATTTTGTGTGGCTAAAAATGGGAAACATCTTCATCACAATGAACAAAACAGTACACGTGGAAGTGAATAGCAGTATTTTGTTAGATAGTTTATTACTGCACAACCTTAAGGAAAAATTAAGATGTCGTAAAAGAGATGTAGAAATGAGGTTTGGTATTCAATTAAAGTCAATTTAGATACACTTGGAAATAAAAAAAAAATTAAATCACATCTAGGCCATCTTTTTGCTTATAAAATGGTGAAAGCTATCCCTGCCCATGCTTCATGAGCACAGCACAGCTCCACTGCAGGGGAGGGTACTGGGAGAGGGTCCACAGACAGGAAACAGTAGAGTACACTCTAGTCAGTGTGTTAGGGGAGGCTAAAGATGCTTGGAAGAGTTAACTTGCTTGATTAATTCTCCTCATTTGGGCACCAAGAAGCCATTCTCTCATGCTTAAAGCCCCAAATGTCAATCACATAAAGCAAATGTAAGTAGAGAGCTCACATTGGCCTTTCTGACCCTGTGCACAAACCGCCAGAGAGGAAGGTATCCATAGCTCTTAAATAAATATATAGCTGTACTTTAATCTGTACAAAGAGAAACAAAGTCATCAACATTTCCCTATTTCATGCATGAAATAGCATGAGCTAACACATGGGAACTTCTTCTGTAGTATTTGGCTTATAGCCATCATTTGTTGCTTTTGTTCATCTTTCATGTGCATCAGCAATTGTCATAGAATTATGTTCTTTCAGTCCTTGAAAAATAATCACCCAGACAATTGAGATATTTTACATTGAAGTTCTACATTACAATATTATATACTTTGTCTTTATAGAATTCAATGCAGAAATCAATACTGCTTTTGCTGTTGCAGTATTAAATATCTGCATGTATTGCAAACTTGAAATAAATTAAAAGGAGAAGTATTTTCTGCAACAGTGAAACACAAATGCTGGATTTCAGTTGATCAGTTTACATGAGTGAGAGATCTTATGATTTTGGGATGGCAGGACAGTCTTAAATATGCAAACCGAGTAGGCCAAATAAAGGGCATTCATTTTTCTCTCTACCAGTCTCAAGAGGTAAAATGATCTGAAATGAAATGGTAAGCAATGTCATATCATACTGATAATCTTACAGGAAATTCTTCATAATGTCTGCATGACTTAAGGGCACAAATCAATTTTCCAAAGTGAAGAGCTTAAGATACGAAATCCAGTGGCTTTTCTGTGAAACGTAGCATCTTTGATCCACAAACCACTTTAAAAGTCTACACCTTTGCTTATTAAAAGGCAGCAGCATGGCTTTGTGCTTTAGCCGCCCACTTTGGAAGTGGTGAACAAGAAGCAATAATGAGAGGCCACCACTAGCAGTCTTGCCACATTTCAGTCGAAAATCTTGTTAGGAATTCTGTCTCTGTGATAGCAATAGAGAACACTTAAATCAAAGACATAAATACAATTTTTTAAAAAATCTTTTAACTTCATAGCTTTGAGACTGCAGCAGCACAGCTATGAGAGTGGTGCTGGGCCAGAATAAAATTGCTGCCCCAGCCACCAGACCTTCTAGCTACCATGCCAATGACAGAATGTTTCCATGACCCAGGAGGGCATTTAACCAGAGCAGAGCACTTTGCCATTGGACATACCATAACGGTATATGGACTCTACATGCATTATAGTGCATATTATACACCATTCTGATGCATAAAAATGTCCAAGGTGGCTGACGCTGGTTCACTTGTACTTACGTTTTTGAAATGTTCTCTTGAACAGTAGTGTCTCTTCAAAGACTGTTACTCAGTTCTATTGGATGCATTCGCTTCTGGTATTTTATGCGAACAAATGAATGTTATACAAAGTGTTGCATATTTTAAAAGTTCCTAAGGTAAAAGGAGGCAAGGGATCAGTTCCTGGAGCTCAATGATATGAGATTACTGGAATGAATGTACAACTGATTTAGTGTCTAGAACAGAAAACATTTCCTGAGGGGTAAATGCGATGGTATCACAGCCTCAGTGCTGATGGTGACTGTGCTCTACTGTGCTGAAATATTGGTTGTCTTATCTCAGAAGATAAAGCAAAAAGAGTTTTTAATTGAATGATACTTTGAATTCTCAACTGAAAAACGGACTTTAAGAAGAAGCAGGATTGTAGGGTAACTGTTACGTTTTAACCAAGACCACTTCTATAAAGAAAAAAATCTGTATTGCTGCACAGAAAAATTTTTGACTTCTATAATTAAAAGATCAGTGGTGTTCCAAGGGAAGAGTCAAGTAATTCAAGCTGTTAATGTAACAGACATAGACTGGTTGAAAATTATGAAATTGTAACGGTCTCCATCCTTGGGGGTGTATTTTTTTCCCTGCCTTTATGGGCTGTAAAGCTCAAGTCCTAGGGCGTTTTCAGATTATGAAATACTGAATTATGTTCTAGGCAGGAAGGACAATATATTAGTGCCAGAAATTACACCTACCTAACAATACCTTTTGAGCTGTGTTCTTCTTAATTATGACTTAATTTCTTTTCTGGAACTTGATAAGAAAAATTTTATTACTTATCTTTCACATTATTGGGAAAGGACTAATTAGTTAATATTTGCAATGTACTCTAGAATGTAAAATGATATGTAAATACTTGTTGTTCGTGTTCCTTCAGTAAATGTATTTAAATATGAATAAATAAAAGCAAAAATGCATTCAATGACTAGGATATTCTAAGTGAGATTAAAATATAATGTCTTTAAAAGAAAGTAAACCTTTAGAATTAAATATGACAGTGCAAATTTAGTTAAGGATATACATCATGATTTAGGTTTTAATTACACTATTACATAATATTAATTCCAAAAGTCTGGCCTCAGTGCAAAGAGTAGATAGAGCTCATTTAAATAAACCACTAGTTCATTTATTGTACAATATGTGATCCTGTGCATTATTTATTACACAGCATTCAGGCTTTGCTTCAAAGACAAAACTATTAATCTCCTTTCTGTCTTTTTTATGGTACCCCTCATAAGTATGTAGAACAAACATAAAACTTGTGAAAGATTAATTTAAGTGATTTACTTAGCAGCACAGGCCCACTTAAGAATAGAATCTGCTTTTCCAAGACACAATTCAGCTGGTTTAAGAACAGAATCATTCTCTGTATCCTTACAGCTCTATTCATTTGCATACATCTCCCACCCTCTGCCACACTGCATCCTCTCATCTGTGTCTGCCATCATAGCTCAAGTGAAGAGGGTTTGTACTATAGCTCATAGTCACCATCTATCTGTGCAATAAACTTGACCCTCTGCAGCAATCCAGACTGACCCTAACACACTACTTAGTCTCCAGCTATGACACTGATCCTGCTCACCTTCCCGTGGGGCCCTTTTCTCTGGCGTTCGGTACATCAGTTACGCAGATGATGCTGAACTTAGGCACAAGAAATCTATCAACTACAATCATGACTTCCTTCTCCTTTATGCCTGTCTTCTTCACTCTCTCCCTAAACTATTGCCCCAAACTTAAAAAGAAACTGAGCAGATTTCTTTGATGTTTTTTGCCTTTTGTGATAAAGTGTTGACTTTCTTTTTAGAAATTCATCACTCTTAACAGATTTTGAAGTATGACTTTCTTTTACAACAGCTATTTTTAACTTTTCCCATTAGATTTTCCACATATTTACTGATTCCATTGTTACATATTTTTATCAATTTGCCTAGATATGAAGTCAGACTGATTAGGTTCTCACTTCTCGTGCTCTACCCTGAATTCCTTTTTTAAATTTAGTCACATTTGCCACTTTCCTTTCTTCTCACTCCAGAATTTATTTGGGTGACAAATTATCTACCACTGCTGTATGTCAGCCTTGTTATATCGGAGATCCTTTAGAAGTCTTGAGAGAGTGCTGTCAGGTGCTGGAGAGTAACAAATTGACCTTGTGTCAGTTATCATCCAAAAGCTTTTCTCCTGACATTTTTGTAGAAGATCAGTCTTTGGCACAGTTTAGGGCCTTCTTTGACCTTGTCTGTGGCCAACACTGTTTATTTTAATTTCTTGCTTTGGTTTTATTTTTCAGAACACAGTCAATTAATAGTCTTTTAAACTATTAGTTGCTCTTTTAAACTTCCTGCTTTCTTTATGTCCTTAAAAGCTTTCTTTTTAGGTTTTACTTCTTTAGAAACTGGTCCCTCAAAGTCTTTCATGATCTGCCATTATTTTTATACAAAAAGAACCCTATAATTTATGTGGGGTTTTTTTTTCTCTATTCTTTGCTTAGCATATGGCTTTCTTTTCTGAAATATATCCACTTACTTTTAAGTCTTCTTTGCACTCCATTTGACATTGCTGGTCTTGTTGACCTTCTTGGAGTTTTTCTGTAGGTGGTGGATGTATTCTGTGCTTCTAAAAGGGGATATTTAAAGCTATTCCATATATCCCCCCCTTCCCAGCTTCTGTCATTTGTTCGTTCCTTTAAACTCTTTTCAAAAGCTTTATGATTTTAAGTAATTAATTTTTTTAATTTAAATTCAGTGTAATAGATGGATTTGACCTTCTACTTGTAATGTAAAATCTGAATTTAAGAGCATTTTTATCACTGTTACAGAATAGCTTTTTGATATTTATGCCATGAAATCGGCCTTTCTCAGTACTAAACCATGAGGTACTTCCTCACTTAGGTATTCTCTGGCTATATAAGTCAGCAAGGAGTCACTTATGAATAAAAAGTTAGTATCTTTCTTCTGCCCTTTCCCAAACATACATGAGGGTAAACAAAGGCTTCCCAATGTTATTACTGCTTGTCTTTAGGCCTTGAATACTATTTTGCATTTTGAAATTATTTTCTAATCTTCATTTACATGTGTGCGGAATAGTTCTTGCATTTCAGGACACGGTTTCAACGTACATGGATCCTGTGCTGTTTGTATATGCATTTACCTTATTCACTGCATTGACTGTAGAATTTCTGTAACATAGAGCACCAGGCTTTCACTGGTGCCATGAACTCTCCATCTGGATAATACGTTGCCTGTTCTGCATAGTCTGATTTTGCAGGATCTTACTGCCTGTTACTTCTACCAAGTTTCTGAGATGTGTTTTGTGTCAACATTGTGGAGTTTTTAATTTTAATTAAAATTCTAATTCAACCATGGGGGGTTTTTAAGTTTTATTAGTAATATAAAAGCATTTTATTATTAATATAAAAGCCTGTATGTGTATTATTCTTGTCTAGTTTTATGTCCTCTCCTTAGTATGGCTTTATTTTTTATGTTTGTCTGTTTCCTAACAGAATTTTATAAACTTGTAGGATTCCCATAGCTTCATTCTGTACGGAGAAACTCATATTTGCCTTGTTGGCTACTCCATTCTGGGCTTACTCTGCTGTTTTAATACCTGCTCCTTGCTTTTGCAGGCAGTGAAGTTCCTTAAAAGTGATATGAAGGTTTAAATACCTTGGTAGAATTCATCTCACTTCACCAATTTATTATAGTGTTGTATATGCAGTTTGAAATATTCATGTAGATTTCCTTCTCTAGTCACTGAAGAGTAGCAGATACTTTTGAAGGACAATTTTGAGAGACACATTTTTTTAATAGGGAAGCTACAAGAAAATTTGAAGCCAGCCATAAATTTATCCTCCAGCCACCCTTACTGTATGAACTATCTTTCCTTTATCTGCAGCACAGTTTGTAGCTTACAGCAATGAAACCTGTATGGCACTGCTTCTCTAGCCTATATCCCAGCTTTCCTGGGAAAGCACACAGGAAATAAGACTACTCTTTCTTTGATCTGTTCTTATATCTCAGAACCCTTTGGCTGGTCCTTGTCAGAAGAAGAGTACTGGACAGATGGACCTTTGATCTAACCCAGTGCACTCATTCTTACACCCCTGGTGTTTCATAATCTGAATGGGATTTCAGAAGCAATTTGCAAATAGCATAAGGATGAACCCATTGCTGGCTAAAGGCATGTACGCCAGCACTTCACTGTTTTATTATTCCACAAGGGAAAGAGCAAGCATCTCGAGCATCTCTGAGCATGAACCATGGTCTAACTTCCTTGACCATGTAATCTTACCTCTGTAAGCCTGTTTCCTGGAATTCTACCATTAAAATATATTTTATAATATAATTTTAACAATATTTTTTTAACAAAAAATATTTTAACAAAATATAACATTTTGTTTACGTTATGCTTATAACCCATCTTACCTCACTAACTTTGGAGGGTTTATCTTAGGATTTGTATCATACAAGATTACTGAGTCCCTATTTTACTACTGGAGAATGAACGCTGAAGTGACATCTCTGGGTTCATACACAAATTCCCAATATGATGAGGAATCAAAAAAAGTCTGGTTTAGGGCTTAGGCCCCTTGAGTCAAATCAGGAACATATGTCCACTTTTAAATTCTTGAAATCTCACATAAGTGTAGTTCTCTGATTCAAAGAGAAAATCCCTTAAGGAAGATCAGATTTCTGTCATATCACACGTGTGCTGTCTGTGCTCACTAGTGTACACTCACAACATCAGTACAGATGGTATCCATTACTAAAAATATTTTCCCCACGCCTTACTACCTGGCAACAGAAATTCTTGAAGGAGTAAACAACAATATGCAGTTGAGACATTTTTCTTCTAATTGAATTAAACTCACATGCTCACCAGTAAAGGTACTTGTCAGATGTACATGCTTCTTTCCCTCCAGTTCTGCTCCACATTGTGAAATTTATATAAGATATTTTTTTCTCCCTAAATCCATATCAAAGCAGCAAGTGCTGCAGAGGTGTACATATATGCAGAGGTATATACATGTATATATGTGTGTGTGTGTGTGTGTGTATCTACCTATGTATTGTGGTATATATCTATATCTACTTATAGTATACATATATTTTTTAACACAAGCTGCCTTTAGAATTATATTATCTTGCCTCTGTGCTTTGAAAAGTAACAGATTTTTGCCATGTTCATTTTCTCTCTTAAATCTCACTTTTAACTCTTCGATGTTGAAAACAGAAACTTTCATGAAGAAGCTAGGAGATTGTTGGAGTCCAAGGCATGCCTCTGACAGCCCTGGCAGGTCAGGGAGCCCCGAAGCCCCTGCGAGGGGGTCCCAGACCCTGGCCAGAAGCCAAGAATAAAGGAGTTTTCGATCTTAGTCCATGGGAAAAATTACCAACACTGCGAGAAACATTGCAGAGCACGAGAGTGTAAAAACAAGCAGTGTTTTAGTGTGTTGCAAGGTAAAAAGGGTGATTTTAGAACTTTTAGAGTAAAGATAAAGCACTTAAGATGGAGGATTTTGGGCGTTACCCTGTTCTTCTTCTTCTTCTTCTTCTCCTCCATCTTCTCTGGTGATGGTGGCACTAAATGATTGGTAGAATGAAAAAGAGGTAGAAATTACATGTCTAGAATAGGTGCAAATTAATTGGTATAAAATGGTAAATAATAAATACGTTGTGAAGAATGGTTGGATCATGGAAAGGGTACAAAAGGGACGGGACAGCCCAGGACTGGGCAGTTCCCGCTCAGACACGGTTGGCATCAGACTCACGGCCGGAGCTGAGAGCCAGCTAGAGATAAGAAGAAATAAACAACTTAAAGCAACATCTGCAGGCGTTTCTCATCTGTTCGGGCTCGAAGGTAAAGCTACACAGAGGCTAAAATAGAGATAACGGGCTTGTGTGGAGTCACAACTCCCACAGGAGATAATGATAGATTCTTTGCTGGTTTTTTCTGTTGAGATAGATTCTTGTTTTCAACAATGTTTAGTGTCTGAACTCTTCAACTGGATGCCAGTGGTTCAGGGTCACATTTTGAAATGCTTAGAAGCTTTGCAAAAAACAGGCAGTTAAGCAAACTTTAGTGGTCCTTGCAGAGCTTTCACAGCAAAAGCATAAATGAAATAAGAATCCATTAGGCAATCTGTCTCATAAGCAGGTACAATTGCAGTAGAATAAAGTAAATTAGGATCTGAGTGCCATAAAAAATGGCAGAACTATCATAGAATCTCATTCTATAATGCTTGGGGGTTTTTGATCATGGTAGTGACGGTGGTGATGGTGATGGTGGCAATGGGGAGGTCTATACTGGGACCTACAGCCACCTAATTGTCCAGAATTAATGCAGCAGGTATAGATGTCTTTGAAAAGAATTTAAGAAACCTTATAAATATTTATGTATTAATCCCTCTTGTCTTAAAATCTGCTCTATTTTTTCTGTTCTTCTTGTCAGGGAAACATAGCAAATAATATTTTTATCACTACACAGTTACTTTTCCTTTTTCACTACTCAGATTAGAAAATCCCTGATTTATAATAAGACTTGGTGGCCTACTATCTAAAGGGAGAGTATCTGATTTCTGAACATTAGTAAAGATAATTCTGGCACATATATTCTAAATATGAATTTGACACTGGTTCCCTTTTATGCAAGAATACATAAGTGGAATTTTGGTTAATTTTAGTCAAGACAAAGAAAGTTAGTCTCTAAAGGGATAATGCTGAGTCCTTCTACATTTTTCTCTAAGGTGGATTTGAATAAAAGTTTCAAATCAAATATTTATATTTAGTAGAATTAAATATTTTATTGTTGTATGACTGATCACCACAGCATTACCAACAGTTGATTTTGGAAAATTCACAGATACTTGGTTGCTTGTAGAGTTGGAATCTTTATTAAACTAAAGCCATATTTACATGCCAAACAATCCAAACTTACATCCCCAGAGGAAACACAAAATTTTCTTACTATGATTCCTATACTATTCAGCTTTGTTTATCTCTAAACTGGAGAGAAGAAGCACAATTTGTACTTTTGCTTCTAAATTCATGTGCAATCATTTGTTGATTTTGCAATTATTACTTTGATTCCAGTATCTGTGCTTTTCATTGCTAACTCAGAGCAACTGGATTCACATTTTTAATCCATGTAAAAGAAACCTCCTAAGAATACAAAACTTTATGCACTTAAATGCAATTATTTTTAAGAAAGGAGTATCTTCTGATGTACACTGAAAAAAAAAATCATGATAATACTGTATGCTTCTGCAGTTAGCAGCATAACAAAAGTTTTAATGTTTTTATATTTAATCCAACTCTCAGGAATTTAGAAGCAACCATCGTCAAGTTTTTGAACACTTATATTCCAGGAAAAATATTCTCATTCATTTAGATAAAGGTTGGAATTTTCTAAAGTGTCAAGGGACAGGATTCATGTCACTTTGTTAGCCATGCAAAAAATTAGGCATGTAGTCTAAGCTAGTCATCTGTACTTGCCTGTAGTCATAGTTACCCTCCAGGGAATGATTCATCCCATCCAAGTTGGGTGCTCTCTTTTTTCAGTTTCAGGGGAAGTCTAGACAGTTAATTAGGCAAAATGCCTGATTTTCAATGGATAAACGGCATAAATATCCAAGTTTAATGAATTAGTAACCCGTATTTCATTGACATTCAATCAAATGGGTGCTTTCACACTAATGAAGCCAAAAATCATAGTGTGTAACAGCAGGCACCTTACTGAAGTGCCTAGGCTGGGATTCTAATTTAGGTTAGGGACTTAGATGATAACGGCAACAAAGAAGGATAAAAGTCAACATTCAGAGCTGGTCATCTCTCTTCACTCACAGCAGAAAACAAAGCCTGCATTTGTCAATTAAGGTTCATAAAACAGCAGGTGCCTGGCACTGGCACTTCAGTTAGTTTTCTAAGGGTGCCTGGCACAAATTTGGCAGGATCTTTGTAGAGGTTCCTAACTTCCACCTGGGTTGGTTCAGAAGGCAGTACAGGCCCTGTCTCACTTGTGGAGCAAAAGGTATGCTGAGAGGCAAAAGCAGTGTGGTCTGTGTGAAACCAGACATTCACCATGTGCTGTATGAATATGCCAGAAATGTGGCTGTCACACATTTTAATGTATCCTACTAAGACTTTGTCGTTATGTTTGGTCTTTAAAAAAAAGACAAAGATACAAATAACTGCTTCCCCAGAGAATGAGGCTCTCGCTGCACTGCCAGTGATGTTGAGGATATCCATCTCATATTCCCCGCAGTGACATGTTAACAAGTGTTGCTGCATCAGTATCAAGATACTGGAATTCCTTTTTTTGAATTTACTATGTTGTTCCAGTAATATTCTTGCCAGTATGCTTATCACCTTTCTCCACTCACCATCACCATTATGGTTCCCATTTTCTCAGCTACTGCTCTTTTTCTTTCACATCCAGAAGCAGTCTTTTCTTTATATTAGATCATACATTTCTTAGTGACAATGATCACTTCTCCATGATCATTATTGGAGGAGTTTACTCATCCATCCCTTGTTAGAAAATTGCAAAACGACAATCTGTTTATTAAGAGAGCTTCCATAAATTCACGGATGCAGCACTGGTTTCCTTGAATCTCTCATTTTTAATGGTTTTTTTCATTTTTCAAGTTGGCTCTTGCTCTGGAATTGTTCACTCCTCTCTTTTTTGGACTAAAACATTCTTCTAATAATTTATTATCGGTGTTTTTGTGTCCCAGGCATATACCTATTGCTGAAATTCATGACGTGAGAGAAAGCTTTCACATAAACTAGGTTTCCAACATGACAGTCACACTGACAAAGAGATAAAAATATTTTAATAATATTTTCCAGAATGAAATACAGAAGTCAGGTCTACAACCTAATCTTCTATTAGCTATTTCATCTCTCACACACATAGCACCTTTCTGCTTTCAGTGCTTGGGATGATTGCAAACTTTAACTCATTTTTAGATTTGGGGGGTTTTGGGGGTTTTTTGGTTGTTCTGTTGAAATCAGATACCAGGAAGAGAAGGCCAAGGTTTTACTACTGACCTCTTGAGTATACCTTTGTGATGACTGGTGAGGCAGTCAATGTGTATGCTTATGCCTTTTCAATTTTTGTTTGCTTTTTTCACTATTTCTAGATACTAAGCTGTGAAATTTGGTTTCCATACACTCTTGCCCTTCAAATATTCTTAACATCTTCATGTAAAGCAGTTCTAGCAACTGAAAGAGCTCACTTCTCTAGTGAAAATACATGCTGTTTTTATAGCTTCTGGTAGATGCTCCTGCTGCTGTCTTCTTATATTATTGTCTGTAGAACAAATAAAGGGAGCAACCAGAACTAAGTGCACTGCTTATTTTTCTAACTGTGAGCTTCTAAGAATAAATATTTCTGCATTCATTCATTAGTTTCTGTCAAGAAGTCTTCATAATTAAGCCCCTGTAAGAGCCTTGCAGAGGTGAGGGCTAACAGAGAGGTGTACTCAGCAGAACTGTCATAGAAAGAAGATGAGTTAAAATCTGACTGTCAGCCAAACTGAAGTCCATGTTCTCCGGTACCCTGAGTGAGGCCAAGTTCTACCTAACCTTGATTGTGGTAGGAGAAGAAGGCTTGTCTGGTATGAAGGATAATTGAATTGATAATTCTGGCATTGTGGGATGCCAGAAGCAGTTCAAAAATAAAACCTTTTCCTAATGTGGATTTAGAAGTTGAGAAAATATAATCAATCTGCTTGCAAGAGCTCTAGGAACTGAAACTGTTAATGCAGTCTGTTATTTTTAATCTTCAAATTGTGATATCCACAGATCTGCATCAAGCTCCTCTAAAAAGCCTTTCTGATGTCAGAAAAAATTATTTTCTGGTTCAGTTCCAGGAGATCAAACTTTCCCAGCTTATTTGCTGAAGCTGCAGCTTGTATAGGAGTATAGGAGTTGTAACAGATTTTCTCCATGAGAGCCATAATGTGATCTACATTTATATTTGGCACCACTCATATTTTCTTTTTGTTTCAAATGTGTTTGCCTTGAAAAACTGACTTGAAAGCCTGTAATGCATTTAAGTATTAGTGAAAATAAGTGGAAAAAAATACTTGTGGAAACTGGTTGAAAGTTGTAGCTTGTAAGAGATGGTTAAGAGTTTCAATAGATACCTTTTTATCTTTAAGGTGTGGCTGAGAATGCATATTTTTATGCATATGTGTGGGAATTTCCCTGGCTCTCCCTAAGCTCACAATAATGTGACAATTTTGACTAAGCATGAGCAGAGGCAGGAGAAAGTCATCAGATCCTTCACAATGAGATTAGGGAATCAATAGGGTTGGAAGTTCATCTGGTCCAACCCCCTTGCCAGGGCAGAGTCACCTGGAGTAGGTGACACGGGAGCACGTCCAGGTGGATTTTGAATGTCTCCAGAGAGGGAGACTCCATGACCCTTGGGCAGCCTGTTCCAATGCTCTGTCACACTCAGTGTAAAGAAATCCTTCCTCATATTGAGGTTTCAGTTTATGGCCGTTAGTCCTCATCCTGTCACTGGGAACCACTGACATGGTAGAGATGGTCACTGTTTTTTGTTTTCCAATATGACAACTAAATTTTCTTTGTGTTGTTAGTGTTTCCTTGAAAATTACCAGTGTATATTCTTGTTTTGTAAAATACTGTGTTAGACATACATCCGTGTGCGTGCACACAGGCACTCCCATGCACGCCTACACATTCTCAGGAACATTCTTGTCTGCTATAAAATTTTCTGTAAAGTCTTCCAGGACTGTCCTCACTGTGCCATGCCCAGCTGGGCAAAAGTGACCCCTTCCAGTGTTTCGAATAACTAGTGTGACCTGTAGGCCTGATTTGATCTGTTCAGACATCCATTTGTTTCATGCCTCTCCCACTACTCCTTTTCATTCTGGAGCTCCAGAGAGGTTTGCAGTATCCTTGCAAATTCTGAAGGAGAGTGAGACCTGGCTTTTTTTTTTAATTCATTCCCTCTAACTTCTGGCCTTGCTGATATAGTTACATCAGTTCTCTGAGGAATGGAAAGGAATAAGCTTCTTCAGAGATAGTAATACCTTAGGTATGTTAAATTGTCCTTCTATCACATTCTCTCCTGTAGCTGAAATGCAGGGTACTCACTTTGCAAAGCTATTTGCCTTTACTTTTTTGCTTATAAGTCAGAGGATTCTGGACATCAGGTTAAAAACTAAGATGGGAGATCTCAGACTCAGGCAAGGAGTTTGTAGAAAAGGTATAATTAAGCACCTAACAGAGAATTCAGATTCATTTGCGTTGACCACATCCTTCTGAAAAGAAACGTGTACTTCAGTCATATTTAAAATATTTCAGTAAGGTTTTTTAAAAGGAGAGAAAAATAAACCAAAAAAGTAAAAATCTTAATATTTGTCTTTTAAAACATACCAAAAACCTCTGAGCAGATATATTTTGTTTATACAGGCAGTGCCTTGGGGTAGTTAAAAAGCTTGCAATGTGCTACATTCCATTCTGCACTAAAAATAACGTGAATTCAGGGAGGATGAGGTACCCTCTAGGCAGTAGTATAAGCAATTATGTTCAGGGCAAAAAAGCACCAATCAAAATGTCAGGACAACCTTTTTGCAGTTGTTCCCATGTTCTTTGAAAAGAGTATAAGAAATTTAAGACCTCCTGAGTGTACTTGCAGATCCTTGTTTTTTCTATTCTGTGCATCTGATTATCATATCCTAAATGTATATTTTGGGTCTGTTTACCATAGAATATATTTTTGTTCTCTAATACAAGCAGCCTGTGATTTTGAAACTACACAACCATACACATATGTGCCAACAATTTCAAAATTATTAAAGTTTTTCTCCATTTCAGGTCCTGCAAATACCTTTGCTACATATGCATATGTCAGTGCAGGTGTACACACACACCCACACACAACAAACTTGTCAAATATGCAGTTTTTCAAAGTGACTGAGTTTTAGTTTGCAGAACAACAACAGATCCCTTTTAAAATCATGCCAGTTTTATAAAAGTGCTGAATATATTCCCAAAGCTTGAAAATGTATGTGTATGCCTTATTGTTCTTTAAAACAAAATCCTTAAATCCTTAACAGCTCCAATAGTGCCTCTAAAGAGTTTCCTTCTGTTTAGTACCTTTTTTCCTCCACTGACCCATGTCTTAATTCCATAATATTATTTTATCCTTTTTCAGTAATGAGATGATATGGAGTAACTATGTATCTAGTTTGTAATGGCAGTGGATTGGGCCTGCTAAAGACTTTACTTTGCTAACCCAGGTGTACTGTGTTTAAATGCAAATCCTTTCAGACCTCTACCCTAAAATTACTGCTCTTTAAGTATGGTGTTGCTTGGTATTCAATGTGATGGTCACTGACATCAGAAGCCTCTCGCATCCTAATAATGATAGGTTCATGCCTCTCTTATAGCTGTAATTATATCACTAAATCACAGACTGTTCTGAGCTGGAAGGACCCACAAGGATCATCAAGTCCAACTCTTAAGCAAATAGCCCATCCTGGGATTGAACCTGCAACTTTAGCGTTGTTGGCACTACGCTGTATCGCTATCAGTGTCACCTGAAAGTAGAACCAAGGCATTCACAGTTGCTTGCAGCTCCTTGTGACCAGTGATTGGTAGAGTTTCACCATATATATTTCTGGTAAAAAAAACAGTGCCAAATCGTCCTTAGAAATTTATTATGAAGCTTACTGAGGAAGAATCCCCAGACTTGGAATAAACCAACATGTCTGCTGAATCAAAGCAAAGGTCCTCCTGGACCAACGTCTAGTTCCTGACGGTGGCCAGAAAAATTTGTTTAGGAACTAACACAAGTAAAGGGAACTCACAAAGTGGTATTTCATTCTCTGGTGATATTTCATACTTGAGTGATAGTCACTTTCCAGAGGCACAGGAACTTCCAGTGTCCAACATGGTGTATCTTTGTCTAGTAGTTCTTGATGGATTTTTTCTTGTGTGTCTGTTGTATTTATTTTCAAATCTGGGTATATTCTAGCATTTACTGCCTGCAGTAGCAAAGATAAATTTAACAATGCATTATGTGAAAAGATATTTCTTTTTCAACTTGATGAGTCTTCCACTTGATTTTTTCATTTGATGCCCTCTAGCATGTAATGTACAGTCATTCCAGTCAAATGCTTCCTCAGAGCTCTCTCTTTCCTTCAGTGCCTGTTATTACTTCCTATGTTGTGTCTTTGTGCACCTGTACATGTAGCTTTAGAATCAGACCAAAGTTTCTTTCCACTGGGTAACTCTATTTCAAGTGATCTCCTTTTGCAAGAAAGCGTGGCAGTTGAATTAGGACATCTTGGAAAAAGTCATGTTTTATATTCCTTGCAAACCCCCTCTTTTTTTTTTCAAAGTAAATAAGTGAGCATGTGAAGTTACTAGGATAGAGTTTCTGTAACATCATTTCTTCGAAGTTGTTTTCTTTTTAACCAGAATTCAAAATATTTAGTTCATATTAGAAAAAGTACTAGGAAGTCAGTCCTGCATGCAGCTAACTCGCTGATGCTTTGCTGGTCCTGTTTTTCATGGATTTCATTTTTTGCTTTCCCTTTGTCTTCATTTGCTCTCCTCAGATCTCTTTTCTGGTGAGGCAGCTTAGTATTTGAAAGCAGGGTGTTTATAGGGGAAGTCCAGGCCATCCAGATACAGTCCTTATTCACCAGAAGACAGTTCTGACATTAACTCCTGTTAATACCAATGAGTTTCACTGCCCTGGTAATGCAAATATCATTGTGGCAGACCTATTAACAACTCCTTTATTCAGTGAGGAGCAAAACTGTACTTTATGACCCAGTACTACTTTTAAGTGTGAAGGAGTTTCTCTTCCCCTCTGCTCCCCTCTCCTCTGATTCTTGTTAAGTAGAACCAGAGCACATAGTTCACTACTGTTTTTAATTGATACCACAGACAATGACAGGTCAAACACTGGTAATTGGCTTTTCAAGTACATGGCTCCAAAAGCTGTGCTGAGTGATACCTCAGAAGTGACATTTTGTCTGTCAGTAGAGGAGGAGTTGGAAAAAATAGGATTTGGGATGCTGAACACATTTGGTCAGAATACATTGCCGGAGCCCTGTGCCTTTCACCCAGCACCTCCAGGCATTCAGAAGATCCAGGAAGATGCCAATGACAATTTCAGCAGTTGCATCACTTCCAAATTTTGTGTGCTGAGGCTTCAGCATTAAAGTGGGAGTTTCAGCATGGGGATTTTTCATGAACATATTGTGTGAACAAGGTGTTATAATTGGTATATCTAATTTAAACACACTTGGCGTAAAATTTTATATATGTGAATTTGTGTGTGAAAATCAAGGAGGCTGTTTTAAGCCTAGTTAGAGTTACTTGCCTCCAGAGTATTTTTATTTTGAGAACAGTTCTTGAGGTAATTCTAAATGGGAAAGAACTATAAAATGGAATAAAAATGAAAAATTACCTTTTCATTCCATGTGAATGGATTTTTAACAAGTGGCAGGAAAGATAAGTGTCGAGCACATTTCATTAACCAGCAAACAGTACAGTAATGGTTCCACACTGAAATTTATGTACTACATAAAATGAATAAAATCCTTCTTTTCATCATAGAGGGAAGATAGAAATTTCACAAAATTCAAGTTGGTTCCCCATTCCTGGGACATATGCAGAACATTTAAAGAGACATTATTTCAAAAGCAGTAATCTTTACAGAGACTATGTCTATATCTAGAAAACAAGCCAGCCTTTCAAGACTGGAAAATAAGGTCATCAGGAAAACCACTCATGCTAGACTATTTCTTTTTTAATAACTAAGAAAGTTTTGAAAGTCTCTTGAAGTCTGTAGCTTCAAGACACCATTATTGTTTGAATTTTTTTCCTACCTCTTACCTCATCTGTCACCTTTTTTAAAAACAGCATCAATGGATCACAAATTCTGGGTGATTTGTTTTATTTGTAATGCTGAAATGAACACTTAAGTATGAATTCAGAAGTTGCCAATTCCTGGTATATGCAATATGATATTATCTGTCAAAAAAACTGAATAAATTCAAGAGTGTTTCTCTCTTTTTTTTTAAAAAAGGAAGGAAGGAGGAAGGTTTTCTGGTATAAAATCATATAAAATAGAGACCTTTGAATATTCTAGCCAAAGATCATATTCAAAGCACACATTTTTCAAGGAGGAGGGATGGGAGCCGTATTTGCTATGAATGTGTGAATAGCAGTAACAAAAATGTTAGCTTCTGCTGCTTCATTTATATCACCAGCGAATAAAATGCTTACCTAGCTTTTATATCACCAGGAGCTCATTTAATCGTTATTCTTTGTTTTATTTAGTTGATAGCAAAGGAAAATGGAAGTGCTTGTCAGGGCACATAGGTGATTCTAGATGCTCCATCCTCTGAATTAAGGTAGAGTTCTGTAGCAGTTTGGAATGAAGGGCTTACGTAGCATTGCTAGTTATTTTGATAGCAGTTGCATTCTTGAAAGTCCGTGCTGGGTTTGCCTTTGTGCCCTTCTGTGTGACAGAGGTCTGCATTGCCTTTTCTGAACTGTGTTTTAGGCCCATAGGAGCTTGTGAATCTTGTGTACACATTGTAACTAACTTCTGCATTCTTGAAAAAAAGGTAGAGGCTTGGCCTTTGCATGGGATTTAATTCCTGTTCATTAAAAAGAGCTAGCAGCTTCGAAGAACTAATTAATTATATTTTTACTGCATTTTTTTGGTGCCTGAGTCTAAGACAGTCACTTCTTTTCCACTTAGAATTCAGAGGACGTCTCCTTTTTATAGTTTCTCAAGAATGGATCAGGCACTCTCTTAAAAATGTGACAGCAGATGAGGAAGCCTGCAGGATTTTCCTGCATAATATACAATGAGTGGGAGCACTATTTCGGAGTGAAGGGAGAATTCTTACACAGATCTTTCTCTTTAAAGAAACAGTCCATCACCACAAGGGCACAAAGAAAACAATCTCCATCTCTTGTGAAAGGGAATAACAGAACTCAGGAATCTAGCCCTGGCTAAAATTTCATCAGCAAACTTGTGTGGGAGAATGGGCAGCCAGTAATGTCAAATTATTTCTGTTTTCATCTAGTCCAGCCAAGAAAGTTTCTGAAGTATGGATCAGCCTTTTTGACCTCCCAGTTACCACTTGTATAGGTTTGCCTCTGCGTGTCCTTTAGTAAAATAAATCTTCTATCTGAATTTCTGTACTGGAAAAATACTGTGAAACTGAAATGAATCTAAAACTCAGGCCACTTATGTCAAAGTAAATGTTCTGCCTCCAGTTCAAAATGAACAAACCAACCATCCACAAAAAGGCAAGGGGCAGCTAATTTGTGCAAAGACAAAGTCTCTCCTGTTTAAGGAGATGTCCTGGATTATGGCCTCAGCTACATCTGTGAATTTTTTCTCAACTTCAGTTACATTTTCTAAGTAAAGATATCTGACTGTAGAAATTACTCCACTATGTGGATGGCAAATACTCAAATCTAAGTTTTATCTTCTCGGAGAATCTAATAGAGCCCCGTAATTATTTGAACAAAAGTAGAAGTTATTAGGAGATGGTGTATGCATATGCACAACAGTAAAACTGAGGAGCATAATCATCTGTTGTCCTGCAGTTTATAGCTACCACTAAATCATAGAACCATAGAAAAGTCGAGGATGGAAGGGACTTCTGAAGAACACCTGGTCCAACCTGCTATTGAAAGCAGGCTGTTAGATGAGGTTACCCTGATTCCTATTAGGCCAGTTCCTGAACATCTCCAGTGATAAAATTTCCTTCCCTTGTCCAGGCAACTGGTTTCAGTGATTGTCTTCATAATGAAGAATTGATTTGTTCTATATAGAGAAACTCTTTTTCATTAAACAAATGGTATTCTTTGCCTCCTGTCCTGTGACTAGGTCTCCTTGTGAAGAGTGTTCCCTTATATTCTCTACAACTGCATTACAGATAACATTTCTGCAGCCCCTTCACAGACCCTCTCCAATGTGGCAATCCCAAACAAATCTGATTACATGGAGATTGGATCAAGTGTACAGCCACATGCATATTTAGCTGAATACATGTAAGGAAACAAATGCACATGATAATGGTGTTTATAATAAATGCACTTGGAAAATTTTTTTTTAAAATTACTGTACAATGTGGTTGATGTTTGCCTACCTCTGTAAGACCAAGAATAATGAATTATCACATTTAGTACTTATGTTAGCAGATTTTTAGGAATATTTATCTGGTGTCTCATCTGAATTGTGTTCCATGTTTCAAATGAAACATTTTTGTCCTAACTACAGTAGGTCACCCTTTTTGTCTTTGTAGAGATCATTTATGTCAGAAGATATTGTAATATTGGCCTGTGCCAGCAAAGTATCCATTTACAAGAGTGTCTAAACACACTGTAGCATACCTAAAAAGTAGGAAACACAGGTTTGCGTTGCCACAGTCCACAGAAACAAAATGCCATCTGCTGCACAAGCACCTGCATCACAATCTGTGACAAATATTTTTCAGTATCTACACATAACTGCTTCCACCTCAGGCAGCACTCACAAATTCATATGGATCACATAGGCTGGCTTTGAAATCTGGAATTAGGTTCATAGAGCGAAGGTATGTCTCAAGGTTTAACCCCAGCCCCACAGTTGCTCCCTCACCTTAATAATCAGAAGAGTAAAAGTGAGAAAACTCATGGATTGAGATACAGACAGTTTAACAGGTAAAGCAAAACCCATACATGCAAGCAAAGCAAACAAGGATTCGTTCACCATTTCCCATGGGCAGGCAGGTGTACAGCAATCCATAGGAAAGCCGTTTTCCATCACATGTAACAGTGACTTGAGAAGAGAAACACCATCACTCTAAACATCCCCCATCCTTCTTCTTTTCCCAGCTTTATATACTGAGCATGACGCCATATGATCTGGAATATCCCTTTGGTCAGCTGAGGTCAGCTCCCAACCTCTTGTGTATCCCCAGCCTTCTCGCTGGTGAGGTGGGGTGAGCGGCAGAAGAGACCTTGACTCTGTTAGGAGTCAGTAAGGAAAGCATCCCTGTGTTGTCAGCACTGTTTGCAGAGAGAATGCAAAACACAGCCCGATGTCAGCCACTATAAAGGAAATTAACTCTACCACAGCCAAAGCCAGCACCGTGTTTGCTACCATGCAGATGAAACTTAGTAATTCAAGTTGGACATGCCTTCTGTCCCTACCAGTTTAGTGGTGATCTATGTCATGTAATATCCCATACGATGCATAGAGCAGCCTATACAAATCACATGGAATAAAAGTTTTGCATGTATGGGAAAAAATTCAGGCTTCCTATACTTAGGTGCTAAGAGAACCTAGGTAAAAGTTATCTTCCTTTGTTAAACTATGAGCAGGGACATACACATTCTCTGCAGATTGAGATCCCTATGATCCCTCTACTCTTCAGCATTTTAAATCTCTCTCGCTGTCTGTATCCTGATAGAAAGTCAAGATGATGACTTCTTCAGTCAATCACAACCTGGTTCACTGAGTGTCTTCAGCTCTTTTTTACGTAAATGGGAGCTGCCTGTGGTAAGAACCTTTGAAAGTCTGCCCACAATTATAATTTCCCAGATTGGCTCTGTTTTTCTGTGATCCTGGCAAGGCAGATGAAGATGTGTGCCTCAGCTACATTTGGGTAAAGGACCATTTGCAAAGCTACCTCCAGGAATCTTCCTTTCTGTAGAAAATAGAATAGGAAAGCAAATATTAAGAGTCTCTGAATTGTCTTGAAATGGTAATTTCTTTGCTTCCCATGCAGAAGAATCCTTTCAAGTTGTAATGGATTTCACCCTGAATCTTGAAGATGAACACATTTTAACTAGTCCATATTGAAAGTTTACATTTGAACAAGAGCAGAATTCATACATCTTGTGCTTTTGTTCACTTGAAAATATTTTAGTTGCGTGTTGTTCATCACATATATAGTTCATAACAAATAATGATACCTAGTTTACATGAAGTCTCAAGCAGTTTGCCCTGGTGAAATGGAGCATGTAATGCATTTTCTATTATAATGGATATTCTTTTGTAACTCACTAACCTTTGTATGGAAACAAAAATGTTTCTGCAACTTACCCCAAGAGAAAAATAATGAATATAAAAATGGTATTTTTTCATATCCATTAGGGCATTTATATGTGAAATAGTTATGAAAAGAAGAGTTATGCATGTTAGCATTAAATTTATGTTTCATTTTCATTATCTATTTTAAACTGCCCATCAAAATATGTACCTACCCCTGAACTGTTTTAAAGTAAAGGTGGGGTTTATCTTACCAAGCGTTAGGTTAATGGTTTGACTCTACAGTCTTAGAGGGCTTTTCCAACCTAAATGATTCTATGAATCAATAAACTATTTTATCTTCCTTACACTAGAGCATCTTCGCAAAGATAGTAATTTAGCCAATCTGTATGAAGACAGAAAGCTCTCCAGGCCATGCTCTCTGTCCTTAAAGCTGGCCAGCTGGCACAGCCTGGCTTGTACATATAGCAAAGTTATTTGCCCTTCCCAAAACTACCTACCATTTAAATAGGAAGGGTCCATACTGCCTACAGGGAATGTACCCAGTTGGGATAAGTGCCAAACTGTGCTCAGGCATGATCAGGGAGAGTGCTAGCTGGCCAAGGCAAAAAGCATGCAGTCGGTCTCACTAACGCAGTGGCAATCTTTCTCGAGTTCTTAGGCCCATACCCCATTACTGGGACAGGCGGAGCCTTACACTGCCCCTGTATTCAATGAAGGAGTTACCCTGAGGTGACAGTCCATCTTGCTTGTCTCACTTATGTGTTGGTATGGGATGAGCCAATATCTGGAGATACCTTTTCCAGTTAAATATAACAAGTGCCTAGATGATTGAACAATTTACTTCCCATTTGGAGAACTGTCATTAGCTGAGATGAATGCCATCATACATGCTGTAGCCTGAATTCATCCTGCCACTGAGAGTCAGGTATCTGATTTAAAGAACTACTGGATTCAAGTTCCCTATTTAGTCAATGGAAAAAAAATAAATATGTGTGAAGTATATAGCCAACCCAAGATCTGAAATTACCTCCACAAGTGTCTCATCATCCCTTCTAGCTATAAAAGAGACCCTAACTAAATTAATTTAGGTGGGTAAATCAGTCCAAAGGCAAGAAGGTTGAATCTGGTCTGGTAAGCACATTCCTGGGGCCTGATTACAAATACAGATTGCACAGGATCTTGGATTGCCCATTGTCGTAGTTTGACACTGGCCCAATGCCAGGCACCCACGAGAGTCACTCGCTCACCCTCCCCTGCCACAGCTGGGCAAAAGGAGGGAAAAGAAGAAAAAGGGTTAACGGAGGCTTCATGGGTGAGATAAGGAGAGCGGGAGAAGTATTTCAAGGGCAAAACAGGCTCACCCTTGGTTGCTGAGTAAAATTTATTACTAACAGAATCAGAGGAGGGTAATGAGAAGTAAAATAAGCCCTTAAAACACCTTCCTCCCCCAACCCCAGGCCCGCCCTCCTTCTCACCGACAGCGCAGGGAGGCAGGACAGGGGCATTTTGGTCAGTCCATCACCATCATTTTCTTCTACTGCTCCAGGAGAAGAGTCCTTCCATGTGAGGCCGTGGGGTCCCTCCCACGGGAGACAGTTCTCCGTGAACTTCCCAGCGTGGGTCCACTCTCACGAGCAGCAGCCAAACCGCACCTGCTGCAGCGTGAGTCCCTCCCACGGGCACACAGCCCTCCCAAAACTGCTGCGCCGTGGGTCTCTCTTCCCACGGGGTGCAGTCCTCCAAGGACAGGCTGCTCCAGCCTGGGAGCAAGGGCCCCCTCTCTCCTCCAGGTCTTCCACTGGATCACAGCCTCCTCCAGGCATCCACCCGCTCTGGCGTGGGCACCTCCCCCATGGGTTGCGGGTGGATCTCTGCATTCCCCGTGGACCCATGGGCTGCAGGGGACAACCTGCTTAACCATGGTCTTCACCACGGTGTGCAGAGGAATCTCAGCTCTGGCACCTGGAGCACCTCCTCCCCCTCCTTTTTCACTGGCTTTGGTGTCGCAGTGTTGTTTTCCCTCACGTTCTCACCTCCTCTTCTCTGACTAGAAGCAAAAACCCCTGACTTTGTTTTGATTTTCTTCTTAAATATGTCATCACAGGGGCGTTACCAACCCCTCTCATTGGCCCAGTTCTGGCCAGCAGCATGTCCATCTTCAGAGCCAGCAGCCATTGGCTCTGCCGGACATGGTGGGAAGCTTCCAGCAGCTTCTCACAGGAGCCATCTTTGCAGCCCCCCTGCTACCCAAAACCAGGCCGTGCCAAACCAATACACCCATTTTTTAATTATATAATACTTGACCCTGAAGAGGCAAAATAAACCGTGTATCAGTGCTTGCCAGTCTGTAATCAGTATGAAGTAATTCCTCTGAAAAATTCATCTTACTCATCTCAGTTGATCACAGGGAAACTATGAAAATTTGGATTCCTGTCTTCTTTTAGATAAACATACTATATTTTAGACAAAATTTTCTAGATAAGTTTTCCACTATTTGAACTGGAATCATATCTTGTCAACAGCGTTTGTTCCTGAAGAACTGATAGGAGCTACAATTATTGGAAGGAAGTTATTAAAAATCCCGTATTTGTGAAATCTTCCTCAATATCTGTTAAAATTTGGAAGACTTAATGCTAAATTGAAGAAAAAATTATCTAAATGAACAACTAGGGAATAGCAGTCACAGCATACAAACCCTGTGACAGAGAAAAGTTGTTTATTAAAAAACCAGATCTTGTGCCTATGAGAAATGAGTCTGGTTCCTCCATCTGTCAGGAACTTTTTCAGTTTATTTTGCTCTTATCAACAGTGCAGTCTCTGCTCTGAATGCCAGCACCACTGTAATCGTAACTTCTGGTATATTTCACTGGAAATTCCTCATGGCAGTGCTGAATGTGGTTAAAATCAATTTAGGTTCTGTTTTACCATACCTACATGGGAGAATTTTTTATTGCTTGCAGTGTCCCCTTTGTTTAGGTGATCCCAAAGAGCAGAATTCACTACTGGTACATCTAAGCAGTAAAAGAGGACAAGAGAGCAAGCTCAAACATTGAGCCCTTGTCTGTGCTTATTGCAAAACTCTTCCCTTACTGCTGGCTCTCTCCTGTAGCTCCTGCTACTTTCTTCCAGACAACATTTTTATATAGTTCAAGTAATATTTTAATTTAGAGACTGCTTTCAAAGAAAGAAGAGACAAGGCTCCACCAGGTTGAACTCTAAGACACAGTAGTGCTCTCCCACCTCCTACCAAACTGCCTCTCAATTAAGCAATGCACAACCCAAGTGTCATCCTACAGAAGTGCTGTGCAGGAGAATTGCACACAAAAGCTCACATGTTGTTTTAGATGCCTTGAAGAATTGGAAAACCCCTAGAATAACTAGTGTAATTATGTCTCAGGGCCACCACACAGGGCCTAGGGGAACCAAGAGGCAAATATTATGGCCAGAAGTCACCATGTACCATGTGGCTTTAGGCAAGGGATTAAGCTTTTGTCAGTCTTTTATATAGCACTGTAGAGATACTGTTAAGAGCTACATTTCATAAATACTTCTTTTTAACACTGCAAGTATTAGTTTCACCTAGTTTATATTTATCCAATTTTTTACACTAATTTCCAGGTTGATTTTGCCTTCCATTTATTTCATGGTGCAGGGTGCTCAAAGAAAATCAACATTTTTCTCCAATGTAAGTGAAATTGCAGTAAATATATGTAAATAATAGGAACTTAACATCTGATTTGTGTTGAATTTTACATCAAATGCAGGTACAAAAATGTTGTTACAATTTGAAGCCAAAGCTGAGTGTGGGATGTGACAGCTTACCCATATGCATATCTTATTTTAATATGGCTCATTCATGTCCAAAAATCTGCCAGGTCCATAGGATTTCAGAATAACAGAAAGGAAAAAAGGGGCTCATTTAATTTGCCTTTCTGATTTTTAGTTTTTTAATTAATGTCTTTTAATGCTAATTACTTGGGTTTCATTCAAAGCTCCTTTTGACAAGCCAAAGATGACGGTAAATTTGAGAACTTAGGTAAATAAAAATTTGTGCAAAGCTGTTGGTTGGGTGCTGGTATCAGTTTGTAATGTCTGTCATCCATGTGCAGTGTTGTGCTCAAAGTGCTCAGTGTTGGAGCACATGGCATATCCTGCTAAGCGCGCAGCACAGATAGTATGGTCGTTTTCTTCAAATACAGCCCCTAAAGAAGATTTGCAGTGAAAAATGTTCATATTGCAGTGCACTGTAATGTACCAAACAATATTAATTTAAAATAGTCCACTAGTGAGACCTCCTGAACTTTGGCAAAATTTTGAACTTTTCAGTCACCATGAAATTATTCTGGGCAGCTGGCCAGTTCCTAAATAGGTTGTGTGTTCATCAATGACAAAGCTTTTAATTTAGAATGATTTATTTCAGCCTGTCAACTAAAATGAAAGAGAGCATTGCTGTATTTTTTAAAATAATTTGATTTCATTGAAATACTTAGAGTGTTTAGGTGAATTTCATATGCATTTGCCTCACAAACCGTATGAAAACTGCATCTTTCACTCTTTAAGTCTGGCACATTACTGGCTCCTCTTCCATGATCAGAACAAAATGAATAGAGAACAAAACAAAAAGTTAGGACTGGTAGGTCTTACTCTTTAGACATGGTTAATTCTGTATCTCCTTTGGCATGTTCTCACCAAAGTGTCAATGTCTTAGAAACTCACTGACTGTGTTAAATTTGAGCTTTTGGTTTGTTTTGGCAAGATCAAAACTTTTGAGGTTGTTTCTGTCCCTAAATGCAAATTGGTGATATTAAGAGATACTCAGGTTAGTTTCCCCTTTGAACTGTTCCACTGATCTTGTTCATATTACCAGACCCTGGAGCACTTCCACCTTTCAGACTGTCAGCTTCCACCTGAGCGATTTATGAGAATTCTGTATGTGCAGACACTTCTCACATCCTGCTTCCACAGGAGAGGATGTCAGCTGGAGGGAAGGTGGGACACTGCCTTGCATTCACCTGAAGATATTAAATGCACTGTGGCATGTCTCTTCTGCCAAACATAGGGAGAGATTATGGAAATGCAGCTCTCCTAATCAGCTCCTGATTCTTGTCTCATTCCAATTCTCTAGTGATTTTCAGCAACTCTGCTATCAAAGGAGTTGCAGAATGTATTTTAAAAGAACTCACTATTTTCACCCTGATCCCATTTACAGTGATTAATATCTAGGTGACCCTTTTTCTCATGCACAGTCATTACCTGCTGTCTGCTTTATTGTGCCCTGCCTCTCCCAGTCTTCCACTTTCACCACAATTCATCCATACTGTGTGTATTTAGGACAAGCACTTACAGGTTCTCTTCATTTCTAAGGGCCCAGATCTGAATTATACTAAAGCTGATTTTGGCAATCACATTTTTGTAAGGAAACCTTGAAGTCAAAAATAAATTTACAGCTGAAGCTGCAATAAGTAGTATGGGTGAGATTATACCATGGAACACCTATGCTGTTGGAGACAATTGGTACAATAAAGCAGTGTCTGCTGCCACCCCATTCACAGTGTGTGCAAGTCAGAAGGGTTTTCTTCAGAATAGATTCAGTCTTACCCTGTCCCATCACAGTTGGGGTTCAAAGCCACCCTAAGGACGAGCCATTGGTCATGATCCTTAAGCCTGGACTGCATTTTTGTGAAACCAAGGTGGAGCCTGTGGTTTTGTTTCCTCCAAGAAGAATCTGGTTTGCTTACCAACACAGCACATAAACTGAACCAGAAGACAAGAAGTGCAGACTTCAAACTGTTCCAAACCAAATGGAGAAATGGCCATAATGCCTTTCTGTGAGAAAAGGATCACACAAATTTTATCTTCACCTGCAAGTCTGCCTTTCTCACAGCTGTCTTTTGGATTGATCTAAGACAATTACCTGAATGGATCAGGGAGACCTTGGTGTTCAGGGAACTGTGAGTTTTATTCAAACAACCACAGGAATCCCAAATTAAAATATTCTCTTTGACACTCCTCACCATTTCTGTGCTATTTGGAAAAGTGCTTCTGATACGTGTTCAGAGCAGGCAGTTGCACTGTATGCATTGTGCCATTAAATCTGCTCCTGTAAACTCAAGCAGCATATAAGTAGTGAGATAGACACAAATTCTTTCAATGGCTTTACAGGCATTAATGTTTTTACCATCCACGAGAGAAATTAGCCAGGCCAGGCTGACAAAATATTGTTGAACATTCCCAGTAGGCTCTTGGGCTGCAAATGGAGGGCTATGCAGAGCAAATCAGGCCAGTGTGCATTTCGTTGCCAATAGCAAGAGTAATAAATAAAACCTAGAAATCATAGAGAAAAATGTCCTGATATTTTATTTGATTTTATTGGGTTATTTGGGTCTAGCTGTTGCTAGAAATATTCTGCACCATCATAGCCCAATTTCAGCATAATCCTGTACCTTTAAAAATGTGCATTTTTGTCAAGTGTTAGAGAAAGTTGAAATACAAAGGTTCTAAGCAGCAATACAAAACAGGATGTGTGTCATGTGGAGCAACAATTACACCCTAAGTGCACTCAGGGAAGCTAAATGCCTCATGATCCCCAATATGTAATATTAGCACAGCATGAGTAATTGGAGATATTTTATAGAACTGCCTTGACTTTAGGTTATTTTGAAGCCTATCTTAAATCATTCTCCTATCCCCTTCTTTACCTTTTGAACTATACAGTTTTCTGCTTTCAAGCGCTCCCTGTTCTGCTCTGCACTAAGACTTCAGACAACATTGCAGTGCTCTCTATTCTGTATACACTGACTTATGAAAACATGAGTTTATAGCTGTAAGTGACATTGTCTGTGCCAAAAATATGCATATTTATGCAATGTTTTCTTATTGAAAAACAAGTGTCAGAAACTGGAAACCTTTTTTTCCTCTAAAAATAATCCCTTCCTAAAGCTTTCAACAGTACAATGTTGCAGAAAAGCCCTGTTAGATTATCCAATTAATTTCCTTGTCAGTGAATGATTTCTTTTGGCAATACTCTGACATTTCCGGGGTTCTGACTAGTCTGACTTTGAAATGATGAGGCACTTCCCTCCAGAGATCTCTCTGAACACTTAGAGATTTCCCCATAAGGCTAGAAATCTTTATTCTCACCCTAGAAATCCTATTTCTAAATTTCGTTCTCTCATTCCTTTATTTGATGTACACTATTGTATACTTGAAGTAATTTGTTTTCAAATATTTCTTGCATAAATTTACATCATCTCCCCTGCTCTTACTTTATTATCAGGTATGGTAGATGTGGACTAAATATTGGGACCCTTTAGTCTTTCTCTTCTTTTTTCTCCCTTGTGCCAGTTGGTTTACCCAGCCCTCCCCTGGTTTCATGGCTCCCTTCAGCACTACTTCTGCTTGTCAGCGAGAAAATGGTAAAATGGCATTTAGAAATTAATGCATACCCAGATATGTTCTCTTCAAAGAAGCACAGAAAGGAGCTGTGGACTTCCATATCATTTTTCATATCTCTGTTATATCTAACCAACAGAGCTTGGTTGTGAAGATAGCCTTTGGCTGGTAATGTAACTGGTGCCCAAATTGGCCTTTTGATGTTGTATTGAAATCCAAGTTCTTGTTTAGTTTCTGCTCTTATTCTTTACCTAGAATTTTTCAGTCTGTTATTTCCTGCCATTGTTTCTAAATGTGTCCTTTTCCTTGTCCAGTGTGTATTTGCAATTCTTCACATTTTAGTATCATGTGTGCTACTGACATAATTTCTTCCTTTTAGGGATCATTAATAAAGCACTGAAACAGGACTGGACACAATACAGATTTATTCAACATTTCCCTTTTATTTGGAATCAGCTTCACCATTAATCATTAGTCTTTCTTTGTAGCTGTTCAGTTTTCTTCAGTTTTCAGTCCACATGACAACTTATATCCAACCGAATATGAATTGATTTTCAGTTTAAGCTGTCCTGTGGCTGGAAGTGGTGATGTTGCTGATAGCATGACAGTGCAGCAGAGCAGATTTTTCTACTATAGCATGCTGTGGGAGCATGCATTTCACTAAGCAGGGCATATGAGAGTTAAAGCTGTGTTTGAATTCCAGGGCAGTTGCCCCTGGTAAAAATCTGTAGCTAAGGTCTATCAGCAGCATTCCCTGCAGGTGTTGATGGTGAAAATGTCTTCTAAAATTTAAGCTTCTAATCCTTTGCTCACAAGCAGGGGTGAGAAGGATAATTGAAATTTCAGTTGCATGCTTGTTGAAATAGTATACAATATGCATACAGTTTAAAATAAATGTGAAAATTAATTTCATTGCTTCTTTTTGACTTGGTATTTTGTTGCAATAACAGAATTGAATTGCTATGTAAGGTAATCGGAATTCAGGAATCATATCTCTATATCATATATTTTTATCTTATATAATTTGATTCAGCTATCATCTGTCCATATAGATAGATTTATCTGCCTTTTCTGTATTTGGATGGGTGATATTCCATTGAATAACTGTTTGTGGATGATTATAAATGCAACATTTGTTGTGTGATTTGCCATAGCTAAGTATCACTGATGTAGATGGATTCTTTTGAGTTCTGTGTTATTACCTATAATGCTTATCTAAATGTAACTGTCCTGTTATTTTGTTTTCTGGGAGCTGGATTCTCTTAAAATTTCTGCCTTTTAAATTGCTGTGTTGTCTTCAAGTATCAAAGAGCTGTCAGCATATACAGAAAGATGTGCCTAATAAGAAAAGATCATGGGTGGTTTTTTGACGAAAGTGTTAAAATCTGTGAAGAAAACATAGAAATAAGCATACTGAATAGGACACTAATATGCTTTGTATTTTAAAATTAAAATTATTAACAATCCTCCCATTTTATGTCTCCCAGTTAAAGGCATGGTATTGTTAGGCATTTGACATCCTCTAGCACAAGCCTTTAACGTGTATCAAATTTACCTTCTGTAGGTCTTTGCTGCCATCTTCTGTTTCTTTAAATGATTGCCGTTGTTATTATTTGGATTCTGAAAAATAAGTGACATATTACAGAGTAAAATTTCCCTTTCTATATTTTTTATTTCCTTGTTTTCAGCTAAAGCAAAGTGAAGCTAATGCAGATACAAAGGAGAAGCTTCCGTTGCGTCTACGCATCTTTGAAAAATTTCCAAACAGGCCACAAATGGTGAAAATCTCAAAGCTTCCTTCAGATTTCACAGTTCCTAAAATAAGGTATTGAAATATTTCCTTTTCTAGTATGCTGTAAACTTTTCTGGGGCCACATAACACCCAAAATATTTAACTTTTATTTTTCTTAGGTGTTAGGCAGATAGTTCAGAAAATAAGAAGTGAAACAGAATTAACACAGGCATTCAAAAGATGTGGCATTTTGGGTTTATCTCATTTCCCTCATTTGGGGGAAAAAAAAATTCTAGCATTTCATATACCTTATTCATGAAAGCAGCTAGATTGACCCAAACTGACACAAGTACAATATAATTTAAAAGTATGTTGTTTCTCCTCTTTCATTTGGATTTTAGTTTCTTGGCTCACATAGACAACTAGCAGTCTAATGGATTCTCATGTAGGTTTTTCAAGACAGGGTGAACTGGCAGCAAACCATTAGCAGGGATAAAACAGACCATCCAATACCAGTTAGTCTGTGATGACCTTGTCCCTTATCTGTATTTGCATAGTTACCACTTTCCTGGGAAACTCACCTTAACTAAAGGTCAGATGCTCAGTGATCTACTGGATCATTCTTTACTGTGGGGGTAGTGAGGCACTGGGGCAGGTTGCCCAGAGAAGCTGTGGATGGCCCATCCCTGGAAGTGTTCAAGGCCAGGCTGGGTGGAACTCTGAACAACCTGGTCTAGTGGAAAATGTCCCTGCTCATGGCAGGCAGGGTGAAACAAAATGATCTCTAAGGTCCCTTCCAACCCAAACCATTCTACGATTCTGTGATCATCAGTTACAGTAAAATTATTTTTGCTTGGTGTCAAAAAAACCTGACAGAAGTCCAAGGGCTGCTGTACTATGTACAGGCTGCAAAGTCTGCTGAAACAGCACAGGCTGGCTGCACAGGTCCTCTGCATGCCTGTTTCAATATCCTCAACGAGCACATGCCAGAAGAGAGGATGATGTGAAAGATCACTGCCATTGTTGTGAGTCTCCTGAGGTTCCGTTTCTTTTGATTAAATTCACAGGGAAGCTAAGGCTACTGGTTTGACCTGTTTGTAGTACCTTAGCTGAACAAAAGGAATAATGCTGGTCAGAAAGGTCAGGAAAAACAACCTTCCAAACCTCAAGGAAACAATCATAGATGTTTTACTTTTAGTATCAAAGTACCGTTTGGTTATATCTGGAGGGCGTTCTTCTCCTAGTCTTAGTCTTTTCCGGTATTTCTTTCTAGTTGTGTTTTTCCCAGCATATTCTGTACTCACTCATGATCCTATTAACTACTGAAACAGACTTCAAACTGGCACTAGCAAATCATATGTTTAAATCTGAAGCTACTGTACTATGTAGTAATATCTCTCCAGAGAAAAATTAGTTGTGACATAATTTACACTGAAAAGAGGCAACTCTACTGAACTTAAAATATGGCAAGATGAATGTATATTTGTTGTAAGCAGAAATGCCTCTGTGTTTTAAACATGGCATATGTGAGGCATAGAATTGCTGAAGTGCCTTAATACTGACATTCAAAGCAGTTATATGAACAGATGTTGTTTGAAATCTTCAAGAAAGAATTTCATACAGAGAGTATGTTTCCTTTGGATTATATCAGCATTTGATTTACATTGAAGTAACAACTTGCTGTTTAATGAGCTCAAAAGAGCTGAAAACTGCAAAAGGCACTGTGAACATTTAGCACGTTAATTGGTCAAGAAATAAATAATAAAAGCAATAGAATTCTTTTCTTTGAATCTACATGCAAAAATCCAACTCTCAATTCAGTTATGGATTTCTTTAATAAATGAATTCAAGTGTTATAAGTTGTTCTGGCACTCTGTTCATTTATAAATCTATAGCCCAGTACAACTTTTTCTTGGGATTTTATCTATCTTTGCATTAACAGATTGTGATATGTCATAAGGAAAACCAAATAGTAACTCTTCTTGGGGTTTTAGTCTGTCAATATACTCTGTTCATTCACAAGGGAAAGCTTTATGAAGCAGTTTATTGATCGCCAGCAACAAGATACCAGCTGCTTGCTGCGAAGACTTCCTTCAGCATCTTCTTCCTCCTGTGACCACTCTAAAAGATCAGCAGTTGAAGAAAACAAATATATTGATCAAAAGGTAAGTCAAGAGTATAGGGTAGTAAATGTTTTGCCTAGAGTATTGTGAGGAAAAGCATCAGATTATTCAGTTTGTCAAACTACATAAAAAGTTAATGAATAAAAGCTAGGATGATTGAACATAGGCTAAATGGTTATGTTTAATTTAGCCTAAAACAGACATCGTGGCAGATCCTCTTCTGGTTTAAATTTTCCCATCTCCTTTGAACTCAAACTTCAAGATTTGATACATTATTTGTTTAATGCATGCATCATCTGAAGCAATTTTTTGAAGTAGTTTTGCTGTTAATCACTGAGAAGCTAGTGGAAAATTGAAGTTTCTGAATATCGTATTGGATTTTTGAGTGCCTTGATACTATTGCAACCTTGAAAACACACTTCACCGAAAGAAGTGTGAAGGAAGTGTGAAGGAAGTGTGAAGGAAACGTGAAGGAAGGAATCGAGCCTAAATGGATGTCATCTGCTTTAACAAGGAGAGCAGAAAAATTGTATAAGTTATTAAGATCTCTGTGTAATACTGAAGATGAGTAAAAATTTAAAAATTATTCTAATTATTTAGAGGATATTGACCTGTCTGTAAGCCTGGGAATCACTAGAAAACAGACCCGAACAGATATCTTTGATACCCATTGTGCTAAAAGCTTCTAGTCTCCCATGGATGGTTGGATTTGAAAAATACTAACACTGCTTGGAATGATGACCATGATGATGATGATGATGCAGCAGCATAAGCAAATGTATGTGACTTCTGACACCTTATAAAACTAAAGGAGCAGAAAAAAATGTTCGTGTGCGTCACGCAAGATAGTGGTTTCCCAGATTTCTAGTGGCATCTACATAGGTATCAGTCCTTGATCACTTGTAATATTACATAATTTAGTAACATTTTTATAGACAAAAGAAAAGTACTTTCAGTATTGTTATGTTTCAGTATTGTTCATTGTTAAATCCTTTTTGAATATTAACATCTGTGTTTTCTAAATACATTTTAAGTTACAGAATCGCAGACAAGAAAAAAAAGAGTCTATGCATTGCAGTTACAGAGTACAAGAGGCTTTCCTAGTGTGTATTTGCAACCATAACCCAGGGCAGCACTCATACATGCAGAGTTGCAGAGCTGGGAAGCAGAATTGGGAGAGTTGGGGAAAACATTACTCTTCTGATAATTAATGAAGATAAACAATTTGTGAGCTAGTGTTAATTGCCATCCCTAGTTCTGGGCAAGAACCCATTCTTGTGGCTGATGTATTCTATGGCAGCAGGAAGCCAAAGCTGAGCAGCATGGCCTGAGAGGGAGGTCTGTGACAAAATATGGCATATCAGGCCAAGAAGGCTGTAGGAAGGAATCAAGCCTAAATGGCATCATCTGCTTTAACAAGAACAGCATAAAAACTGGATAAGTTATTAAATGATGAGCCTAGGGGCTAGCAGAACTATACCAAATATCACTAATAATGGATCTCAAACACTATGCCAGGGTAATCAGAGTACATTTCTACCATGTAATGAAGAGATGAACAAAGACCTTAAAGTTGTCTCAGCCACACAGGTAAGTCCACAGTATGCAATGCAGAGCTGTGCAGTGGCTCAGTAGATCTGTTTACATGAATATAATTTAGGTATATTAAATTCCATCTTAATTCCTTTTGCTTGCTGTTTACAAAAGTGAATTGTTACTGTGTTTGAAGACAGAGGAATACATGGCACAGTTTATTCAATGAGATCTTGCAATATGAAAACAGAATGCTGCATTCTTTTCAAATTTTCGCTTCCCTTCAAAAGCAAATATGCATTATCTGACTTTATTTTTTCAATTTAAATAAGTATTTGTAAGTTGGTTTTGCACTATTCAACCTGCTTTAAGCACATACTTTAGGATCCCCGTGCCTCAAGGGTAGAAACGATGAGTAACATTTCTGATAAATGCAGCTTAAAACAAGGTATTTATTTACACATTCCTATTAAGAGGAGAAAGCACTAAGAAGGATTTGTGAAAGTAATTACTCTAGCTTTCTATAGTTACAGTTGCCAAGGCAACCTCACTTTTGTATTAACAGATCTTCTTAAAAATATCCTTAAAACAAGCTTGGAATGACTGGTTGTGCTTAAGTATAAACCTTACATCCATACGTTACTTTTCTTTGTGAAAAAAGAAACATGACAAAACATTTTACTGATCTCAATGCCAGGTAGGATGCCTTCTTACTGCTCCTGGTAGCAGTGGGATGGCTTCAGAAACTTTTCACATGCTTTTGCATTGTAGTTGATGAAAAAAAAAGTGGAATTAAAAGATAGAATCAAGAGGTGAGATCCTGCTGACAGATCTGACTCTGTGCTTCCTTTGTGGTAGCTGAACTGTGGCTAGTTCCTCCAGTTACTGCTGGACTTAAGTCAGTATCTCTATGTTCCATACCTGCTGAAGTGATAGGAAGCCTTTAATCCTTACATTCCCCTGTTTTTCCCTTATTTCCACTTCATCAGTACTCAATTTTTCTTTCTCTAAAAATCTGCCACTATATGTTTTTCTGTTCAGAGTCAATCTGCCCCATAATTTGTGACAATCAATAAAGGTCTTATATATGTACTCTTATAGAATGGATTTAGTTAGTGTTTTCAGTGTTATAATTATTGTAATTACCCAATTCTTTTAAAAGTTGTTTTAAGGTGTAAAGGGAGAGTAGATTTTTAGTGTGTTCTTCTGGTTTTTTTTTAAAGGTATTCTACCTTCTTGAAAGAGTTGGAAAAAATAATTTTTGGTGTATATTACTGTAACCATGATTACAGTCCATGTGATATTATTTTCATCTATGCCAAATCAAAAGAACAGCTTTGGAAAACAGATTTCTCTGCTATACTCCTTTTTTTTCCAGTCAAGTCTGTGAGTTCCATAGGTGTTTCTAATTCTTCCAAATTTTTAATCAATTGTGAAAGTAATAAACTAACCAAACACTAATATAAAAAAATCACTTTTGGATACCTAAATGCCCTTTACCTTTTATACATCCCCCAAGAGTTCTCTGTCAGTGTGTGGAGTCTGAGTGGGTGTGTGGATACAGATTGTACCATGTTCATCCTTCTACATCCAACGCCAGCAACACCTGGGCTCTCCCACATACAGATGCTTGATAGGCAGCTTAGCACTATGCTTTGTTTGAGTTGTTTATTATTATCTGTAACATGTTGTGTGTAAAACAGAGATTCTCTGGGGTCCTCTGAACTTAACACCGCTGGAAATGCAGGATGATGATTTTTTGCTGTCCACTTGAGGTCCTGCAGAGCAAATTTACTTAAAATCAGTGATCTTGCCACAGACCTACCCACCCCTGCATGCTGATCTAGTCTGTCCTGATGTGGTCTGCAGTCCATGAGTTGAAGAACCCGTGGTCAAATTAGAGAAACCAGGGCTGTTCAGGTTGGTGAGCGTTCTACTGTTGTAGTAGAAAGCACTGTGAAGGTGTTTCCTGATGAAAGAAGGAAGACTTCTTGGAAAAAGAACGAGAGTAAAAGAGGGGTTTAGGGTATTAAATGTACATTGTAGATGAGGGAAAAGGAGAGTTTTAGGGACAGAGAGGGAAGTGTTCTTTTATATTTCTACATTTGTATGAAAACTATTCACAGTATGCTGGGAATTTCCTTAGCTAACCAATATTTCAGTTAATTCTTGGACAGAAGAACTGGATGAAGTATGGAAACATAATTTTAGTGCAAGTGGGTGGATGAGAAGAAAGGAATTTGGCAGAAATTAAGGACATCTCAGTGGCTCAGTGGCCTTCACATAGCCTGAGGTATAGCTGCAGCAAGTTTCATGGGAACAAAGAATTAAATTAATGTGAGATTTGCAACAAATCGGGTGTCCAGTGAAATACATCTGAGTTGGCTGTAGAGCATTGGCCTTGCCTTCTTAACTTCAAGACTGCAATCAGAGAGGCACAGAAACCCTTCAAAGTGCTTTCCTAAGAGACATACAACTTCCAGCAAACCTTGCAGAAAATTATTGTGAGATGGACATTTCTGAACTGGTTACTTATCCTTGGCCTTACAACACAGCACATGGCTGTTAGATTAAAGTTCAAAACTGACAGACTCATGAGATGAACTTCGAAAATGCCTATGGCTCAATATGTAGACATAATACAGGTAACCCATGTGCATGTTTACAACAGTGGCAAAGCAGGAGTGAATTACAAAAGAAAGCACAAGAGCATTTAATATATCCATGTATTTTATGGTTTAGACTTGGAACTTCTCCCATTTAACTGAAGGAACATAAGCAAGTCAGCTCCCTTATTTCTCCATTTGTAAGATTAATTGGATAGTAGCAAACATATTTTCTCTTTTTGTCTCCTTTCTATCATCCTGTTTCTTTTCTGATTCCTTTCACATGTATGAGTTTTGTTTTTAGTTCTGCAAGCAGTGCAGTTAGTAGCCATTCCTTTGTCCAGTGGGAGCCAGACGCAGCATTAAGGTCTAGCTCCTGGGAAAGCTTGACCTCCTATGCCATATGGCTCTCCCATTGATTTCCTGCTTAGAGCAAAATGTACCTTTGTCATGGGAGGTTGTGGTCAGGAAGTAAGAGCCGATCTCAGAGGTAGCCAGAGTCATTACCATGGAGAACTATGAATATTAAGCAGCAGACCTCATGCTGGAATCTGAGTTTAACACATTTGGTTAATACCATAGATACTGAATTTGTGAGTTTCTGAGACATGCCACCTAATCTTGATAAGATGGTTTTGTTTACTCTGCCTATATGTTCTGTGTTGGGTTTTTTTCTGATCTGTGCTCAGCTTCTTTAACTATTCTGTTTCTTGGGAAAAAAAAAATCTTCTGAGAGTATTCCAAAAGGACTTTTCCTTGCAGAAAGTATTTGTAAGTGTAAAAGCTGAAATAGGCTTTTAGCTTTTCTAAGGCATAGCTTTTAGTATGGAAGACAGGGTGTCCCAAGATACCTTTCAGAAAACCATCAGGCTCAAAGACATACTCATATAATTTATTTGTATTTTTCCCTTAGAATTAAGGGTATAATATTTATTCATAAATTCCAATTTCTGGATTTTTTGTTTCTTACTGTAATAAACTTATGTCCCAAGTTAATCAACCTCTCTGAACTTTATTTTGGGCATTCAGTTGTGCAAAGCAGAAATTTGGCACAAAAGATACCAATAGCATTGAGTATGAGTTTTTTTTCCATAAGTAATTTGAAAGAATACTTTTGTCACGTTAATTTTGAATATAGCAGAAACTAGTAAGTGAAATTGCACGTGTATTCCAAATAGAAAAGATTATTTACTTTTAAAAACTAATAAATACTATTTTCTTTCTGAAGTAATTCTTGCAGAGTTTCGTGCATATCAACAAAAATCATTGAAACTTTTTCTTCATTATCTTAATTTCTCTGAACTCTGCCCTACCATTTCAGTTTCCATATACCACTCATTAATTAAACACAGCAAAGTGCTTCAAGTCTTACCTATTTATGTCATTCACCAGATAATGCCAAAATCTATCTTGTTGTAGCATTCAGAAAAGTCATTAAAACAATGTACCTGCTGGAATGATAGTGGCTTATGGACCCAGCATTTTCTTGCTCGTCACAATCATGACTTTCAAAGAAGACGATTTTTGTTCCATGTCTGTTCTCATCAGTTCTTTCTAATGAAGTTAATATATGTAATTACAGTAAATTTCAGGTTTACTGAAAATCAGCTGAACTCTTTGTCTCTTTTGCATTTAAAAGAATGTCTTTTATTACATAAAATGGGTGTGTAAAAATGTGCCTGTGTCTAAATAACCAATTTATATATTTCTTTCTCATTAAGCAGTTTACCAAATACACATTTGAGCTGGTAAAGTTTTACTTCTTTGACCATGTTTGCCTTCAGAGTGGAGAAGACACAACTGCAATAGTAGCAAGACTGTTCTTGTTGTGGTCTGTCTCTGACTTCTGATGATTTTAAATTGCATTGTCACTCTTGCATAGTATGTTCAAAAGTCTGCCTGAAAAAATGCCAGTTTTCTGGCATTTTTTTGATATTCTGAGAGAAAGGAGGCCAGGGACCGGATACTTTGCCATTTTCAAAAAGAGCCATAATTCAGGACTTCCTTCTGGCATTTGCTTTCTACTTCATCAGTTTTACACTAAAATATTTCAAGTGTTTGATACAAAGGCTGTGAAGCTGCATTAAAATACAAGGGGACGATCATACTTCTCTTTTCAATCAAACAAAATACAGACATGGCTAGTTTTAGTGCAGTTGTGTTTCAACAAAGAGCACACATTAGTTTGGCAGGAAGGAAAGAGGCAATGAGGGATTGAGTTACAGGAAAGCCCTTCTGTTGAGCCTTCTACATTCCCTGTTCCTGCTTCTACAAAGGAATCCAGATCTCCGTCTCCAGGCCCTTCAGTCTCCTCCACCCACTCACAGGACTCATTCACAAGAACTGATTAACAGTGGTAATGATCACTTTTTTCTAGTGAAGGCATTTAATGCATGTGCTTGTACAACCAGAAGTAATAGTTTTCCTTACCTCCCACTTGAAACTCCCTGTCCATATCTTCCATTCCCAGTCCAGCCCAGCCTGACAGTCTCTCCTCCCTAGAACTTCAAGATCCCCAGCTCAAAGTGTGGAGGGGAGCCTTCTCCTCCAGCGCTGTGCACCCAGCAGAACGTATAAAAACCCCACATCAGCTTGGCCAGGAGTCCTCAGTTTCACCTGCTATTGGCTGCCATAAGTAATCTACCCTGCCCTCTTTATCAGCTTTTCACAGGGTCTCCCTGGCTCTTGCACTGAGTAGATAGAAAACAAAAGGAAACAAATCTATCCAAGGCTGCACTTGCCAAAATGATCAGAGGGGTGAATTGCCTCTCCTATGAGAACTAGCTGAAAGAGGGTTTTTCAGCCTGGAAAAAGAAAGTTCTGGGGAAAGCTTACAGCAGCCTTTCAGTAGTTAAAGGGGGCTTATAGTATGGGGATAGACTTTTTTACAAGGGCCTGTAGCAATAGGACAAGGGGTCATGATTTTAAACTAAACGAGGGTAGAGTCAGGCTAGATATAAGGAAAAAAAATGTTTTATGATGACAGTGGTAAGACACTGAAACAAATTACCCAGAGAGATGGTGAGTTCCCCATTCCTGAAAACATTCACTGTCAGGTTGGATGGAGGTCTGAGCAACCTGATCTAGTTGAAGATGTTCCTGCATATTGCAGGGGGAGTGGACTAGATGGTCTTTCAAGGCCCCTTCCAACCCAAACCATCCTATATTTTTGTCAAAAATCAACCCACTAAACCTATGAAAGTTTAAAACTCAGGTATGCCAAAGGGGAAGAAATCCCAAACATGTTATTATAAGGCATAAAAGAGAGGGATTTTTCTCCTTCTCTGGAGCTGCTCCCCCGTGTGTCTGAGATGGACTATCCCCCCCTTTAAGTCTTTGGAGATTTTCTGAGTGCTAATATTAGCCTTGTTCACATTCTCAGACTTAATTGAAAAAGGTTTTTGGTTATGAAAAGACATGTAGATTTTCCAGACCAGTAGTCAGCTAATTAGAACTTTACCTTCCTAAAGAGAGAGGCAGCAATCAAGAGCTACAAAATGAATCAAGGCTATTTCAGGTCAGTGACTCCCAAGAGTTAAGGAGATTACGCCCACTTCTCATTCTAGGCATCTGATCCAAAGGGACAGCCTTTGAGTCCTTGTGGCACTTATCTAATGCTAGGCCACTTTCTCAACTGTGTAGTGAGCCTGTTTCTTACATAGGACAATCTCACAAATGGCCAGATTTTCGAAGTCCAAAGGAAAATACTTAGTTCTACTTTGAGGGAGGGAAGTGGATTAGTGATCTCTAGCGCCCCCTCGTAATTGCAGCCTTTTTGCAAAGTTTTCAAAAAAGCTTAAGAAATTCCCCACTACCTATAGGATTTAGTCACTTAACCTGCTAAATTTTTGTGAACATTTTGCTAGGCATCTACCAAAAACTTGCAGTCTGGCCTTCCATCACTCTTCATGTGACTTTTTTCACATTGATTTTGAAAGAGTCCAGTCTCTTCAAACCAAAATGCATAGGCAGAATGTTGTTGAATTTGCATTTGAGAGGCTACACAACAAACTCCTGTGGGCCAGAAATATCCTATGTTTTATGGAATGCTCAAGCTTTGAACTGATTCTTCCCAAGTATTTCCTTGCTCTTTCTTAAAAATTATTCTGATGTATTGCTTGTTGTACTGACTCTTCATATTTTCACCAGAAGCTGTACATGTTTAAGTAACAATGTAATACCTAACAGTCTGTTCATTCCGCAAGTCTACATAAACCGTCCACTGGCATACAACAAATTCCAAACTGCAACAGAAGCTTTGGATGATTTTTTTTTCCTTCCTTGGAATTGCTTTCATGGCACAGCAGACTGTTCCCATACGGTCCTGTAGTTGCCTCTAAGAGTATTATTAACAGCAGTAAGCTAAAATTCCTAATTTTAATGTAACACTTAATCAATTGTAGAAAAATTGATTACATGCACTTCTTTTTTTTTTTTCTACTGTCAAGCAGACATTTCAGATACTCATATTTCATTATTTATTTATGACCTTGTCTCACCTTGTGTTCCTGAACACCTACCAACACTTGTCTCTTCTGCCAACTCTGAAGTATTCGGATACAAAAATAATTCACTACATCGCCACAGATTTTACCTGTTGATAGCATACAATTCTTTATCAAATTCAAGTTGAAACTTATTGCTTTATGTAGCATTTGCTGGAGTCTGGGCATGCAAATATGTTGCTAGAAAAATACATCAAACCTTGATAAACCAAAATATACAGTATTTCTCAAAACTTAAAACCACTCAGCCATATCTTAGCCGGTGTAAATTGGCATAGATCCCCCTGAAGTCAGCAGTGCTGTGCCAGTATATCTAGTGTGTAGGACTGTTTCACAGTCATTTCCTGACACTTCACAAAGGTATTGTTCTGTGTGGCTTTGCTTTTAATCTTATGCCAAGGATTTTCTTTTTCCAGGGTAGAAAGTCTGGATTTTTAAAACACGCTAGTAAATAAACATTATTGTTTAAAGTGTCTGCAGTACCTTTTCAAAGCAGCGGGTGGCACTTGCAGAGCAACAATGTTCTGCGATTCAGCTTATTTTACAGCTGTTGCTTTGTCCTTGTCGGCAAATGGGATTTCATGGGAGGTAGCATTTAGACCAAGTTCACTCTGACTGAACTGAATTAATTTGTCTGCCTGAAGTCTGTTCTGCCAGCAGCAGCAGAGAAGTGTGTCAATACTTGTGGAAGAGAAGCACTATCTGCAGATTTCCTAATTCTCTGGTCATACCTGTGTAAATAAACTCAAAGAAATGTGGGAACCAAGACACAAGCTTTATTCATGGTTTAGTAGCAGCACATATTTCCCATCCAAAACCTTTTTATCCAGGAAATACTATTGGGAATTTGCTGCCCTGCCACAGCAGGTCTTTGCAGTTTAAAGTAATGTGCAAGAGTTCTTTAAGTGTGTTGCTGAAAACATATTTTAGAGTAATCAGATGCTGTTAGGTGATTTCAGGACATTGTCATATGCTAAAAAACAGTGTTCTGTAGCAGAAAGCTATATGGCACTGTGATTTCTGCATTGAGTGTACTTACAGGTGGCGTAGAGAAGTAAATAAATAAATAAATAAATGCTAATAAAGATGCACTGAGGGTGTCCTCACAGTACAGCACAATCTGTAATAAAAAAACCCAGCAGGCTAAACAGATATACCCTAAAATAACCTCAGTAGAGTGTACTGTACTTATTTAATTTCACATTGTCTGATTGAGTAATGTCTTTTGTATGTTAACGCTGCTTATAATTTCCTCTGCAACATTCAAGAACTCGGCAGGTATCACAAGTTTTAATTGCCAGCGTCATTCTACACCAGCATGAGGCATCTAGACATTATTAAACAAAATACTGATCATCACCCCAATTTTCTATTTGTACAGTCCCACTGCATTTGCCTGGTGTGCTATGCAAATTTGGAAAATTAAATGGGAAGTAGTTTAGTTCATTTATCTAATGTAGAAATAAGGATTCATATTCTAAAAATCTATAGTAATGTTTGATTTTCATCAGCATGCATATTGACGTATGTGTGTTGCTGTTTGAGTGACTACTGATTTCTTTAAATATGAGAAATGGATCAATTGTGCTTATCTAAAAATATTTTCTTGTATTGCTTCTTCTGGATATTTTGAACTCAAGATAAATTCACCAGTGTTCTGCTGAAGGAAGGGCTCCTGATTCCTAAAGAAAAAGGAGGACTATTATCTTCAAAAGTCATAATCCTTGGAAGTACCTAGGTTGTTTTGTGAATTCCATTTTGGACCACTGAGATCCCTAGGCACTAAACTCTAGAATCTTTTATACGCCTGTGTATTCCTGGATTAAAGAATGGATACCAGGCTGCAATCTAAATTCCATCACAGTCCAGATGCAGACAGGATTGTAAAAAAACCTTCAAAACTTCACCTAAGCTGCAGTTCCATTGGTTTGCTTAGACCAAGGCCAGTGCCCAAGGATGTCCTGTCTCAGCTGCAAGTTTCACAGCTAGTCCTGAAAATAAGTGAAGGAAAAGTAAATGCACTCTGCATAAATAAGGTGATGCACCACTCTGTTCTGATACTTTTCTCCATTACTGTGACTTCCTAGGCATGGAGGGGAAGCCATATAAGGAGCAGCTGAGGTCACTTGATCTCTTCTACCTGGAAAAGAGGAGAGTGAGAGGAAACCTCATCAAAGTCTGCAACTTCCTCATGAGGGGGAGGGGAGGGGCAGGCACTGATCTCTTCTCTGTGGTGACCAGTGACAGGACCCGAGGGAATGGTCTGAATTTGTGTCAGGGGAGATTTGGATTGAATATTAGGAAATGGTTCTTCACCCATTGGTGGTTGGGCACTGGAACTGGCTCCCAGGGGAAGTGGTCAGAGCACCAGCCTGACAGAGTTCAAAAAGCCTTCGGACAAAGCTCTCAGGCATATGGTGTGACTCCTGTGCAGGGGCAGGAGTTGGACTTCGTGATCCTTCTAGGTCCCTTCCAACTCAGCATATTCTGTGATTCTATAATTCTATTATTTATTTGCTCAAATTTATTTATTTGTGTCAGGTTACTGCAAATGAGTGAAGACCTACACAAATACGTTTCAATATATGACATATTTATACCTACAGAATATTTATATAGTGGTGTGTTACTTCCCTGTCTGACCATCCAGGAGCCCCTCTGGCAGTCACTCTTGCATCACCTGAGCTGACACCAAGGCCCCTTCCCAGGTACACCCCCCACACTCAGTCACACCAGGTTTCCTCACCAGCTCGACCCCAGGTTTCCCACGGCAGAGTCTCAGATATCCAGATCCTTAAAATAATTTAATCTTGGTACAGTGACTGAATAACAAAATAACAGCTCTAGCTGGGTGCCTCCAAGGAGAGACTCCGAGCAAAGGCACCTGGGGCATTTATACTCTCACAGTCTAAGCAAGCATAAGTCTGGGGTCATCAGCTCCTGCTGTGTCTTTGAGTGCCACTGGTCCCTGTGTCCTTTGTTAGGCAAAGAGGCATCAGTTCATGGCCTCTTGCCTTGGGCTCAGGCTCCTGCACTCCCAGAGCTCAACCAGCAGCTCACACTGCAGCTGCACACCCAGCTGCCTGCACTGGATGTGTTTCTCAACAGGTGTATCTCATACTATGATTTTCAGTTTATTATGTTAACCATATCCAGGCAATGGAAATTTTTTTTGTTTATATTCAAATATTCAACAAGTTTATTACTCTTTCTGTAACCTTAACTGAAATTCCAATACCTTATTTTCCAAACTACATTCTGAAGTGAAAATACCTCATTTCCGTTTTCAAGTTGCAGGTTGTTTAAGGAACCCACAGATTCTCAAAACAGGGGTGTTTTCAAATCATCTGTGTTACTACTTCTACAGGCTGTTCAGAGATGGGCTAGGACATGAGAATGGTTAAAGGGGCCACACTTGAAAAGGCAAGTGGTAGGAAAGAGGTTGCAGCTTGCTGTTACAGTTGTGGTTTAAAAAGGAGTATCCATTTTATTAAGTACAGCCAGTATAATTAGCAAGTTTTTAAGGTATTTTCTAGGCTTCTGTTTCTCTACGAAGTAAGATATTACTGTGACTCAGAGTCAATATGAGTCTTGAGGGAAGTTCTAGCAAAATTATTTGTCAAATTACTGGATTTGAGCAAGTGTTTTAGAAAATTTAAAGAAAATTTAAAGAAATGTGCTTAAAGATTCTATTTCAGATTGATCAAAACCAAGACAGAGATTGCTAAGAGTTTTCCAAATCTCTCTCTACCATTTTCTTCAAGATAACAATCTCCAAACAGTTGACAGATTTGTGTCTTACAATGTGCCAGAGGCTTTCTGTTCATCACAGGTGCAATTCCTGAGCTAGATTCTTCAGCTGTGGTTTGCTCCTTGATTTGCCACGTTGGTTAATCACTTGCTTGTTTTTTCATGTATCTCAGTCCTTTCATTTCACATTCAGGAAGTCCTGTTCACAAGAAGATTCCTGAAACACTGTTCATGACCAGAGGCAAGCACAAGCTCAACACATTTTTTCTCTGCATCTGTGGGGGAAAAAAGACACTGAAATGATACATCTAAGCTTTGTTAGCTGGCTCTTTTGTACAATCAAGGCATCTCCAGGGTATGATCCACCCGAGTCAAAATCCAAAATGTAGAAGGAGAAGCAAAATGGTGTGATTTGGCCAATTGGAGAAGAAAAGAAATGTGTAATAAAGGAAATTTGTGCTAGCGAACAAAACTATCCGCTTCTTTCTACACAGAACTACCTAAGGATTGGAAGGCCAAAAGATGTACATAAGCATTTTGATTTTATTCCACCATCCTTTTCATGCACTCAGCATCACAACATTTAATTGGTCTGTTACATACATGTGCTATATTTTAAGAAAATTAAAAAGTATGCTGTCTTTTTCTTAATTTTATAGCTCCGTAAATCTGTTTTCAGCATCAGAGCAAGAAACCTTCTGGAAAAAGAGACAGCAATCAATAAAATTCTAAGGTAAGAGTCAGATGTGATTTGACACTGTTTTGACTGTCATCTGATTTCTCACAAGCTTGTTTGTCACGAATGTTACTGGATGTGTAATATTCATAATAGTGTATCCCTTTGCAGTACATGTATTGCCTTCATTATTAAAGACAAATTGCTGTTTGGCTATTTTATGTGCTTGAACAGCAAAAAGGGATTGTACTTTACCAGTATGTATTTGAATTGTGTCATACAGAAAGATCATGTTTCAGCTCTTTTCACTTCTTCCTTCTAAATTAACCAAAACTTACATCTCTTCATAAGGGGTGTTATTTTGCTTAAGAATTCTAGCCTGGTTCTTGCAAATACCTGCACATAAATGTTTGCAGGGTTTGTGCACTAGAAAACATAGACTACAGCTAATCATATTCCACGTACCAAATGAACAATGAAGATTTCAAACTATGACTTCTACAGGAGGATTTCCTGAATGTTTTAATAATGATCCCTCCTTTTGGTATTCCATATCAAGTAAGTACTCAGCACTGTAAGTGAGTAATGCAAGCCTAAGTCTCCAAGACCCATTTCTGAAGTTATCATATAGGTGAGTCCATGCTGCAGTTTTTCATGCCACTGTTGGTTTTACATTAGAATGACTGTACTCAGTATATAAGGTGCATTATTAATGCAAACCATTTATAGGTCACTGTTTTTATATTTATATTTGCATTTTTCAGTGACAGGTCCCAGACAAACACACAGTATTAACAGGAATAACTGATCTGAAAAGTACAGATTAGGTAAGGCGGTATTTTATGAGGAGCAGTGAACTAGAGATTCAGTGTGATTTTAAAATTTTGAAGTTTCTTGAATACCATTTGAGAAGTTTTACAGCTCTGGTTCTTTTTAATGCTCTATAAGAATACAGCAGAGGGAGAACTGTAGAAATTAACATAAAACTTTTTCTGTCTTTAAACCCATGTAATGACAACATAAAAAATCACTAATTCAAATGAATACTCATTGTAAAAATATCGTTGATAAATGTAAATGCAATACCATAAGTATTCAATCTTAACAAAATTTAGTGCACTATTTGTAAGCATTTCTTTCAGTTGTGTGCCTTGATTTTACAAGAATTACTGTTACAGATAGGTTAAGCAAAATACTTCTGAAAATGCAGGTTTAGATATGGACATCCCGGCAGCATTTCAGTAAAACATTTATAATGAAATTCTGCGTTATATGAGAACTGCGAAATGTTATTGACGCCTCCAGGGTTACACAAATGTCAGGTGTTTTGGTGTGTTTCATACACTGTACTGCAGAGAAAAAGTGTAGACAAAAGAAAAAACCCTACATTTATATATTTAATTTTTTTTAAAAAATGATCTGATATTGTAGGAGCTCCATTCTTTCATAGATAGGAGAAAAAAATTAAAGCCTGGAAGCTGAAATGCATAATTCTCCCATCTGCACAGAACTTCCTCCTTTTCAGGAGAAGTCTGAAACAGTGGGAGGATAATCCAAGCAAACCATTGGACCTCACTAAGGTCTCAGAGGTAGAAGGACAGAACCAGAAATCAGTCCTGCCAGTTTCAATCCTGCTGAATTCCACTTGGTCCTTCAGATCATGACTTCTGCCTAAGTCTTGTATGTGAAAGGACTTCTCAATTCACCTGAGTAGCTCTGAAGAAAAGTTTCAGAGGCAGAAGAACAAAGTTTTCATTTACTAATCTAGTATTTTATTTTTAATTATCTATTTACTCTGGTAATTTAATCTACATTTACTGAATTTTCCAATCTATTTCCTGGATCATCAGCAACGAACTTTGAGAAACAGAGAAAAGGGGAGAATTTCTGTCAAGTGAGAAAAACATGGATCACGTGCTCTAATGCTTTCTTGGGCTGTTTTCAAGTCATTTACAAAGAGTCTTACTCTTCTCCCAAGAAAAAGAACAAATACTGTTTGTTGTTCCTTGTTATTTCCTCAGAATTGTTAAATAAGCTCTGATCTCTAACACTTGCAATGCATCTGTTCCAGCATAAGAAAATTGTGTTCATGGCATATCTGGTGGGCAGACTGATAGAGAGCATTGCCAGTGATGGGCTGACTGGTCCTGAGCACTACCAGTGTTCCCATGTTGATGACAGTGTTCCCACTATTGATGCAGGGAAGTTTTACAAACAGGAAAATTCATACTCTCAATATGAGAGATTTCTGTTCTTATTTTTGCTTTAGTTGTAAGTGCCGTAAACTCCTTCATAAAATTAGGTGACTCTCAGCTATTCAGAGTATCTGACAAAAGAAGAAATGACATTTATGCCAAGAACAATAAGAGATAACTCAGAATGTCCCTTCTGAAAAGATTGGTTCTAGCATCATCTTAATTTTTCTCCACCTGAATTAAGCATTTATCTAAAGCAATACCTCCATATAAGTAAAGCTGCCCATGGGCAACTTCAACTTGATAAAATTGCTGTGCTGGAAGGGAATTTTAAGTCTGTTCTAACCTAAGTCCACCTCTGACCTTTCCCCCCCCAGCTTTTTAAACCTTGCCAAATTATTTTTTAATCAAATTGTGAATGTTTCGATATAACTGGCTGTATAGAAGGACTGTGCGTTACACATAGGTACCTTCATGTCTCTCTTGTGCGTCCTTCTCTATCCAAACCTCGATTTTCCCTTTTATATGCTGAACTCCAGCTTGACATCTTGTTCCCCAAGAGGAGGAAGAAGGACATCGATAGCCCTTGACCACCAAGAGAGACAGTTTGTGCACTCAGTCCTGGGTGTCTCGTCTGGTGTTACATTATGCAGCAAAACTGATGTCTCGGGTCTCTTTGTTTTCCTGCAGCTTTCTTGCCACACCCTCAGGGAAGTGTCTGATGTGTTTCCTGGGTCTGAGGGAGTAACATAACTCATGCTTAAGTGGAATGTTCAGTTTCATAAACAACTAATTGAATGAAATGCATTTATTTTTTGCTTGAAACTGAGACTACCATGGGGGAGGGTGAGGAGGGAGGAGAGAAGAGAGGGAAGAAAGAATTGCTTGAATTAAGTATTCTATTCCAGTTTGTTAATGTGCTAGAAGATAATTCAGACTTTGTTCATACAAGTATTTCTGAAAAATACAGTGATTTCTAGGAAAGCCATAAATTTATCTCTAAATAAAATCTCTCTGAACACTAATACAGAGAATGAGCAAAGATTGTTTCCAACCGAAAGGATTCTATGATTCTAGAAGATATACCTTTGGTATCCTTTATTAGAAATTTGCCTGTGTTAAATAACTGACTTGTATTAGTCAGTTCTGCATCACTTCCAACAAATTTCTTGGCTTATTGATGCCTTGGAGTGGCTACCTTAAAACAGAGGCTAGACAAAATTAAGAGAATAAAAGCGGGTATTTACTGAAAGGCCTTCAGTAGAGGTACTCTATGGGCAGACAGAGCCCCAGGGCTACACCCAAAATGAACACCGGGTCACGGATTTTTCACACTTTTATAAGTTTAGTCCATTTGCATATCAGGGTTAATTCTCCAGTTACAATTTCAGGTAATGATGTCACTACCCCAAGTTTGTTCCCTACTTGTAGAGGCTTAGTTTACATATTTCAGGGCTTGGGACAACAAGGTGTCCTTGAGTCCAGGCCTAGAGAGGGTTTGTTATGTCTAACCAGAATGGGAGAATGATAGCTAACAGACTATATGGAGTTTTAGACTTACACACTACAGCAGTAAAAGATCTGAAAAATATAAAAGCTAAATCCTAAGGCATCAATATATTTTATTTATTTACTCTTAAAAGTATGATTTCTTTCCTCATAACTTTGAGGGTTTGACACCATGCATTTCTCAGAACAAATGTTCCAGGTAATTTCCATTGATGACTGTTGTCATCCAATGCAAAATCCAGACTTGGTCACCACCTTCCTAAATCTGTACAAGTGTACAGCATCACTGGATTTCACCTGCCTGATGCAAAGACAAACAAAAAGAAATACTGGACTGCACATATCCATTGGAAAGAAGTTACTCTGTTTTATGGGGTTTGTGCCAAATGAACACCATGTTATGGATCACTGCAAAGCACAATTGTGAAGTAGAGTTATTGGGCTATGGAGTCTCCAACACTGCAGGTATGGAATTGATCCCATTTTGAGAGAGGTGGTAGACTGGATGGCCACTTGAAGTTTCTTCTGCTGCATTGCTTTTATTGAGTCTTCTACAATCCAATAAAAATTGTTATTATACAGACATCTGTGAGAGGAGAAGCTGAAACAGCAAGGCAAGAATGACAAGAATAAAAATTACTAAAGGGAAGAAAGTCTTCTACCATAGCTCAAATGCCTGAGCAGTCACTAAAGAAAATAAGTGACTAACTGGTTTTTTGCTTTAGAGATATATGGAAGGAAACAAGAAAAAAACATGGAAAAGAAAAACCTGACTTATCCAAGTTGCATTAAGAATCCATTTTATTTCACCAGGCAGCTTCAGATTTCTTTAAAAAATAGTATCTTTTTCCCCAAAGAACAGTAGTATAGCTGTGGTGAAAATGTGCGTTGTGCTTGCTATTCAAGAAGTGCCTTATTAATTAAATTTATAAATGAAAGAAAGAAACTCCACAATGCCTCTCAAGTGGATTCCCCATGAATCTTAGGCTGTGACATTTAACCATACATTCCAAGTTAGATGGAATTATAATAAGAGCATAGAAATATTTAGTAAGGATAGAGAGTCATAGAGAGTGAAAACAGTGCTGAATGAGGCTGATAACTGCACTGAAGTGCACCACACTACTAAGGCTTCAGTCTGAGCACATTTCAGGGAGAACAAAACTACATAGCAATATATGCAGTCACTGCCATTACTACATAAATGCTCACTCATTAAAATAATACAGAAGAAAACCCCAAATCAGTGTTATACTGGAATGCAAGATGAATAAACACTTGTTGTGGAAGGGATGCCTGACCAAAAAATCCAAGCGTGAGCCGCATGCTTACCATCTGCAAGAGACCTCATAATATTCATTTCAGGTACAGTATTTTGAAGTATTGATCAAAACCTTTAACATTTTACATTTGGTCAAAAAATTTTACTTGAACACTCTGTTCACGACTTTTTTTTCAGGAATTCCAAAGCATTAAATAGTTTGAAGGACTTCAAAAATGTGGACGTCCTAATTGGTTGCAGGTAATACAAACTATGTGGTACAAACAATGTGGTATCCCAGTATTGTCTTGTTCTGTGTGATCTTCACCTGGCTTTCTGGTAACCTAACAAATTGCTTTTTCTCTTTCAGGATACTTTATTACATTTGCACTTTTCAAGGCTGATTTGGAGCCTGTGGTTTGCAGCTGCTGAACTGTGTTCAGAGTTCTGCAAGGTGAGCACAAAGTCCAGAAGCTTGACGTATTTCTTGTCTCTTCTCCTTTGTTTCTGACCTTTCTTATTCCTCCACAAGTGAAAGTGAACCTATCTAATATTTCAGAGGGGTGGTATAGGAAGATGAAAAGGGCAATTTTAGCTAAAAAGGGTAATTTTGCCTCTGTTGTTTGAAGAAAGGTCAAAAGATTCTGACCAGCTACAGTAACATAAAAAATGTATCAAGGCAAGAAAAGCATTTTTTTAAACTCCAATTGTCAAACCATATAGGACTGAATTTTTAACACTGTGCCAGGTTGATTGTGCCTGGTGTGGGATTCAACTCTAGGCAGCCAAATCTGCCTGTGAGCTAAGGGATCAACTCTACCATCAAGTTGACAGAGGCCTAATCAATAAAGGTAATGGAGCCCAGTGAGATCTTTAGCCGACTGCTTTGTCTTTAGATGCCCACTTTGTGGTGAGCTTAATACCTTCCAAACATCATTAATTAAATTAACTGACCAAGCATTCAATGAATTTGTTCACATATGGACATACAGTAAGTGTGAAATGCCAGAGGATGCCCAAAACATCCTCTGGAAGATGGCAGGTAATACAGAAATTTACAGGTGTATTGTACCCTGCTGGAGCAGCAGCTGGAAGCAAGGCACAATACTCCAAGGCATGGCAGGTGGTGCTGGCCACCTCTGTACAACCAATTTAATTGAGTCCTACATCTCCACTGGCTGTGAGTTGGCTAAAAGCCTGGACACGTGGCTCACAGGCAGGCACTGAGAGTAAGCGCGTACGTGTGTGTGTCTGCAAAGAGAGCACAAACCCTGCTGCAGACTTTGAAACTGGCAACTCTGCAATTCTGAGAAATTCATGGCACCTGCCATCCTTTTAAAATGTCCCCAAAGAGCTGCAGCTCTAGGTGTCTAAGCAGCTCAAAAATATCCAGATTCTGAGTCAAAAGTATAACTAAGCATGGCTTTTACTAAGACTTCATGCAAGGAAGATTAATTCCCAAGGCACTAATTACATGAAGTGGAGATTGCCAGGAGAGAGGCTGTCACAAGTAGACAAGGCCTTTTCAGCACAACATCTTTTTATCTGGAAATACAAAAAAGTCTCTTTGGAGTTACTTGATAAAATTTTCTGATCTCTGTGCTAAACAACTAATATTCCAGTATCTCCCTATTGGCTTCAGAAGAGCTGCAGGGCTTCCAGAGGTATTGAAAATGAGGCAATGGATGTAAATGCTAAATATAGATTCAAGACTCTAACTTAGAGCTCATAAACAATACTAAGTCTTTCTACAGGTGTTACTCTTTATGCATGCCCATTCTGCTGTAGTGTGCCCATAGTATATGGTTATGTCTGTTTCATAATATTGTTAATAATCAAATAAGCCATCTTGTTTATTATTCAGGTAAAGAATTTATTTCTTGAGCATTTGAAGTTCTCTTTTATTATGGACACTAAGTGTTTATGTAACTTGGAATTCAAGTTTCTGTGTACAAGAACATGAAAAGTTTATGTACAAGTCAAGAAAATAATTTTTAGTTCTTAGAAACAGAGCATAGTAATTTATATCTACAAGGGAAAAAAGAGATAAGTTACCCTCTTTGCCACACCAAGAAGCCTCTGTACAGAAGGCAGACCCCAGAACTTTTCATTTTCTCGCTGGGAAAAACTGGATTGTCATTTTAATGGGCTTGGATAGGATCTATTTTTAGGAAATAATTTTTTCTTTTTTTCCTTTTTTGCAATCAAAAATTGCAAAGGTATTCAAATATCTTGGTTGTTTTCTGACAGTGTTGTATGGTATCCTCCTCCACAATATAATGCTTAAAATCCTTTGGTATTAAAATGTTCATGATTTATCTAAGATGAGCTCTATTTTATAAGACAGGCAGTAATATTCTTACATGTCATGATGCTTTAAGGCAGTGTAGTGTAAACTAATGCTTTCTATAACTAGTGTAGCACAATGTATTTTTCTAGCATGCTAATCTGGTTGGCAGTGGTGACACTGACAAGCATTCTGAGCTTCTCATTGTTGTTCCAGATATCACTTTGGATTCCTACTTGGATCATTTATGTGTTTAAATGCAAAAGAAGGAGAAAAAGTGGAGAAGAGCGAAAAACAAAACCACAGAGGGGAAAGAATATGCCGTGGACACCCTTTGCCATCAAGCATGATCATCCCATGCTGTCAAGGCATTTATTGAAGCCTTACAGTAGACTGGCAAATAGAGTGATTACACAAAGAGTGTATAGTTTTTTTTCATCTTTTCAGAAAAAAATGAAGATTCAGTTCAATAAAAAGTATGGAATATTCCCAGCTGGGTCTTGTGTTTCACTAAGTGGTCTCATAACACAAAATGACCAATAAGGAGTGCACAGTGTAAAATTCAGATTGAACCATTCTGGAAACTTAAAATATTTTTCCAGTGTTGAAATTCCATTTCTCAGCCATCAGAGGGATCTGTGTGAGCTCTTTTAGTGGAAAACTCTCTTTTTCTTAAGCAGATCAATTTCTTTGTAGCCGTCAAGATAAAGATACGCATGCTCTGTTTAGCTGTGGCACACTTACTGGCCAGCAAATACTCGTTTCTGCCAAAATGTATAAAATGTGTTTGCCAAAATCAAGCAAAAAACAAAATGAGCCATGAGGAAACAAGTGAGAAAACCCACACAACAAAATGCTGCAAGTTGAATGCATTCCCAGAGAGCAGACATTTCATATTACAAAATATCAGCAATGTGCAGCTTTTCATTTCATACCATGTATGGTTCCAGTTATTTTGAACACTCCAGGTTATGTTTTAAGTCATAAGTATGTATGCACAGCCCTAAAAGGGACTAAAATGGCTGTTGTATTTGTTCTACTCCCTTCTTTATTGCTGAGAAACTGGTTTTACTGATGGTTAGTGCATTGCTTTGACCCCTGACTTAGTGAAGTCTTGAGGGACCAAAAATTCTACAGCAAGCTGAAAAAAAGTCATAGATGGCCCTTGCTAAGGCATCGAGAAGGTTCACTGGATGACCGGTTGTGTTGCAGTGGGGGTCCATTGCTTTGGAAATACTTTCATGGAAAGTCCATTGCTCTTGTATTGTTATTCTCTCTTGTTCTTGAAGTCCTTGCTCCCCACAAAGCCAAGCTGATTTCTCTGAATGTGCTACCTCTGAAATTAGCATTTGTACTGGAAACTCTGTGTCATCATCTTTACATTTCTTCGTAGGGCCTGCACTAGACAACGCATGCTGAGCGGATCGTTTGAGGGGCAGCCAGCAAAGGAACGGTCAATACTTAGTGTCCAGCATCATATACGACAGGAACGCAGGTAAAAATGGACAGAAAGGATGGTTTTAAAATATTCTTAAAATAAAGGTGACAAAAGGAATTAAATTTGAGCAATCCCTAACATGTAAAAAGCCAAAACTACTTACTTGTACAAAGAGCTGAATTCTACATTCTTCATTGTAACCATAATGAAATTCATTGTACTTTATAAATGGTAAAAAATGCCTTTTTATTTCAAGTGTCATTTCCTTTGCCGACTACAAAGCTATCAATTTAAAGATCAGAAGGACAGAAATTGGCTTATGTTAGACCAGATTGAAAACAATTGAAGAGCATGTAAGCTTCTGATGTTAGCAAGAGAAAAATGATAAGAATTTGAGATATTGGGTGGCTGGAAAGCAGTGCTTTATAATGGTCATCTTGTAAAGGTCAAAATTTCATCTTGAGATATATTGTTAAATTGATTTTGATTATTTCAGGTCACTGAGACATGGTTCGAACAGCCAGCGGATCAGCAGAGGAAAATCTCTTGAAACATTGACTCAAGATGTAAGTCCTCATAGAAATGCTGGTTTCAGATTGAGAATATAAGAAATAAGAATATATACTATCAAGTAAATGCTTTTGTGAGACTAATGTCTATTTATGAACTTGCTTGCAATTTGTCTTTTGAAATCTTGAAAGGAAGTCATAAGACAAATGCTTTAACTGCATTAGAATTATTGTCAAAATAATTGACATGGTTATTTCACTGATAGACTAACTGGTTTTGGAATGCTTGATGAGATAGATTCCCTGAATCTGTAGACACTGCATTAGGAGCTCAACAATTGCTACCCAGGACACCTTAAAAAGCATTACTCTGGAATTAGACAAATCACTCAGGCTGGCAAAACAGCACTTCAAAATTTCTGATGGAAGTTTAGCAATATTTTCCAAGCAGCAGAACTGTCAGACAAAGGGACAAAGACTAAAAGGGAGAATAATAATCATGGATTTCACTGTGGTGTAATTTCATGCAGTTAAGTGCATTTTCATTTCTCCAAATTCATATGATATTTTGTGGATCTCTCTGACAATGAAAATTCAAGGGGCAATATTAGTCACCCCATTTCCAAACTGTCTCAGTCTTTAAAGGTAACTAAAGCAGATGTGGCTTTGCTAGTATCCAATAGTAAAGATAACACCCAGCATTACCCCACCAGGAGTGCTTCAAAGACTCTCATAATGCGGATCAGTAATGCTGATTGTTCCTTTCACTGGATGAGCTCAGACAGCATCCTGCCTCCCTCTCCCTCATCCCTGCACTCAGCAGTCACTACCTGTATGATCTGCATGCCTCGCAGCCTGGCAGCCATGCAGCAGGCTTGAGAAGCTGAAAGGGTGTCTAAAGCCTTTTCTTTCCCAGTCTTTGCCCTTAGTAACTTTGATGGTATTCATTCCATTTCAGAGAGATTGGCTGGGCTTACAGGACCTCTGTTTTTAAAGTTAAAAGTTAGATTGAATGGAGCCTCAAGCATGAAATTAGAACTGAAATTAACCTTGATGAAAATAAGGAGCGTTGTGCTGTAGATAGAAAATACTGTGCAATATGCTTGACTGAGTTGATGTGCAGTACATTTGGAAATAAAGATCTTTCATTTTAATATTTCTATGTAAAATACCACATCTTGCTTTCATCTGAAACATTAAAAAACAACAACCCTCAGACCTCGATTAAAAGGAATCATTTTGCCTCTAGCACTCCAACACAGTGAGATACCGAAATGCACAGAGAGAAGACAGTGAGATAAAGATGATCCAAGAAAAAAAGGAACAAGCTGAAATGAAAAGGTATATAATAATCAAAAGTCTGAGTGCACATTTTTTGTATTAACTATTCTCTGTATGAAGTTAAAAGTATTAAGAATCAACATGAAAAAAAAGAACAAAGTGTAAGGGATATTTTTGCCAGGCATAATGTGTAACTCTTAATAATTTATGTTTTTTCAAAAGGAAAGTCCAGGAGGAGGAGCTGCGAGAGAATCACCCGTATTTTGATAAACCTCTTTTCATAGTTGGCCGTGAGCACAGATTCAGGAATTTCTGCCGAGTGGTGGTACGGGCTCGCTTTAATGCGTAAGTTATTTCACAGCAACATTGGCTCCAACGGGTGTTTACTTCCATGTCCTCAGAAATCAAGCTCTAACTTTTCTTTTACAAGGAAAACTGCATGTAGTGGGGTCACCAGACAAGCTGGCAGCCAGTTGTCTGTGGTGTAGTCTTGGTTTTGGAGGAAAAGAAGCATTAAAATGCTGTGTAAGATCAGATGTGCTGGAGCAGTCTGTGATGCTGAGATGGACAAGACGGTGGGGAAACTTCCACCATGAGCCAAAAGGAAAGGCCAGTGTTTCCTGCTTTTAGACCTTTGGGAATCAGCTTGCTACTCCCGTCCTGTTCCTCATCATAAGGCAAGAAGTTTTTATACGCCAACAGTTACTCCTAGAACAGAAGGTGGAGAGAAATTAATTGCACTTATGCTCACCCGAATACTCTGTAGCCCATAATTAGGGACCCAGAATGGGATGGGGAGGTGTTCAGCTGTGGGAGATAAAAGGAGAAAAGCTGAAACCTGATGAAAACCAGGAAGACTCAGCAACTAAGCTGTAGGTTTATGTGAGTGTGGCAGATAGAGATCCATGTACAAACAGGTTGATATAAAATCATCTCACAGCTTTTCTTTTAAACTTCTGTCTCTTATTGGCACCCTGATTTTAAAAGGTTAATGCACGTCACCTTGCAAAGAGACAGTGTAAGACAAAAGGTAGCTCAAGGCTATGAGCTTGGCACTTAGGAGGACTGGTTTCAGCAGCCGCTTTACCATTGATTTCCTCTGTGCCCTTCAACAAATTACTTCTAGTTAGCATGACAGGATAGTTAGATACTCAATTTTAACAATACCTGCGTTTAAGGTTCTACCAGCTTTGTAGAGACATGTCCTTGAATTATGTCCCCACTTTTCTATGCAACTGCTAACTTGATTGTGGTGCACTGGTCCATGAAGCTGTTGCTAATTAAAACAGAAAAACAAAACACACAAACAGTCAATCAAATCCACTTAGCAAATACTTGTCAGTGCCTCTTAGCATTGTGGAGTGCCCAGTGGTAACAGGATATTTATATTAAAACAGTTTAAATAAAATAATTGTAATTATAAGAATAAACTGATTTTCTTAAACAGTGTTCTTTTTTTTCATTTACTTAAATCCTACCTGCTTCATTTGTTGTCCCATCTAGCTTACCAAGTAAGATATTCTAGATATCGTTTTCAAACTGATAGGATACATATTTTCTTCTAGTAAAGAAGGCTGAGGAATGCTGTTATATACAATGTAGGGAGAGGCATGAGTTTAAGAAGCAGAAGTCAGTGTATTCAGTGGGAAGGCACCTAATCCAGTATGTTCTATGTACATGTACTATGGTGTTAAGTGGGTGAACCTGGCCTGTGGAAGATGTTTCTTGTTCTCCTTGTATGTCTCGTGCATTCCTCTAATTCAAAACCATGAAATCTCTGTGGTGGTAATTCCTCAAGTGTGTTCAGTCCATTTTTCACTTTAAGCTCAGCAAGGAAGTACTGGCAATTTCACATGCCGATGGCTAGAACCCTCCAATGAAATATAGGATATGTCAGTGCAGATCCTGTCTTGGCATGACTTCCTACGGGAGTTGGAAGATAAGTAAAAGTGCCTATAACCAGTGGGCCAGGGGAGGCTTCTTGGAAAGTATTCTTGTAGCTTCTCCCACAGCAGTCATTCTGCTTTGTATGAAGTTGATAAATAATTTCTGCAGCAGGAACTTAACTCATGGCACCTAGATATGTGCATATTACTTATAGAGTGGATCTGACTCTTTGAGTGCCTAAATGGGTGTTTCGATATGGTAGGTGGAGCACAGCAATTACATGGGAAAATTCAAATACAGAGAATCTAAACATTTTAATCAGAAAAAGATTAAAGAAGTAATAAAAGACATAGAGCTTGTGGAAGGATTTTTGTAAGAGAGTGTGTGTGTGTGTGTGTGTGTGTGTGTGTGCATGTGTGTGTGTGTGTTAACTGGGGATATCACACAATCACAGAATCACAGTGTCGTTTGAGTTGCAAGGGGCCTTAATGATCACCTAGTTCCAACCCCTCTGCCTTGGACAGGGACACCTTTCACTAGGCCAGGTTTCTCAGAGCCTCATTCAGCTATGGTCCAAGAGGTTTTGAAGTAAATGTAAAGAGTATTTTGGTACATAAAGTTCAGTAGCAGGTTATCCCCCTTATTCCCAAGAAAATTACACGATTAAGTCTTTGTTTACAAAAGCAAGACCCAAAAAACGTCAGTTCAAAGAATCTTAGAGGCATTACAGGTAGGCAATGACTTAAAGTGATACTAACTGTGTAGATAATATGACTGAAATTGCATAGAATTAAATGAAACTTATACAGACATTTAAAATAAAGACAAGATAAAATGAAGCCTTGATTTTGGACAGAAATTACTTTGAGTTGATAGATGCGTGGTATAATTATAATGCTGACAAAAATAAAATGCAAATGACTGTATCTTTTTTTCTTTTTATAGTTCTAAAACAGATCCTGTTACTGGAGCTGTGAAAAATACCAAATACCATCAGCTTTAGTAAGCACTGCAAAAGTAACTTTGCTTGATCACATAAGCCTGCAGTATAAGTGGGTGTGCACACACATGCATGGATGTGTGTAAATGTGCATGCACGTCTATGTCTTCTTTCTTTTTTTCTTTTTTTTTTTTTTTTTTTTTTTTTTTTCTTTTTTCCTCCCCCAAAAGAGGTTTCTCTTACTGTGGAGTTGTTTGGGGAGTAGGATGAACAGGAAGAGAATTTTTTAATCAGACTTTTCTTCTTCACTTGCATGTAACTTCTCTGCTTTTACTACACATTTCTGAAATACTGAAATCTTTGACACCTTTCAGCTCAATTTATTTTTCATAGGAAAGCACTTAACTGTAGTGTAGGCACAAAACAAGTACACAGAGCTCTGGGCATTTCTGTAATGGCACTTCCTTATGTATCGTTCACAGTGACTTGCTGGGTTTGGTTACTTACCTGGACTGGGTCATGATCATTGTTACAATATGCTCCTGCATTTCCATGATGTTTGAATCCCCTTTTAGAAGAGTTATGCATGCTCCAACACTCCAGGTACTGCCACTGAATCATTTTACAATTATTGAACCACAGTCACCTTGCTTTTCTCCACTGCCTATTCCTAAATTATGATTGTTCTCTGCTTTGATTTTCAGATTGCTGAATATGTTTTTGTAATATTCATGAGCATTGAGCTTAATCTGAAGATTATGGCAGATGGCTTGTTCTTTACACCAACAGCTGTCATTAGGGACTTTGGAGGAGTTATGGACATATTTATATATCTTGTAAGTTTTTTGTATTTACTGAAGTTTTTTGTGGAATTCTTAATTTTGATATATTCGGTTATATAAATGTTTAGTAGAGTGAAAAAATTTGGCTCTGTACTCTGATGCAAATGCAGTAGTGTAATTTGTGTTCAGACACCATTGTTTTCACATGCAGTCCTATCAGTTATCTGTAGAAATACTTGTTTATTACTTGTCTAAAAATACACTGATGTGATAAACACCTGACAATTTAGTGTGGGGTCATTGTATGGCCCCTTTTAATTCTTTACTTGTTGATATGTTTTAAGTATCAGATTAGTTTTCCTTCAGAGTAAACTCAAGATCTCTGACCTTGCTTCAGGATTTTTATGCAGGAGAATCTTTATTTTACCTGTTTCATAGATTTTAGTTGATTCTTCCCCTCTCAACAATATTCCTGCTTTACTGAAGGTGTTTCAAAAGCCTTTACCATTTGACAGAGGGCACATCTTTGTTGCTGGTGTTGCTATAGAAGAAAGCAAAGCAACATCTTTCTGTATCCCATATCTATCAGTAGTGGTTCTCAGGAAAAAGTTTCTCAACAGTTTCCCTTTTTTCTGGAAAATCTCTTGCATTCCATTCAAATACAAGAGGAGGGTGTCCATTTCCTCTTCACATATGACAGTAAACACCACAGAACATGTCAAAACCAGTGCTCGGTATAACAGAGTATGAAATATTTCCTGACTGAAGAAACTACTGAGAAAAGTGGCTGTGATGGATTTAGATTAAATCTTTCAGAGATTAATCCAACAGGCAGGTGTGCTACATAAAATTTGTCATGATCAATTTGTATCAAGGATTCCATTGTTAGCATAAATAAAAATATGCACATTTGTACAAAACTCCTACTGTAGTATGCATAGTTCCTATGTGCTTTAGTTTCTTGAAATCTCTCTGAATCCCTCTGCTTGTCTGAAGGAAAATTTTTGGTAGTGTAGTTTGGATATTCCAAATGTGACTGTGGTGATCTTTAAAGAATGTGAAAGAAAGTCAGAAGCACTGGCAAATCTGTTTGTTTCCATGGGGTGGCTGTCTTTTATCATTGTGTTTTTAACAAGTTATGTTTTAAATCATTGGTGATATCATCTTGGTCCTTCATTTTTTGTGCACCTACTTCTTTGTAATACTCTCACCTCTGTCCATCTATAGTAACACTGGCTTTGAAAAAATAAGAAGCACTTAAGAGACTTTAAATCAATAAGCATTTGTCAGAGATTGTTCAGACTACATGACGCAACTATGCTGTTTGGAAACACTTTCTAATACATAACATTCATGTGATGAAAACACATGCAGACAAAACCACTTATGCCTGTAACAAAGTAGAAGGAAAAACTGTCAGGAAAACTGTTAACAGATTTTCCAGGTGAGGGTTTCTCAGTTTCAGGGTAGAATCTCTGTAATGAGAAGGAGAGAGAGACATAATGCTGCCTGCTCCAAGAATATAGTTTGGGTCCCTGTTTTGAGTCGGCCAAATTGATTTCTCCTTTTGGAACTACTCCATCTGATTAAGGTTATAAAATAGATCTTGAGTCAAAGGGGGAGACAAAGACAAGCTGATGTCCATTAGTTAGGACAATAAGCCAGGGCATAGGAGATCTAAGCCCTTTTTATAAATCAGCTGCTTTTTTGCCTTATTCTTTCCTCTGATTTTAAGGTAGAGAAGTATTCATTGACCTTCTGCATCTATGCCATTGTAAGATTGTAAGCCTGATCCTTCTTTGCCTCTTCCTGTCCTGTCACCTCCAGGTGAGTTTGATATTCCTGTGCTGGATGCCTCAGAACGTCCCTGCCAAATCCGGAGCTCAGCTCTTAATGGTGCTCCGCTGCCTCCGACCTCTTCGAATTTTCAAACTGGTCCCTCAGATGAGGAAAGTGGTGCGAGAACTGTTTAGTGGCTTTAAGGAAATTTTTTTGGTATGTGCCAATTATTTTTTTCTTGCAAAAATATTTGAAGGAGTAATAAGATAACATTTTGATATAACACTCATGTTTTCTATTCTTTTCACCATTGTTGTCTGTTTACTTTTCGTTGTGGCTGTCACTGCAGATAACCACACAACAGGCTAAATCTTAGACTATAAGTAACTCATACTGAATAAAGCTGCTGTAATAATTCTTTTATAAATTATATTACTTTCTTAGCATACATTTGGTCATAATTACATAGTAGGACTACTGAAAAAAAATCTACCCCTTATTCACAGTTCTAGTTGGTTAGGGAAGATGAGAAGTAGTGTATGACAGCTCTGCAAGAACAAAAGGAAACCTGGTTTCTGAGCTGCAGATCTCTACCTCCAAGTTTTTTGAGAGGCAGCCAAAAAAAATACAAGTATTCATGACAGATCTGGATCTCATTCTTACGTCCTTTTTGTTATTATTATGATCATGGTCATGCAGTTACAGTAATAAGAACAACAATAGAGTCTGCGATTGCTTGATCAGAACATAATCTATTGTCTTGGAACCCTATGTGATATTGGTCAGCCTAAGCAACAGCCATTTTATTCCTTAACACAATGCTTTATTAGGTCAGGTTGTTATAAAACACTAAGCTACAAAATACTTGCAGACAGTAATAGAACAAGGACAAAAAGTAAAAAGCTAGTTGGCATTTCATAGATACTGTATTCTATTAAAGATATTTACATATTAATTTTCTCATGCTTATCTTTGTTGGAGCTATCCTGGAGTTAAATATCTAACAATGGCTTAATCAGATTAATTTGCCTGAATCAGCAAAACAGAAGCAGCACATATGCAAGTACTCAAACAGTTTCTTTAAAGTGAGTGGCAATTCTTATGCAGACAGAATTTAGCAAGGTGGTACACTGAGTGCAAGAAAACTTTCATCCTTATCTGCAATTCTTAGATCCTGTGTTAAAAACAAGACCAATATAACACAGCACGTGGTTAGTGGATCAGAACCTAAAGTATGACATGTCTGTCACAAAAGCCATATCTCCAGGTTTATACCACAAAACAATCCTTCCTGAAGTTCACCAAGGGAGCTGATCCCCTTTTTCAAGTCTGCGGAAGATGAGCTTAACAAGTACAACTTCATCTTTACAGGTTTCTATTCTTTTGCTGACACTAATGCTTGTTTTCGCAAGCTTTGGAGTGCAGCTATTTGCTGGAAAACTGGCTAAATGCAATGATCCTCACATCATCTCTAGGGTAAGAACTGCTTTTCTGCTTCAAAATAATGGTATATTGTTCCATTTTTGCCGGCTGGGGAAAGCAAGTGGGGCAATCAGAGCTATCATATGAGAAATAGAGATCTTGGGCTCTTTCTTTTTCAGAAGCAGGATGATGGAGGGAAAAGTGATAAAGGAGTCAGCAAATGAGGGTAAATTTGGGTTTCCATATAAAAAGTAAAACAGGTCCAAATATTGGAGACTGTCTTAAAAAAAATTGTCAAATGAATGCCATGTTATCTGCAAAAGACTAGATAGCACGTGGAATTAATCATGGAAAAGGACACCTTTGCATTCCTAGGTCTGCAACTGAAAAACAGGTTAGACTGCTAGAGGTCCACATCACTGGGGATGCCATGTGGGTTACATGGAGAAAGTTACCTGTGTTTCTTACTCCATTTGGAGAAATATCGTCATCACCTAGAGAGAGCAATGGTCTTTAGGAAAGAGGTGAAAAGCTATGTAGTCTTGCAAAGTGAAAAGCACTGTCAATCCTGAAGGAAGAGGGTACATGGAAAACTTACTGAGATGCATTTTTCATGTGGGTAAAGGTCCGTGACTATTAATCACAGACGTAGAAATAACCCTTCATTTCTATGTATATTGCTTTCCCATCATGGCAGACGTGCTGTTTATGCTGGCATGTTGGCATCTCTCATAGGCTTCTGTTTAATCTCAGGCTGTGGTTTATTTCACTATAGGAAGACTGTCATGGCATCTTCAGAATAAATGTAAGTGTTTCCAAAAATCTCAATTTAAAGTTAAGACCTGGAGAGAAAAAGCCTGGATTTTGGGTGCCACGAGTCTGGTGAGTTGCTACACTTTGGCCTAACTTTCTTCAAAAATGCAGCTGCTGGTGTAGAAAAATGGCTCAAATGTGATGACATTAAATTACTGATGGAGAGGTTTTATTGTAATTCAAATGATATTAAGAGTAAAAATTCTGACATATTTAGTAAAAAGCCAGTTATATGAATTTTTCCAGACTTAACCTCCACTTCATAAACCAGAAAGGAAGAAAAAAACCCTCTAGGTACTGAACCTATATAGGAATTAGATTTGATTTGATTATTATTACAGCAGGAGCTATTTTCTTGAAAAGTATCATCATTTAGTTGTTCTTTAGTACTATTATGAAGGCATCCTGAGAGCCATAAAGCAACAATAGAACCTGAGAATAAATAGAAAAAGATGGGAAGAAAAAGAAATGGAAATCAACCTGCCTACAGCTACCCATAAAAACAAATGATCATATCATGTCTAAAAACAGCCTTTCTCTTCTATGGCCATCAACCATGCCAGCTAGCAGTTTCTTTCTTTTTCCAATGCACGGAATCCTTGTGGTTTATCTGGTGCAGAAGTGCAGTAAAACTTACTTAAAAGCTAATGTATGGTTTTGATTAGTGTTCTGATAAAGTCCATTTAGTATTTCCCAACACCTGGACAGGCAAAATTCACTCTTTTTAATTGTTTATATTTTTCACTTGGTTGGCATTTTGCAAAATCAGCGTAACAGCCACAATTATTTTAATTGGCCATGTGTGTGGATAAAGAATGTACCAGCAGTGGTAGATTCAGAGCCACCCTACACTAATGAAATAATACGCTGTGATTTGAACAGTCAGTGGAACTGACATCTGCAAAAGTCTTTGTTTCTGTATACTTCGGAGAAATTCTTCCCTGAGTAAGCAAATTCAATCCTGTTCAGCTTGATCCAGAAATAAGCAAAAACTGTCTTATTCAGCATAGCTGTAAACTTTGGGGAATGTTTTGTTATTGCAGAAAAATGTTTTACCGCAAAGACATTTATACCACCTGTTGGCTGTCAGGCCAGATTTTCAAGAGACAGATGTCAGTATAAGGACTTCATTAAAAAGCTATATCTGAGAGCTCTCTTTTCACTGAATGGTTGGATTCAAGAAGCGCCAAACAATAACTCTTCTGGAATACAACTATTTACCTTCTAAACTGTTGAAAAGTCATTGGGCTCCTTGGATTATCTGTCTTGGATTGTAGAGACACAGCAAAGTGCTAACCTAGCCCAAAGAGAGCACTTTTAATGTTCAGCTGGAAACATTCTCTTGAATATCAACTGATAAAAAAGGTCAGAGCACATGGTATAGGAAAGCCAAGAAGATGTGATGTCCTCTCAGTAAGTTTTGCTTTATACTATTAGTTCCTCAAAATAATGGAAGAGGGAACAGCATTTTCTAAACCATCTCACAGACCCTGGAGTCCAGATCTTTTATGTGTGTTAGAGAATTATCTCCTTCAGGTAAATTTATTTTAGAATCTGGCCGATGCCATCAGATGGATTTTTTTCCATGAATGCTGTATTTTTCTTATGTCATTGGCAAAAGCATTAAAATGGAGCAACATAGAGTCATAGAATGGTTTGGGTTGGAAGGGATCTCTAGTTTCAACCCCCCTGCTGTGAGCAGGGACACCTCCCACTACACCAGGTTGCTCAAAGCCCCATCCAGCCGGGCCTTGAATATGTTACAAACTTTATTACTGTGAATCAGGTTCTGAGTAAGAAAATAAAACATACGTAGGAATCGAAAAAGTTATGCTTTACGTATTTATTGCTGTTGCTATTGTTTTCTTATTCCTGATATGGAACTTTGATATGTTTCAGAGGCTTTCACATAACTTTGCAAGGTATTTAAATGTTAGACTGTGAAGAATCAAGGTGACAAATAGAACAGCTTTACTGCTGAAGTTACACCTGTTTGTGTACTGCATTTCAGGGCAAATCCTCGGAATTTTAATTTTGACAATGTGGGCAATGCAATGCTGGCACTATTTGAAGTTCTTTCGTTAAAAGGCTGGGTGGAAGTCAGAGATGTTATTATTCATCGTGTTGGGCCGGTAAGGAAACACATCAGAGTCTTTGAATTCTACAACAAATAACTATGATTTTTTTAACCATTACTTATTTTTGTCTATTCAGATCCATGGAATCTACATCCATGTTTTTGTATTCCTTGGCTGCATGATTGGACTGACCCTTTTTGTTGGAGTTGTCATCGCTAATTTTAATGAAAACAAGGTACTAAGTGAGGTGGTTTATTCTGAGTGAGGGGGTTTATTGAGTTAGAAGTGGCTCTGTAAGAAACCTGAAACTAATATTACACTGTCTACGTTACCTGGTAGGGCTGCCTTTAGTACTGCCTTACCAATCTTACACATTGCAAGACTGCAGATATGGCCTCAGGTACACCTGACCCATACTTGCTACAAAATTGAAGCTTGTGATGACAGCAGTCAATCACACACTCCATCAAAGCTGTTAGAGTTTATTTGTAGTGCAGCTGTGCTGCTAGATGGACATTGAACATAAGGCACAATGTATTTACAGATGCTGCTGTTTAGTTTGATCTAGGCATACATGTGGTGGCAGATAAAAAGGCATGTTTGCTTGCATGTGTTGCAACTAAGGGGTCTCTTTGGAACCCTCCCATTGCAGTATTTCAGATCCAAAGTAAAGCTGTGTGGCTTTTTCCTCACAAACAGCAGAGTACATTGTAAAAATAATTGACCATTACTCAAATAAAAAGGTAGCTAGTGTTCTAGGCAAGTTCGCATGGGCTTTTTGGATTACCCTAAAAAGTAGAAAAACCTGTCCCCGGGGATTTGTTTCAGAGCAGCTCATGTCTACACTTGTTAAAAGGTAGAATCCTCTGGATGGGACTGCTGCATACACACTGCACAGCCTTTAATCTGAGGGTTTTTTCTGAGCCTCTTGTGATGCCTCTGAGGCGTCAAGACAAAATTACTGATTTTTTTCATCTTCCAGTTCAAAGTCACAAAAATAATGAGATAGGATATTTTTATCACTCGTGGCACTGGAGGGAAAGGATACATGCTATGGGGCGTGCAGATGTGTGACAGCCCAGCGTGCTTGTGCTGGAGCTGGGTGCTGGCTGTGGCCCTGACCCGAGCTCAGCAGCAAACACAGCAGTTTAGTTCATCCATCAGGGAAACCACCTGACTCCCTCTGGAAGGGAGGAAAGCAGCACGTTACTGTGCATTAATGTGGGCAAGCAAGGCATCATGAAATGGGGTCAAGCAGATTGTGAGCCAAGTAAGTTCCCTAAAATCTCTACTGTTCTGAAGGTATTTTTATGTTTTCATAACGTCAGTGTAATTCTGGTGAGATGAAGTACAGTCATTCCTGTTAAAATGTATCTGTTCTAGAGAACAAGGAGTAATGTGCTAGTAATTTCTTTTCTTATTCACTAAATTTTGACTGGTGAATTAACAAAGCTGAAATTTCTATAGTATGAGAATTCCACTGGATTTTTATAGATGCTTTTGTCACTTCTTGTTCAGCTATGCAATATTACTTTTCCTTCAAATTTGTCACACAGATGAATACAAAAAGCTTTATGCGTTTTGTCCTTGCTTGCTAGTAACAGTTCCCTGTAAATTACACTGAACAGGCACATCAGGCAATACTTCTATAGAATTCATATGATACTTAAAGTATAAGTCTTTCATATCTTCTGGTTCAGCTTCTTTAGTTGTTTCTGAGTAACCTGCGGTGGCATGTAATGTTTGTTTTTCTTTCTTTTTTCTTTACTACTTGTTACTTTTTATGTATTTACTATAGGGAAAAGAAAATGTTTTCAGATTTGAGTTGAAAAGATTAATGTTACTTAAGTGGGCAATAGTTTCAGCCCAATTAATATTCAAGTAGAGTGAAGAAATGTCCAGAAACTAAAAAGAAAATTGTAGAGAGATGTCTGAAAACTAGCCCAGAAAGTGAGAGCAAAACAACCCACAGCGTGAGGTTAAGTTGCATTTTCTTAAAACTACTTATTTGACCAATATATGAGTGTTTAAAGTAGATATTTTCTTTAGAAAATTCGTGGCTGATATACGGTTAGAACAATTACAGGAGTTGTTAACGAGGATCAGAGTTGGACAATTACTGAATAAACTATTTTATGTAAGAACAAACAATTTCCTAAAAATAAAAAAAAAATATAATTTCAGATATGGTCTAGGTTTTCATATGAGTTGTTGGAACTGCAGGTGTGGAAATGTTGGACTGGGAAGTACCACAGCAAGCTCTGGGCTGTGTCCTTGCTTGTCCCAGTGACAGGGCAATAGCCCAAATTATTCCAACCCCCAACCCCATTTCAATTCCCACCTTTCACCTGTCACAGCTCCCAAGTGCCAGGAGTTGAGTCAGCAGTGAAGATGTGATCAACTGAAATATTAGCACTTTGAGCTGAAGTCCAAATGCAAGCACAGCTCCTCCAGCCCTAGACCTGCTCACAGTGCTCTGCTCTGTGGTTCCTTTATGATGATCCTGCTTGTAGAACTGGCAGTTTCTGAGCAACAAAGCAATTTGGCACCATTATATCTTACAAAAGTCCACTCTTTTTTGCCACCTTTTGTCTTGTTTGAAATGAAGGCTCTCCAAGAATATAAACCAGACATGCTAATTGGGGTGAATGTGTTGCCTTTTAATCTGTGTTTCTAAATGATGCCGTTTGGGCTTGACAGGAGTAGTCAGCATCTTTACATCTGTCACTTTGTCCACATTGTATTGGAAGGCACCTCTTAGCAGGGTACCATCTAGGGACACAGCTCTATAAAGAGATTATGTTCACTAAGAGGAAGAAATCCTGACCTTATCAGTTGTGCAGCAGCCACAGTTCCAGCATCTACATAACCAAAGGCACAGGCAAGCCCCAAAGATCACGCCAGCCCTCACCCAGCTCAGTGTGGCTCTTTCTGACAGGGACAGGAGCCAAGTGTCTGGGAGACAGGCTTTTGACATTTACCTTGAAAAGGTCTCCTTTGTTTTTGTAACTCTAGAATCCTTCTATGAGGTTTTACAGTTCTCTGAAGTGATAAGGAACTTACTTTGCTTTGAAGGTCATTTTAGATAACATTGAATTCTGTTTGAAGTTTGCTATGTTATGCAAACATGTACACACATCACCACCACCCGCACTAAAGGTGTGTCTTCACGTCTCTTTGTGCTTCCTCTGTGGCGAGCTCTTGTAGATTCATAGCATACTATTATTTTATTTCAATTAGACCCCTAGCAGAAGAGCTGTGGAGAGCAGCAGTGTTCTCATGGAGGGCTCCTTCCCTGAAGAAACTGTAGTGGCACTAGCAAGCCACAGGATTTACTGCTGGAAAGTCCAGACAAAAGCCACCACTCTGCTTCCTGGCAAATGATGTTCAGTCAAATGGAAGACCTCCTGCAGTGTTTCATTGCCCACACTGGGCTGCTGCTACAAAGAGCAGCAACTGTGCCTGCTGAGTTGAGTCCCAGAAACTCACAGCTAATGCATCCAGAAATCCTCAGGAGTAGCAGCTGATACTTCAGACTCCTTTCCCCAAACAGTGTGTTATTTAAGGGAAGTTGTGTATGTAGCTTTATTTCAGGCACCAAAGAGTATGTTGTTTTCATGTTGCAGTGTTGAATGCTCTAGCTGTTAAATGACAAAAGCTTTACATGCTTCTCTTTGTCTATTAAGGGGACAGCTTTACTGACTGTAGATCAGAGACGATGGGAAGATTTGAAAAGCAGACTGAAGATAGCACAACCTCTTCATCTCCCACCTCGTCCGGGTATCAAAGATATGTTGATTTTATTCATATTGAGCCCTAGTGTTCGTAATTCCCCAGGAGTCTGCGATTCAAATTAAAACTCTAATCGTGAGGCCACTAGGAGGTTGTGCATAAGTTAATGTGGAAACAGGCTCCAACTACAGATCTCTCCGTAAGGCTATTAAAATCAACCCAAAAAAGGTTGCGCTTCGATGGTTTTAGGATAAGCCTTAATGAAAAATGAATTTCTAAATGAAAACTATTTGCAGTTGGCTGTAATGATATGAATGGAATGTATTAACCTGACAGCAGTTGAATGATGCACTTGCCCTAAAAGTACCAAAGCTTTCATGCAACACTGGTGTTCAGTATTTGGAATTATATGTTCAGAAGCCCTATTTGATATGGAAAATTGTGGCAGAAAATTAAAAATGTATTTTGAAAATGGGAAAGGATTATTTTGCCTCTAATGAACATGGAAAATATGTCAAGAAATAGGGGGGAAATGTCACTTTGTGTTTTAACTCTCCTCCTCAAACTCTTTCTTTTTCAGATAATGATGGCTTTAGAGCTAAGATGTATGATATAACTCAGCATCCATTTTTTAAGAGAACTATTGCTGTACTTGTTCTGGCCCAGTCTGTGTTGTTATCAGTTAAGGTAATTGTGTCTTTTTAAAATGTTTCATTACAGTAGTACAGCATGTGTTGCACATTTCCAAACACCAGTTAATAATCAGTTGAGCCATTAGTGTGATGAATGCGAGGAAACATGATTTCTAGATACAGCAACCTCAGTTGGCATAGATCACTGTAGATTAATTGTAACATGGAGCTGAGTCAACTTCTGCCCCTTTGTAGTCTTGTCCACTATTTTTAATTTCTAATTAAGCTGTAAATCTGAGACAGAGGAGTACACCAAGATGCCATTCCTGTCTCAGTATATTTTAAAGTAAAATCTATTCATTAAGAAAACCCTCAAGAAAAGTTAAGGCAACGAAGAGGAATTTATTCTGTTTAACAGCTATTCTTCTATGAATGGATTGTGTTTGCTTTTCAGTGGGATGCTGCAGATCCGGTGACTGTGCCTTTAGCAACAATGTCTGTTGTTTTCACCTTCATTTTTGTCCTTGAGGTAAAGTAATATATTTATGACTTCTTGAGATTAAGATTTGTATGTGTATATTTCATTTTATCTTTAGGGATGCTTCTCATTCTTCACTATGGTGTTTATTTCTGAATGTGTACATTCAGGGTTCTCCATGTCACTTTTCTTTAAACATGTATTGTAAGAAGAAACTTCTAATGTGTTATAGTCATACTTCTCTACAACCTTGAGCTTTGTGTCTTTTCCTATATATTCAAGTCTGAGTATTTAACAGGGTGCTTTGGTGAACCCAGTGACCTCTTTTCTTGCAGAACATCTCATATTACATTCCCTCCATACAACAATAGGTCTGCGTTGTTTCATGGAAGTTCTGCTTCATCCATTTATGTTTTCCCTGGTGTGTTAATCCCCACTGTTCTGTAGCTGTTACAAAATCAAACCTCTCTCTGTTTTAAGTATCATACTTCATTTTAATATCTTTTAATAAGCTGCGCCCCAGCTCCAGGATTGTCTATCCTTTGTTGCACAAATCTGGCTCCTGTGTGGTAGCAGTTCTCTATCTACAAGAATATTGTTACTACAAACTCTGCAAGGCGTATTTAGCCTATTTTCTAGGACCGGAATCTGACGATTTAAACACATTTTGAAAAACATATATTTTTTAATTTATAAGGATATCCATAGTATAAAAAAGCACACACTTATGATGATAAGGAAGATGCCTCCTCTGTGGTTAGATTATTACACAATTTTTAATACGTTTTGGTTGACTACTTTTCTTGTCAGTCCCCTCTAAATAGCTGATACTGACCACTATCAGAAACAGGATAGTGGACTATGTTTCCCACTGCTCTAATCCAATATGACAGTTCATATTTTCCATTGATAGGTTTTGCCAGCAGTGATGAATAAACAATGAAGTGAATACCTTGTAGCAGCTGTAGCTAGAGTATGTCCATGTTGTTGCTTCTTTCTTCCCTACCCAGGAGAAATCAGTATCTCTGGAGAGACTGAGCAAACACAGAAAAGTTTTATTTGTGTCATACACAGGCAGGTTTTAATTTACGTAGTAACTATGTCTTTGGAAATACTTTTTCTCTTACACTGCCAGGGGAAACAAATACATTTCTAGAATTTCAAAGGAACTTTGTCAGAGCCAAGAAAAATTTGTTGACTGTCTCAACAGGCAAGCTATCACACTGTGAGAGCACACACAATTTATGGAGAGAGGAAGCAGCTTCCTGCCCAGGATCTTCCCTAATGCAGCACAGTCTGGTTTCAGAGTCTGCTATCCCCTTTCTGCATAGCTGATGGTCCTCTGTCCAACCTAACACCTCTGGATTCAGCCTTAAACCTCTAGTGCTCGCATCATAAATATGTGGTATAGAAAATAGGAAGAATTTGAAGATCTCACTTTTGTTACCACACTGATGATGACAGAGTAAAGGGAGATGTGATTTTTTTATTTCCATGGTGTGGTATTCAGTTCAAGATTATGGACACCTAAAGCTAGGTGTTTAAATTCTACATGTGAAGTAGGTGTTTAAGCTGTTACTGTGATCAAGACAGATGAAGGGTGAGATTCAGGTACCTCCACTAGCCACTCCAGAATGCCAGGGATGTTTACAGGTCTTATATTGTCCTTGCAAGTCCCATTCATCCATCTTCAATTCCCTAGGGCATCTCAGATAACTGGGTAGAAGGAGGCAATATACCTTAGGTAACTCAAATGGTAATTAGAGATTCAGAGACCATATTTTTCACTTTGTAGTCAGGCTTCAGAAAACATTATAAGGCAAAAAGCTAACTGGAAAATCAGCCTTTTACCTCAAGCTAGTGTCCTCTTATATCTGGTTTTGTTTTCAGAAATGTTAAATGGCAGGGTTGCAAGGTGGGATGGAAAAAATAAGGTAATGAATGCCTGACATTTATAGCCTTTTTCTAGTAACTCTTAACCTGCACTGAGATTTATAATGACTTGTGTATGAGAAACTCTTAAGCGTTCCCCTTACATGCATCACTCTACCTTGGTGTCTGTTACCTGATGTAACTATTTCTGTGACTGTTAGTATCTATTCTTGAGCTTCTCATCTGCATTCCTGTTACCTAAATTGGAAATTTCAAGCACTTTGGAATCTGTCTTTTACCAGGTACATTGTAAAACTTACTGCCTTTACTCTTCTTAGCTTTTTTTTCTTACAGGCTGTTGAGTACAGATGATTCTGAGTACCGAGTATTCCTTAAAGCAAGAAATATTTGCAATATAAGAAAGCTTTTTAATTAATTTGAACTGTGGGTGCTGCAGCACACAATTACATTCCTGAGTTCAGATGTGCTTATGTGATTTTAGCTTGCTCACAGACAGGTAGCTAGCTAGGATACTGCTACCTCTTGTAGCTACATGTTATTGATATGACTTGTTTAACTTTAAACTATCTTAAGCCCACATTCACCTCAGGAATCTGTACATTAAGCATTCAGTCTGAGGTGGTCAGCTGCACTCCTGTCTTTGATACTTGATGGAGACAGACAGACATTTCAGAATGCTGTTCATCCCTTGGTCTTGGTCATCTGTGGTCTTACACAAGTGCCAGTTTTCCTCCATCCTAGGGAAGTTAATATTATCCAGTTAGTCCACATGGGAATATTTAGCTGATGTGAAACCTGTCCCCTGGTTGTTTGAAACCATTTCATAAAATGAACCCAATCAAACATTTTGGACAATGGAAGAGGATCTCATGGTAAGGAATAATCATTTCTTCATGACAAGTGAGATTTTTTTTTTTATCCATAGGTCACCATGAAGATTATTGCCATGTCACCTTCTGGCTTCTGGCAAAGCAGAAGAAATCGGTATGATCTCTTGGTGACATCTCTTGGAGTAATATGGGTGATACTTCACTTTGCCTTACTGGTAAGATATGCAAAATGCAATTCCAGTGATTAAAATTATTCTGGCTTTAAGCACCAGCAATAGGATTGCTGCTTTATATCCAGATAAACCTTTGAGTTTATTAAGGCTGAGATACGTCTGAAAGAAACTAAGCTTGATGCTAAGAAGAATGAATCATTGTCTTGGACAATCATGTAGTGCAAAAATTGTCTTGCTGGTACAAGTTAGAGTATTTAAATGTGGTAGAAAACAAGACTGTAGGGGGGATGTAAGTGAGAAAAGGGAGACTGAAGACAGTGAGAGCTCTTGCTAGCAACAGTCTTATGAGCATGAAGGAAGAAAGAGGCAAGGTACAGAATACAAACAGGAGCAGAGGACTGGAAGAAGACGTAGGTTCAAAGTTGATGAACTTGACAAACCCTCCCAAACCCAACAGCAATTCTATACCACTGGTTTTGGTTAAGGGGCAGTGTTTCATTCAAGACATGAAGGAGAGGGGAGGAAATCACCTCTCCCTTCATTTCACACATTTCTTAAATTTGGCTCACTCCTGGTTCCTTTATTTACAGAGGAAGAAGGGATGGTTGATACTTGTCATCAGTCACAAGTTATCAAAGTCACAACCCTGTAATGTCTGCAGGATTCTCTCTTGTCTGCCCCAAGTTCTGTGTGAAGAAAAACCTGTTTTGTGTGACTAGATGTTTTGCCCTGGCATTCACAGTTTGCTCCCTGCTACTAAGTAGCTTGGAAGGCCTGAGGAGCTTCTGTAATCCAGCAGTTGCCTAGATGAGTACCCTGGGCCTGATGGACATAAGGAATAGAGGACTGAAGGTTTTTTGGCTTGATGTGTGGGGAGGCTGGGTTTGTGTTCTTTATATTGTTGCTACTAGTTTATGATTTCTCTTATTTTATGTGGGCGCTACCCTACATTAGTAAAAAATCAGTTATTATGATCTGTTCAAGAGATTCCTGGGGGACCATGTATTAAGTCTTCTGTGTTTGTATTCCAGAATGCATACACATACATGATGGGGGCATGTGTAATTGTCTTCAGGTTTTTCTCCATTTGTGGGAAGCATGTAAGTATAAATTAGGAACTACAACTATTGCAGTCCTTATGTATAGATTAAAGGACTAGATGCTGTGCATCTCTAGTGAAAATTCTGTAAGGCTCAGTTTTCTAGGAAAAAAAAAGGAGATTTCAAGCAGCAATCTCCAGCTTCATATGCTGTCCTTAAAATGTCAGGATTTTAAGTATATTGTATAATAGTGCTATGGTTACTGGACAAGTTGAATTTTTTAAGAAAACAAAATGCAGCTGCAGTACCGCAGCTTTTCAAAATGCTCTCTACAGCTCTGAACATACACTGTGCTACTTTCAGCCCTTTCCATTTCAGTGAGGTGTGATGGGCATGCTCTTTATTTATTTTCGCTGCAAGACAATTGTAGTGGTGGTTGAACGCACTCATCTTGTTATGACAGTGCTCTCTTAAAAAAGTTTCTTCCTCCAGAGTGTAGGTCTGTGGTTTTTGTCTCTACAATGTATGTCTTGTCACAGTAAAGGATTTATATTCAATTTAAAAACAATTTTGGGCCAAGATGTTCTTCTGGAAACACTGGGATGGTGACAAAGCAAGTCACTTCTCAAGTTTACATTTCTTTTGTGTTTGGATTTTCTCAGGTGTAACTGAGAGTAGACTGGCAGAATAAGCATAGGCAGAGAACAAACACACTTATTTAACAAGTGGTGACACTGCATTCCCTTGCCGTAGAACTTCTTAGATTATCCAGATATTTTCTGTGAAGTCTGACATATTAAATTAAATGTAAAAAAAAGACTGCTGCACTAGGTTGCCAGGGTTAAGAACAGTAAGCCAAAGGGTTTGTTCAGTAAAGATAAAAAGTTTTCTTTCAATCAGACTATGCATAGCCTGTAGAGCCTTGGAAGTCAAATGAAAAATCCTTGCTTCTCCTATGCAGCCAGACCAAGTGATTACCTTCAAAGCTTTCTGATTGATTCTAAAGTTTTTTCATGGTTTTAACCTAGTCATTTATACTTCCATGTTACAAGCTCTATCAGTTTCACTCATTTACCTGTCCTGATGCAATGTGATGACTAAAGGTCAGCAGGAATTTAGCATGATTAAAAAGAAAAATTACACCCTCAGTTCCATTAAAGGGAACTTTTCATTGCATCCAGAGTAGTTAAGGGTGTTAGGACAGTCTAGGGCAATAAATTTATCAAGAGTGAAATACAAACTATAAAATATACATGCATGGGAAAGTAATATCTATTATCAAGGCCTACAGCTTACGAAATTTTCAAAATTATGTTCTCATCTTATGCATTTTATCCAACTTTGCAGAATCATAGGCTCACAGAGTGTTTTGAGTTGAAAGGGATCCTAGAGATCATCTCGTTCCAGATGCCTTGCCATGGGCAGAGACACCTTCCACTAGACAAAGTTACTCAAAGCCCCATTCAACATGGCCTTGAACACTTCCAGGGATAGGTCATCCACAACTTGTTTGGGCAGCTTGTTCCAGTGCCTCACCACCCTCACAGTGAAGAATTTTTTCCTAATAGCAGATCTAAACCTACCCTCTTTCAACTTAAAGCCACTTGCCCTTATTCTGTCACTGCATGCTCTTGTAAAAAGTCCCTCTCCAGCTCCCTTGTCACCACCCTTTAGGTACTGGAAGGCTTCTGGAAGGTGTCCCTGGTCTTTCACAAACTTCCATGAGAAATTAGTAGCTTAAAGAAGCTGTACCGATCATAAGGAAATCCCCTTATCTATACATGAACGCATTCCTTTAGGTAGGCTACAGTATCTGTGGTTTCTGTCTAACAGTTAGGATCACTTTCAGATAAGCCCAGAGTAGTTTACTGCACCACTGTTCATTGATACTGATACTTCAGGAGAATACTGATCCTGGAATATTATAGTTAAGCTTATGCTGTACTATCACTGTAATATCCTACACTGTATATACTATATATGCTTTTTGAGGAGCAACATCTTGACCTTGTAAATGAGGAAGATATGCTAATGTCTATTACAAATAAAAAGCACACACAGTTCAAATCACATTCATAATGTACCATTTTACTGAGCTCATCCATTAATGAATGTGTGTAAAGGATTTGCTGTCAAAATGGCAAGTGCAAGAGCTGTTTTTTCTGTTTTATCTTTGCTTTCCTGAATGCTGTCATGGATTGCTTTTTCTCTGTCCTTCCAGGTGACACTAAAAATGCTGCTGCTGACCGTGGTTGTCAGCATGTACAAGAGTTTCTTCATCATAGTGGGCATGTTCTTACTGCTTCTTTGTTATGCTTTTGCTGGAGTGGTGTTATTTGGTACAGTGAAATATGGAGAGAATATTAACAGGTACAGAATGTATTTCCTTCCTCATGGGGATGTTCTTTAAACAACCTGAAGAAATCACATTCTACTAGAGAAGTTTATCTGTGGTAAAAAACAGACAGATCCACAGGTCTGGCTGAAGAGTTCTACACAGAATTTCTGATAGGAGACCCTGTCCAGTCCTTGTGCATTGGGCCAAATGACACCTGATCCAACCCAGAGCAGACTGAGAGCTGTTCTTCATTATGTCTGCTGGTAAATATGCTTCAAAGCAGTACTGTTCTAGCCCACAAGCTGCTGAAACACAGTGTACCTACTGCATCTTATTGGCATCACCCAGGAACAGGATCCATGTACCAGGCTGATATAAAAAGGAGACAGTTCTTTGAAATGGCTGTTAGCTGGATATTTCCCAGTCATCATCACG
>VZRQ01003009.1:192958-229920 GCA_013397975.1 Machaerirhynchus nigripectus | reverse complement strand
GTACTCAGACCTGTGTCTCAGCTAGAGTTCAGTTATTGTATCTTAAGTCATGAAAGAAATAATTCAATGAGCTCATTCAAATAATACTGTAATTATTTTTAGTTTAAAATAGTAGAACAGTAGAAAATGAAAACATTTTTTCTTGCCAGTGTTTTAACTCTGAGAAGTGAAACGATCTCTCACTCTCAATCTCTCTCTCTTTCTTTAAAACAGACATGCAAATTTTTCATCAGCTGGCAAGGCTATTACTGTACTCTTCAGAATAGTCACTGGAGAAGACTGGAACAAAATTATGCATGACTGCATGGTAATTACAATACTGACAGAGATAAGTAGACAAGAAATGAGAGATACCTTTCCATCTCAAACTGCTTTCAGTATCTTAGCCTTGTACAAGGAGTGTTGGGCTTGCCTTTATCTCTTCAAGAAAATAATGTTCACTAAACCTCAGAACATGATACACAAGTTGTAATTCCAGTCTCATACTCACAGTATAATATTTCATGGAGCTAGGCTATTAGCCGATTTTAAAACAAAAATAAAAAGATGGTTTCAAAGTCAGAAATGCAGTGACTTAGTTTTTCACTATTATATCTGCTTTGACTGGGTCAAGGTGTCTTTTCAGATTAACCTTGTCTTTGATTCCTGCAGTTTGGCTCATGCTATGAGAATGATAGTCTTGATGTCCTCAAAATTCTTCCTTGAATTATTACATTTTGTCCAAGTAAATGTTTATCTGTGCTTTCCATTGCAAGGAAAATCATATCCCTTTCCTTTTTAAAATTAATGAGCAGGGAAGAAATGTTTTGAAAACCACTATGCTTCAAAGCACCAGGTTGTTCCTGTACAGTGGCATAATGCACAATGTACCCTCTGTGTGGTAGTAAGAGCCATGCCTCAGCCTTTTTTGTCATACCTTTCTCTTTTCCTGGTTTCTGTCTACTAAGGGAAGAAAAACAACCTGCCCACATTAATGCCCACAGTATTAGTCCCTAACTGTCAAGCCTTAAAGAAATAATATTAAATATTGTATTGATTGCAGAAAAAATAATAATCTCTTTTTATTATTATTATTTTACTTTGTTTTCTTCTGTTTTGAAGGTTCAGCCTCCATTTTGTACACCAGATAACAGCACCTACTGGAAAACAGACTGTGGAAATTATGCTGGTGCTCTTATGTATTTCTGTTCTTTCTATGTCATCATTGCATACATCATGCTAAATTTGCTTGTTGGTAAGTGAAAACAGTCACTAATAACAAAAAGGCCCACGCTGGCATGTAGTATGTTAGATGTGAGTCTGTTGTGCTATTCAGGTATGAGGCCATGTACTAGTTTGAAAGCAAACCAGTGAGAGACACCAAGTCAGAAACACAACTTTATAGGAAAAATAAAATAAATGCAATAGCACAAAAAACCCCACTGACAGAGTCAGAATACAACCTGACCCCCTGACAGTCAGGGGTTGGTAGCAGTCCAATTAAATGGTGGCTACAGTCCTCCTGGAGTGATGGTTCTGTTGAAGCAGTGATCCTGTAGAAGGGTCTGGTCTTCCTCTGAAGGTCCAGTGGTAGTATAGAAAGGCTGGGAATCCATTGGAGAAAGGCTGCTTGTGGTGCTTGAAATCTCAGCTTATATCCAGGTGGAAATGCTTGGTTCCTCCCCCTGGGCGGAGCATCTCACAATGGGGTGATGTAATTTCATCAGTCATGAGGTGAGACTCCAAGGCCCATTAACAGAAGACACCCCCCGGAGGGAGGATGGGTCATGGGAGAGATAAAAACACTGCCCCACCTGGTTTTAACAGCTGGCCCATTAACAGGAGATATCCCTGGAGTTTATCAGGGATGAGTTATGAAGGAGATGGGGAACACTGCCCCACCAGTTTTTAACAGCTTATGAAGATGGTGTTAGAATACATACTTTTGGGCACATCTTACATTGTAACCTAGGACAGGCTACCTTGTACCTTCAGTGTTACCTCGTATGCATGTAATGATTTTGATACTTCTTTGGCACAGGAATGCTAAAACTCAGGTATTTGGGAATGAAAGTTTTTTGAACAAAGAGATATTTTCTGTTTGTAGAGTTACCCTACAGAGCACTGGTTTCTAAGCTTAACTGAAGAAAGAAAACCTTTGTTCAAACATCACTGGAATTCACTGAATTGATCTTAGATTAGCCATCACACCAACATTTAAGATACAGCTGTTTAAAAGGGAGCATGGTGAATATTGATGTGGCAAGACACTATCTTATGCGTTCAAAATCCTTGTCTGAGCATACAGGCATTTGTTAATATGGAGTTTGCACAACAGAATTAGATGTTACAATGTAACAACAGGCTTTCTTTAGGGTGTCTTTGTTCTTGTGGTTTTCAGCTATCATCGTGGAGAATTTCTCATTGTTTTACTCAACTGAAGAAGACCAGCTCTTAAGTTATAATGATCTAAGGCATTTTCAAATTATATGGAACATGGTTGATGATAAAAGAGAGGTAAGAAATAATAACTTTTTTATAATAAGCACAGAAATACAGTAAATTTCCAGTTTTTCTTGAAAACGAATATGGGGAGAACAAAGTGTGTTGACAGAATTCTCTGAGCAGTTACTGTTCAGATTTGAGAAGTGAGCATGATCTAATGTTGTCCGTGGCCCTTCAAATACTAACCTGTATTCTGTGAAGTGCTTATAATAACAGACTTATGAACAAACATACCTATTTATAGGATCAATGTAATAGCATCTTTCCTCCCAGCTCCCTGAGAGTTGCTCCCTTGGAAGTCTACAGATTGATATCCATTTTTGTGTCTGATCTTCAGAAGAGCTTTGCTGAGATTTCAGTACCATCTCCTGTAAAATTCTTCTGGAGAAGCTGATCAAGTATGGGCTGGGTGAGAAGACAATGAAGTGGACTGAAAACTGTATAGCCAGGCCCAGGGGGTGACAATCAGCAGGACAGGTTCTAGTTGGAGGCCAGTAACTCATTGTGTGCCCCCGGGGTCAATAGTGTGTCCAACAGTACTGTGTCCTGTTCAACATTCTCATTAATGACATGGACAGAGTGGCAAAGGGCACCTTCAGCACACTTGCTGATGCCACCAAGCTGGGCAGAGGGCTGGTATGCCTCAGAGTCGTGCTGCCATCCAGAGGGACCTTCACAGGCTGGAGAAAGGGGCTCACAGGAGCCTCTTGAAGTTCAACAAGGAGAACTGCAAAGTTTTGCATGTGGAAAAGAATAAACCAAGGCACAGTACATGCTGAGGCCACCCAGCTGGAAAGCAGCTTGGCAGTAAAGGACTTGGGGGCCCTGGTGGACACCAAGTTGAACATGAGCCACCATTGCACTTGTAGCAAAGAGGGCTAGTGGTGTTCTGGGCTGCATTAGACTAAGTATTGCCAGCAGGCCAAGGCAGAGAGGGTCCTTCTGCTCTACTCAGCACTGGTGAGGCCACAGCTGGAGTCCTGGGTCCCCTGTGCAGAGAGACACAGACATACTAGAGAGAGTCCAGCAAAGGGACACAAAGATGACGAAGAGACTGGAACATCTCTCCTTAGAGGAAAGGCTGAGAAAACTGGCACTGTTCAGCCTGGAGAAGGCTCAGGGAGCTCACATCAATGTATATAAATACCTGCAGGAGGGTGCAAAGAGGACAGAGCCAGGCTCTGGTCGGTGCTGCGCAGTGACAGGACTGGAGAACACGGGCACAAGGTGAAACACAGGAGTTACCTCTGAACATCAGGGAACTGTTTGTCACTGTGATGTTGACTGAGCACTGGCACAGGTTTCCCAGAGCGGTTGTGGAGTCTCCATCCTTGGAGATACTCAAAAGCCATCTGGACCTGATCCTGGGAAACTGGCTTTAGGAGGCCCTGCTTAAGCAGAGGGGTGAGACAAGGTGAGCTCCAGAGTTTCCTTCCAACCTCAACCATTCTGTGATTCTGAAATGAGAATAACATCTGGGATACTGAGCTGCTCAAATGCCCACGCAAATTAAATCATCATCTGAATGATTCATGACATCACTAAGATTTGAATGTGAACAACATTATGGTGAAAGTAGTTGGTTACCTGTAGTTGGCACGTGGCTGTGCTGGAGATGGAAGCTGCAGTCTGTACTCATGGGGGTGGAGAGTTCTGAATCCATCGTGCCCAGCACTGACAGTATCTCTGTGATGCAAAACAACACCTTACAGCAAAAATAGTTCTGATGAGGCTCGTTTAGCATAACAAAATATTTGAAGATTGCGAGTACCACAGTTTCAGAGGGAAGTGCTTTTGGTCCTAGTTTTGTAACAATGGATAAAAATTGTTGTCACCAAGAGTGCAGGATGTGCTGCCTCTTAGAGCAGATAACCTCTAAAAAGCCAGTAAACTCTCAGCATTCTCCTGTTCCTACAGAGATGCACAGAGAAGGGCACAGGTTTACAATGAACTCATAGGCATGGCTATGAGTGTTTAAACTATAGTTTCATTTTCATTTTTCAAAGGCAGCTCTTTGGGAAGAGGATTTTAGTTACAGATGAATGCAAATGGGAAAACTAAGTCTCCAAGCAATTTTGAAAATTTCTGGCAAAATTAACGCCATAGAGTCTCATTGTATATGAGTCCAATAACCACAAAGACTTCTGTGAATTTGCTGAAGAACTGGCTGAATGTGCGCATTCGTCAGTAATGTGTTCACAGTGACTTAAATAGGCTAGAAGAAATAGTTTTTCTCTCAATGATCAAGTTGAATGCCTGAGTTGGTTGTTAGATCACAGTAATAATTTACCATCTATTATGCAATTTAACACAGGGTGTAATCCCTACCTTCCGAGTGAAATTTCTGCTGAGGCTTCTGCGAGGCAGGCTGGAGGTGGATCTTGATAAGGACAAGCTGCTGTTCAAGCACATGTGCTATGAAATGGAGCGGCTCCACAATGGTGGTGATGTCACTTTTCATGACGTGCTCAGGTACCCTGAGATTTTCTCTACATTTTTAGAACAGATATAAAGGCCTGTGTTTCTTTCCAAGCTAACAGGTAGTGATTAGGCTGGGGAGAAGGCACGACTGGTAGCCACAGAGGCACTGCAGTTTTAAATGTTTTAGAAAAATTAGATTTCCCTTTTTCTTCCTGCAAAAATATTACTGATGGAAAACACAAGCCATAGGGAATCAGCTATAAGTAATTTTAACATTTTCATTGCAGGAAGTTTGTCACAAACTACAGTCACATGTTCCTCCTGTATCCCAACTAATGAAATGTACCTTCAAGTGTAGCAACATGACAGTGAGCCTGACTAGAAATAAAATAGAAATAGGAACATTATCCAAGCATAAACACTTAGGGGGAAAAAACCCCAAACCACCACAAATGCCCTAATTGCTTACAGTTCAGCAGTTCACCTGGATTGGATAGCTGGATATAGGTGATAAGGTCTTTATTTTGAGCACAAGAAATCTCTTCTAGAATCATCTCAGCAATTTTTTAGCTTCCAATGTGAATTTACTGTGCACACCTGAAGTAGGTATTTTTGCACTAAGGTCTTAAATATGAGCTTTGATGTTCTAAATTAAGATGTAAAGACACCAGCATTTAAAAATAAATAAATTTTGTTTCTTTCAGCATGCTTTCTTATAGGTCTGTTGATATCAGAAAAAGTCTTCAACTAGAAGAGCTGCTTGCTAGGGAACAACTGGAATATACCATAGAAGAGGAGGTGGCCAAACAGACCATACGAATGTGGCTGAAAAAGTGCTTAAAGCGAATCAGAGCAGTAAGTCAAACTAAAGCAGGATCTAAATGGTTGCATAAATTGAACTGCTCAACAGTGCTGGAATCTGCTGTCCCTGTGCTTCATTTACTCTGGAGTCATAATAACACTTATTTGAAGTACATAGCAGTTGCTAACTGAGCAAAAAAATAAGTTTGTTACAGCTCAATAGAAAGCACTACAAAAATAAGCATCTTTTGAAGGCAAAAACTGTCTTCCTGCCAGAACTTTATCTGTCTTTTCAATACAACAGGAAGATGCATGTGCAGAGACCAAAGTCAAAGGAATAAAGAAAAAAATAATGTAATTTGATGAAACTTCACAGGCCTAATCCTTCCTCACAGAATGTAACTGTATAATTTCCTTGCTCTGCTGGCAGATGAGAAACCTGTAGATAATTCTCCAAATGGAGCCTGTATTATGATAAATCATTTGACTGAGCCATTACAGTTACTTTGTAATGGAAAGCAGGTGTGTGAAACATGGCACACTGAGCCAGTAAACTAAGCAGGGGCAAGGCATTGGCTGAGGACTGGGATGGGGTCACCCACACTCATAGCATGCTCCTGTCCATACTCATATTCCCCCAGACCACTGCCACAGGAGCATGCCTGCCCACGGGAGCATCACTGCCCTCCAGGCATGGGTCCAGGTGGAGACCACTCCCAGCAGGCAGTGGTTGAAGCTGCCCGGGTGGTAGAGGGAAGATTAGCCCTATCACACAAATCCTGGCTTATCAGTTGCCTTGAGCAATGCAGGAAACCCCAGTCTCTAAGTTACCAGTATAGACCCAGTGCTTCTGTGTTCTGTTTATGCAGTGCTTCTGATTGTCAGAAACATTCTACCTCTGCTCGGGATGGCTACACTATATGCTGGTCAAAGTTTGGCTTGGATTAAATTTATATTACAAAAAAAAAAAGCAAGACATTTAAGTTTTGCAGTTATTCTCATCTCTTCTTTCAAAACCAACTCTTCCTTTATATGGAAGGTCATAACCTGGTTACATTGAGGACTGATTTTTCAGTTACTGTAAGTCTGAGTCCAGGTTTTGACACATATATTTTTTACTTCTATAAAAAATTACTTCTTGTGATTGGAGATTTTCCATAGTCATCTGTGATCATGGCATCTGTCTTCTTCTGTTTGTAAATTTATAAAAATACTTAGCTGGACATTTTGAATATAATGTACATTCCAGCTGAAACATCAGTGTTCAATGATACATGGTTTCATTTTGATCTCAACTCTGTAATAATAATGGCAGTAAATTTAATCTCAGCCCTCAGTTCTGTGTTTGTTCAACTCTGTTGTTCATTTCATTATGATATTGAACTACACAATGTTAAAGTAAATATGCTATTCATTTCACTCCAATAATATGGTTCAGATCATTTCACATTCTATGAACCCTTTATAAACGGAATGTAATTATGGAAGTTAAGATATATTTTGAAATTCTCTTGTTATATAAGTCTCCCTAGAGGGATCATGTGAAAACTACCCAGGAAAGTGAAGCCCTTCCTAAGTGCTGTTTATTTTAATTTAAAAGCAAATTAGATTGTAAAATCATAGTGGTAGTAGGTTTGTTTTTCTATTTGTACTGTAAATCTATACTTAGTCCCAAGGTTTTCACTATGACTTTATTCAGTCTTATTGACAGCCCTTTCCAAAGTCCATGAAAGAAATCAGAATTTTTTCATTACCTTCACATAATTCCCTGTGAATCTCCACCAATTTCCTGGTTTCTTTTTCTCTGAAAGAACTCTTAACTGATAAATTCAAAACTTTGTATGTGTTTAAGCTCTAGGTTTAAACCAACAATTGAGCAATGTGCCTTCCACTTAATGTAGTTCATGAGTTTCATTCTCTCTTCCCTAAAGGTTACAAATATGCTGGAATTCACATTATTTAAATAGCAATATCTGATACGTGGATCTTTATCAATGCACCTGGGATCCACAGCTGGTGCTTACTGTTCAGTTAAATATTTAGAATGCTTTAAAAAAAAATCAAATTCATTGGTGTGATACACCAATGAGAACATTTTTTTCACCACATATTGTACCTTGATAGAAACAGCAGCAGTCGTGCAGCATTATCCATAGCCTACGAGAGAGCCAACAGCAGGAGCTGAGCCGATTTCTGAATCCTCCCAGCATTGAGACAACACAGCCAAGTGAAGATATGAATGCTATTAATCAAGATAACAGTGCACAGCCAGAGGTATGTTATCCAGAAAGCTATCAGCTACTCATAACAAATTCAGAAAACTTCCCTGTTTCTTATTTGTTCTTTTTTAAACATCATTTTAACTGAAAAAAAATTAAAAACAATAGCTTGTTTTGCTTCAGTCTTTGCCAGCAGATGTAAAGGCAAGATGCTCCAAGGTAGTAATTCCCCAACAGATTTATCTGTCTTGCTATCACCATAAAGGGCAAACTCAGCTATACAACTCTAGCAGCCCCATCTTTCAGCTCTTGCATGAGCTGTGTTCAGGCTTGGGGATGTGAAGCCTTCCAGTTCAGGCGTTCTGAAGGGGTGTTTACACTGAGAGTGAGAACATTGGGCATGCTGGCAGGAGTCCTGGGCTCTTCCAGGATAGGGAATATAGAACTTACAATGTAAGGGCTGCTTTCTACAGTGGTTGTAGTAGGCTGAGAATAATTTCATACCCTTCGATAGGATGAATGGCATTGAGAGCCCACCTAATCTTTTTGCTTTTGTCTGTTAGTAGTAGTTTTCTGGGGTGTTAAAGAGTAGAAAGCATGCTGCCTTAACCAATGGCAGTATGCTTTGTTTGTATTCATGGACAAAGCTTGAAATAGAATAGAAAGGTATCCCTTTCTAGGCTTACACCTGTGCAGTGGGGAGCTGTGACTGAGGTTCTCTTTCCTCTGTTCAGACGAGTAGCCAGCAGCAGCTCCTTAGCCCGACACTTTCTGACAGAGGTGGCTATAGACAAGACTCTGGAGATGCTGGGAAACCTCAGCGGAAATTTGGACAGTGGCGTTTGCCATCAGGTAAGTGAAAAAGGTTTATCAGTAGAGTACCCACATGCAAAATTGCTGCTGTGCAATAACAAGGCTGAGAGAGGCTTCATGACTCACAGTTCTGCCTCCTGGCTCCTGCTTGCAACCACATGAGGGCTTTCCTATCCTCATGCCTGTTGAAGTAAAGCAGTTTCTCCCTTTCTTCGCAATTCTGAAAGTTTGGATGGGTTCAAGCACTGCCTTGTGCAAGTGGTTGAATTTTTTACTTTTTAAGTACACTTACTCAGGACCTTTGACATCAGTCAATCCTATTCTGAATCAGAGCACTGCCTTCAAAGGCTGCCACTATTCAGACGCTAATCACATCTAAGTGGAAGTAGGGAAGATAGTCATGCTGTTGTGTTGACTACCATTGACCCTACTTTTGTGGCCAGTGTTCTTGTCCAAGAAACAGGATAGTTTAATACAGAGCTTTCAATCCATGATTTCCATTTCAATATCACTGAGCAGCAAAGATCAACATTTTGTTGGAAAAGAGAGAAAGAGTGAAAGAGGAAACATGCGAAGGAGTTGACTACTACTGTAGTCAACTGCACAGGTTTTCAAGTGAGAAAGCTTGAAAGAATGAGTAGCTCAGGGTTTCTTTTCTTAGCACTGGTCTGGTCCATGTCAATTTTGAGCGTTCCTCAGTGGATGGTCCTAAAAAGGAGGGTCATCTCCATGCACAATACACCTGACAGATAAGTAGTCTGCCTCCAGTCCAGCAAAGACAGGTATTTAAGATGCTGAACAGCATAATTAAGATCAATTTTGTAGTTAATATACTTAGACATGTGGTTTAGTGCCATGCCACCAACTTGTACTGGCTACAACCCCTAGGCCATAGTAAAGTATCACTTTCTAAATGTAGCTGCTACTCCTAAAAGCACCTCACCCATGTCCCCCCCCTTCCTCACATTTGCTACTTTCACCATTTTGACAGCAGGTTAGCTCATGTAAGTACTGCCTAAATCATTTAGGTTGCAATTTCTGGATAAGAAGAGATCTCTTGCATCAGCTATCCCAGCAGAAGGAAATGAGGCACTGCTCAGTTAAACTGTTCTACCAGCAGATTAGTGGGAGCAGTGTGAACATCTGGAGCTAGGAAAACAAAACAAAACAAACAAACAAAAAAGAGACAAAAACAAAAAACAAAACAAAACAAAAAAAAAAAAAAAAAAAAAAAAAAAAAAAAAAAAAAAAAAAAAAAAAAAAAAAAAAAAAAAAAAAAAAAAAAAAAAAAAAAAAAAACACAAAAAAACCCACCACCACCACATTAGAACAGAGCCCTACTCTTTCTGAACTAAACCAGTTTAAAGGTGCCCTAGTCCAGCTAGTTCTGTGTACCTGAATTCTAAGCAAAAATGTTCAAGAAGCATATCAACTCTAATACAGAACTTTGTGTTTCATTTCCTAGCCCCCAAACCAATAAGCCATTCAGTGTCTTCAGTCAACCTCCGTTTTGGTGGACGTTCAACTATGAAATCTGTTGCATGCAAAATGAATCCCATGTCTGATGCTGCTTCCTGTGGATCAGAAGTCAAGAAATGGTGGACAAGACAATTAACTGTGGAAAGTGATGAGAGTGGAGAGGATCTTCTTGATATCTGAGAAACATTTAAGTCATACCACAATCTAATTTTCTGTGTTTAGAATTAAAGATGCTGTGTGACGTATGATTTCTTTAAAATCAATGTCATAAATTTTCTCTTATGCTTATCCTCCTGCCATAAGAAGCATAGCACACACTCCTGTGTTAGAATTGACCTTTATAGGTACTAACTGTACTCTAAGAAACCTGTATACTATAGCAGTACTAACAAAGCCAGAAAGATTGTAATGCCCTTAGCAGACAGAGCATTGAAAGATTTCATGTGTTGTGAAAAATCATAGTGAAAATTTGATATACACACCTCTGTGTTTTTCTTCAACCCTTACCATACTTCAAAACGGCAACACTTTACAATACAGGGGTAATGTATTTCTTGTATTTTCCCTCAGTTCTTATTTAGTAACATTTCTTTAGAAAGATTTTATTATTCACAAATGACCTGAAGAGGTCAGCACTGACTTCATGTTCAAGGGAAGTATTTTTACTAAGTACAGATACTGAATTACAATTCTAAGCTTTCTCCAGACCTTTTTTTAAAATATGCAAGATACAGGATTACTCATTTTAAAATCAGAAGGTGAAGGATTGGCTTTTAAAATGTAAATATCTTTGAGGTTTGGTTAATTATGCAAAGAGCTTGATTTTCATAGAGAAAACAGGGGAAAAAAAGAAAAACATACATGAAAAACTGTGCATTTAAGCATCCAGCAGAAGACTTTCACATAAAAAAACCCATGGGTTTATGCCTCATTTTCAGAATATACTGGTTACATACATGTGTGGTGTCATTATTCTTCTTTCAACAGGGTCCCATTTTTCTTGTGTAGTCATACGATTTTCTTCCTGTCTGTGATAAAAATTAGCATGTTGGGGATTCTAATTCCAAAATAGTATTGTATGTCTTCAAAAATACATTCAGTTTTGCCTGTATAGGTAGACTTTTACTTAGCCATGTTACTGCTCATGCTACAGCCCTGCAAAGGCAAGGCATGGCACTGTGCTGTGGTTAAGTACCTTTGTCCCTTTTATCCCGACGCACCATATTTGACATGTTAGCCTTCACCTGTTTTATGAGCCACCAACAGTGCTACATGTTCGCCGGTGAAACAGCAGCTATCGCTTTCATAAAAGCTTTTCCAGTGAAAGGCCAGTGCTATACGGATATGGAGGTGGAGAAGGAAAGCCACAAAACGCAACCGTGTTTGCTAGTTTCAGAAGCTAAGGCTGTCAAAAAATGTGGGGTAAAATTGTGCCCTTCCCTCAGGGAAGAACTAAGAGGTTGCAGATTTTGTTGCTTGGCCCCTGACTAGGTTTTCTAGCATAGCTGGGACCTTTCTGTTACCATTGTTTCCTATGGAAATGATAGTTTGCTCTAACATGGCCTGATGTGAGATCTTGTAAGAGGCTCACAGTTTATTTACATCACCACTTCAAAAATATATCCTTTCAAAAGCAGACAAAAGCCAGTGTTTTTCATTTTTTTCTGGCCAAGATATTAATTTCAAGTGGTCAGAATACAACAATGAAAACACACAGATGCCTTCACCGAAATTCAAAATTAGTTTTGGCCATGAAATACAGCTTTCTTGGCATCTGTCAGTGTTTTTTCCCAGTGTATGGTTGAACATTGGTTAGATTTTTTTTTTTCTAAAATAGTCATATTGAATACATCTGCATTTTGTACAGGGTTTATGTGTTTTGGGGTATATTTAAGTTTAAATCTGGTCAACTGTAACTCTATAGTAAAAGAATGTGTGCATTCTCTTGTTTACTAGATTATGAACCATCAACAAAACCTCATATGCAAATCCATTACTTTGTGTTATGTTTTGTGCTTGTTTAAGTTGAGCTTTTGTATATATAACAAAAAGATAAATATTGGATTTATAAAAGATAGTATCTTTGACAGTTCAATAACCACTCTTGCTGCAAGCCTTCTTTTTAAAAAATCTGGCAAACATTTTTTCCTTGCCTTACAGTACACTGTCAATAAAAGTGAGTTGCTTTAAGCAATATTCCTCCCTCTGGTTTTCATTGTAACTGCATTGGCTATATCTGGCTCATCCATTATAATGCTGCATTGTAACAATCTCTGTGGTTTGTACAGGATTATTTGGAGGTGCTTTCATACTCTTGTAATTGAGCGACTTTGGTTTTTTATTCTGGCATCTGACCTCAGCAGTACTGCCACAAGGGGTCTCAGTCCAAAGATGGGACTAAACAGGGCTGTTCATTATTTATTTTTATTTAATCCACTTTTTCTTTGTTTGCTTCAGAGCCTGGATGTGAGAGAGAGAGAGAGAGAGAGTGTGTGTGTGTGTGTGTGCTGTGTTACTTTTGCAGATGTAGGAAGTGGAATGAAGTTAAAAGATATGAAAATAATAGATACACAGGCACGCAAGCAACCAGTTTAAGCTAAAACCTCCTAAGCACAGCACCACCAACATAAACTAAATAATGGTGCTGGTGCTCTGCAGCACAGCAACCAATGCACGCTTGCACAGGAAGGTGAAGAAGCAGCGAAGAAAGTTGAAGAATGGCTGGAGTTCAAACAGCTTGCACCAACAATGGAGAGACACAAAGAGGAAATAATGTGTCAGGAAGGCAGAGTCAGTCCAGACAGCCTTAGAGAAAAGTTCAAACAAGAATAGATCCTAAGCAAAGGTAAACAAAAAATTGCCGGGGGAATATTACTACCTGCAAAGTTATCCTATACAAACAAAAAAAGGAAGGTGTTTAGACTCTTTTCATCCACTAAGAAAGCTCTGTTCCATAGAAGCAAGCTGTAAAAGTGTTCATGGCTTCGTTGGACAAAAAGTGTAGTGCATATTGTCAATGCCCAAATAAAAACCTGCTTCTGGGAATTCTGAACACACAGCAAAGTTCAATCTCAATATCACTCCAAAGTCAGGTCAGATTTCAGACAATCACTTTTTTAATGAAGAAACTAATAACCTGAAACCATTTGCTTTTGGAAGATATCCAACTGAATTAAGAGCTGAAAACATAAAGTATGCTTTTACAAGCTGAAAATACCATCTTTGTTTTAACTAATGTGGACAAATCAGGCTTAGACATCTTCAGAACAACATTACATTCAGTATTGTCTGCATTCGAAGACCAGTATCCCAGCTTCTGAGAAGCCAAAGAAGAATAAATGCCAAGAGCAAGTGAATAACTTCGTGGGAATAATCGATTTTGTTCTCTTCTTTTATTCACAACATGCCCATGCAGATTAGGGTGTCTATGAATAACTGAAGTAGAAGAGTTTGCACTGTTGTAACAGTACATTTGGAGGACCAGCAAGCAACCTCCCATCCAAAATGCCCATTCCTTCTGCAATATTTCCGCAAGCGAAAACAAACACTGGTCTGAGTTGTCAGTCAAAATTTCCAATAGGATTATCTCAGTCTCCCTGAATCTAGCTTTCAGAAGCTGAATTCATTCCTGCTATTGAAGGCAGCTTAGTCACACCACAGATGAGCTTGCCACAATGCATAGGCTGATGCTGGGAAGTTGGCTGGCCTGGTTTGTTCAATTGCTCTGAAACACAAAGGAAGCCTCACTAGAATTCAATTAACCTTCCTCTTCATCCCAAGGGCGATGGTGTCAGACCCCATTAGCAGCTGTTGCCCATTGTTCTTAATGAAGAACCTCTAAGCACTAAGTTATTAACCCATCAGTAAGCTAAGTGTATGGGCAGTGGCATTTTATCCCCTTCCACAGGTTCCTGTCTCAGATGCTTATTCCAGCACCCTTACTGGTTTCATACTTTTACCTGACTTGCATATCTGCCCCGGGGAATTTGGGTGAATTACCTGAGCACCTACAAAAGTGTGTTTCATAGAAGGGTATCTTCCTGGAAAGACAAGAAATGTCTTTAGTACATGTAGAAAAGGAAGAAAAAACCCCAAAATACTATCTGTCAACCTGAAGAGCTGTTGACATAAGCCTGTTCTTCCTTCTGAATTCAGGCATCAACCACCAGTGACACAAGCCTCCAGTATCTCAGTGGCAATTACTTTTTCCCAGGAAAACTTACCAAGGTTGGAAACAAACTGGTTTATACCAGGCAGATACCAATGTGTCCACTGTGGTGGAGTTGCTGTTGGCAAGTACATCTTCCCCCAAAGGTAAAAGACGAGAGTTGGCCTTTGAGTTCATTGGCAGAGAAGCTGGATGTTACATCATTTCTCGTGCCCTGTTTCCTGGTTTCCTCTTAAGTTTTGCTCTCCAGTTTCATGTAGGGTGGACAGTGTCTAAGCATATTCTCTGTGCTCAGCATGTGCTCCCAAGAAATGGGGGATTCAACAGGTATGATTTCACTGTAATGTATATGATGCCAGTTTATAAGGATAATAAGTATTGCTTTTTTGTCTCAGCACCTATTCCATAGAACAACGTGTTCTACAGAATTTCTCCTCTCATATTTTCTAAATTCATACTGCCTGGGGAATCTGTTCCCTGCACATTTAAAAATAGGGAGAAATAAAAGTGAAAGAGAAAAAGAAAGAGAAAAATAAAAAAGAAAAAAAATTAAAATTTAAAAAAAAAAAAAAAAGGAAAAAAAAAGTAGTTACCTGAGCATTGGGGTTTAGTTTTTGGGGTTTTTCCCATTTTTATTTTAGCAGCTATTTAAAAATAAATAAATCTTTGTTTCTAAATAAAGACAAGCTTCTCTGTTGTTCTGACCAACCTAAGGAAACAAAAAATGTTTTACTTTTTCTTAATGTCTTTTTTTTTAATGCACCTGTTTTGAAACGAAGAGCTTTCACATTTTGTCTCTACTTTTTATTTTTAAATCTCATCAAGACCTATTTGCTGTATTTGACTAAAAATTATCAATACTTTGGTTATGAAAAACTGATTTCCCTCATAAATTTTTATCATGCATAAAAATTCACCCAATTATTTTTCATAAGTCCCCCAGGAAAACGTTCATCTGGCTGAAAAACTGGGCATGACCCAGCAATGTGAGCTTCCATCCCAGAAAGCTAACCATATCCTGGGCTGCATCAAATGCAGTGTGACCAGCGGGCAGAGGGAGGGGATTCTGCCCCTCCACTCCACTCTGGTGAGATCCCACCTGGAGTGCTGTGTCCAGCTCTGGGGTCCCTGACACAAAAAAGACATAGATCTATTGGAGCAAATCCAGAGGGCCACGAGGATGGTCAGAGGGCTGGAGCACCTTTCCTATGAAGACAGCTGGGGCTGTTCAGCCTGGAGAAGAGAAGGGGAGACTTTATAGCACCTTCCAGTACCTAAAGCAGGATGACAAGTAATGCAGAAGAGAGACATTTTATCAAGGCCTGTAGTGAAAAAACAAGGGTTAATGGCCTTAAACTGAAAGTGGGTAGATTTAAATTAGATATTAGCAAGAAATTCTTTACTGTGGGTGTGGTGAGGCACTGGAACAGGTTGCCCAGAGAAGTTATGGATTCCCCATCCCTGGAAGTGTTCAAAGCCTGGTTGGATGAGGCTTTCAGCAACTTGGTCTAGTGGAAGGTGTCTCTGCCTATGACAGGGGGCTTGAACTAGATCACCTTTTAAGATCCTTCCAAGTCAAATCATTCTATGTTTTCTGAATTGTTCTACCTGTCATACAGAAAAATGGCACCCAGGAGAAAGAGGAACACTGCTTTAGTTATAAGTATGCTGAAAACTGCACAACAAGAACATTTAACTCTATTAACTGAAATTTATTCAGAGAAAATATTGGTTTGCTAACATCACTGGGTCTTCTTCCCAAGCAATTCAAGTATTTCAAAAACTAAGCATCACCAAAGAAAAAAACAAATCACTTTGCCACCCAGTTCCTTCTCAGTTGCCTGCCAAGTCCTCCAGTGCGACCAGACACTTGGTGATGAGTTTTGTAGTGCGTGTAGGCACTGCTGGCCCTGGCCACGCAGCTGTTGGAAACAGCTTCCTCCTCAAAGCTGATAGAGGCAAATACGTGCCTGTGCCTCTGTCCTCCATGACAAAACTCTGCTTTTTCACTGCATCCACAGTGGGGAGGAGTTAAAGCTCTTAAAATGTCATCAGGGGCTGAGAAGATGCAGGTCCCCTCAGGCTGCTCCGCCAGAAGAGAGACACCCCTGTCACCATGGTGCTTGGGCAGCCAGGAGCAGCCAACAGACACAGAAAGGCTTGCCTAAGCTTTCCTGCCAACACTTTCAGATCAGTGATATTAGGTGTATAATTTATCCACTCCTACGCTGCAAACAGTCCTGAGGGTGTGATCCAGTAACAGGTTTGGCTGCTGTGATTAAGAAGGTGTCAAATGCAGTTGCTTGTAGCCGGCTCCAACTCTTCCACCAGAAAATACAATGCCCTGAACTTGACCAGTTTAACTCTTCACCCTGTTGCTTCTTCTGAGCTCTGTAAAATGCTCCAGATTTAAAAATCCAGGTATTAAAACCTTCATCTTAATTGCATCAGCAACAGCAAGAATATTTATCTGATGCTGGCCCATAGATGTATTTCAACTTTATATGCATTCATCAATTCAGTTTGTATCTGTAAGGGGTTATCTACGTAAGGAAGTTGTCCCAGCTTAAATTTAACCTCTTACAGCAAATTGATGTCTCTAAGTCACTTTGAATACCTGTAGAAATGCTCAGTTCTGTTTAAATATTTTTTTTTATTGATATATGTTTAAAACCAAATAACCTTGCTTTTATCCTAACAGCAAGAGTGCTCCCACGGGTCTACACATCAGCCCTCTTAATACCTGCATGTTTAATTATGTGGTTCCAAGTCCTTTGCATAGAGGAGACCCTTCTCATGGCCTCTGGCAGCAGCTGAGATGATAACTAGAAGCTGTCTCAGGAGCAGCTTGCACCCTGCTGCCCGAGCACCCATGGAACCCAGTGCCAGGGCAGCCCTGGCTCTGCCATGTAACACTCCAATTTGCCCCAAAATATTGTTGGGCAGTTTGGGGCAATTTACACCAGGAAACAACCCCAAGGAGTCATTTCAGGTGAGTCTGTATTGGGTATGACTCCCTCCACTTGGTGCAGTCCTTGGATATGGTGTGAGCAGCTCTATGGCCCGCAGTATTCCTACAAGCCTCCCTGCCACACCACAGAGCATGCAGGACTTCCTCTCAGTTTCACACTGTGGCTGGTGTGATAAATTCCTTGCCTTATCCTGGGGGACTGAGCTGAACAAAGCACACATCTAGACACAAACAGTCGACTTGGGCTCAAACTGCTTTCACCAAACCCTTTTTTCTTTCAAGTAAATCAGTGCTTTTCATCAGGAGAAGGTTTTTGTACAATCTCTAGGACCCGAGCTAGTCTCATCCACAGTTGTATTCAAACATTATATTCCCCTGGAGCTGGACAGTCAGAGTTGCCAAAACCAGACCATCTCAACGATTTCTGATAGCTGAGCCTTCTACTGAGGTATCGCAGGACGATGACAACGTAAATTTTTTAACACTAGAGGGCTGGTGTTACTTACACTGGTCTCTGCACACATTCACACAAGTAGCTTGATCCTCCTTGTGGTAGTGGTTTAATATTGGTTTAATTATTTTGGTTTGTAGAGTATTTAGATACTGCAGTGACAAGATATTTCTACCATCATTATATAACAAGGGACCTTTCATTAACCTTATACTACTTCTAGCAAAACTGCTTTATTTTGTTTGTGGAAGCATGACTTTTTGGGAAACTAATGACATTTCAATTCCCGCTTGTATATGATGTGCACAGACGTTGTAATAGAAGATAGAGTTAGCACCAGCATTCCATTTTCTGTATCTCCAGTGACTATGATATTTGCATGTCAGATGGAATGCAGTTTAAATTTGCATATCAATTCTCAGGAAAATTCAGGAGTGAGACCATTTTCAAAATCCAGATACTAAAGCTGAAGACACAAATAGCTAAGGATGCCAAAAGCCTTATGCCACAAAATAAATACATATTTCACTTCTTGGACACAGAAATTCTGCTCAATAATTTGAACAGCAATACCTGCTTTTCATGATGCCTGCTTTTTCATTTCTGGATTTTCTTTGCCTGGCTGCAAGTATCTACATACGTTCATTTACAAGCTATGGTTAGATGAGAAATACCATAACATTATATTTGTTGTTGGACAGTTAGTCATTCTGAGAAATATTTGAAAGTACAGCTTGCTTTCTGTGCTTTATCATGAAAATATAGAGTGCTTGGGGTAATTTTTTTCATAACAATTTTTACAGTAAGAGGAAAAGAAGGGAAAAAAGCACAGAATGGTGCACACTGTCCACTCAAAGCAGCCTGCAGTTTCCCTTCGGCTGCAGTGAGCCCATGGTTTCCCTTCTCAATGGACACTTTAGACTGATGTGGTTCATTTCCATTTCAGATGCCCACAGGTGTGCAGTACCCAGCTGTGTGCAGTGACTCGTCCGGCTGTGGTTCACCCACATTCAGTTACATGCCCACATCTTCACTTCACATTACTTTCTGGGCTTCTTCCTCAAGGGTTCACCTAACACAAACCACAAGACTTTCTGCCATATCAAAATATTTCCTGCGTAAACTCTCACCAAGGGATTAGTCAACTTGAACTGTGAATGAATTTCATTTGCAAACTCCAGTGCACATCTGCGTCTGAAAATTGCTGCAAGTGCAGGGCAGAGTGGTGCCCAGGAAGCAGCCCACAACCTGGGAGCACACAAGGCACTGCTGCCTTGCAGGGAGGGCAGGTTTGCTCTTGTGATTGTCTATTGCATTTGGCATCACAGCTGAACGCTGCCTGCATTGCTCAGCTTCTGTGTGCTGGGGAAGCAACAAGAGAGAGAGATTTTTCTTCCCCGTGTGCACTGGGATACCTATCACCAGGAAATGTAATCTGGAGCCCAAATCAGTGTAAAAAGCTTCCATTGTTTCTTTCCATTTCCAATATTTAGTTGGGAGGGAGGAGCTGAGGCTCAGCCCATATGGAGGAATTGCTGGAAATTTCTGTGATCATATTGTTGATAAATACAAGCAGGCTGCAGCAAAATTAGAACTGTGCAGTGGTGAGAGGATTGAGGCAGCAAAGGCACAGAGGAAACACGAAGGGGAGAAAGATCATAGCATCACAGAATGGTTTGGGTTGAAAGGAACCTTAAAGATCATCCAGTTCCAACCCCACCAGACATGGGCAGGGACACGTTCCATTAGATGAGGTTGCCATTCAACCTGGCCTTTAACACTTCCAGGGACGAGGCATCCACAACATCTCTGGGCAACCTGTTCCAGTGCCTCATTTTCCTCAGCCCACAAAGATGAGGCTGAGGAGGGTCTGGATGGTTTTTTTCCCTGAGTGTGTCTACTTAGGAAAGCCCTGCAATGGCTGCAAGTCCTAAAGCTCTGCAATGGACAGCAGCAAAGGCAGAATGTCAGATGCATAAAATAATTTTTCAGGAAATTTTTACAGAGCTTCCCTGCAGACATTATTTTTCTTTCCATCATTAGAAGTGAGTAGGCAGGGCCTTGCAGGAGTCTGCTGTTCCTCTGTCACCACTGACTGGTGGTTAGCTGGCATGGGGCTGGTCCTTAAGCCACCAGGGACGTCACAGTAGTGCCGGGCACAGCCATGAAGGGGGTACCCAACTCGAGGGTCATTGTGGTAGCCAGTGGGCTTTAGGGGTTATTTGCAAAGGACATGGGACTGTACTGGGACCAGAGTCACACATAATAGTAAGGGTGAACTCACACCTCAGTGGTGCAAGGCTGGGTAATCAGGGACAATCATCGTATCAGCTGTGTCTCCAGCAGCTTCTGTTTAAAATTATAGGGAGCAGCTCAGGATGACAGGTCATGCCACTGTTTATCAAGGTGCTGTCCCCAAAGCTGAGGTGTGGAAATAAGAGGGAAACATATGTTCTCCAGGCAGGAGAAAAGCAACCTGCAAAGCTGCATGATCTCTGTGCCAAGCCAGAGCTTTAATTGGCACAAAAATTATCTTCACTAACACCTGCAGCTGAGTGCATAGTACACTGAAAAATTAATAGAGGGAGAATAAATTCCTTAGAGCACAAAGGAAAAACATTTCCCTACATTGTAGATGATGATGTATCAGCTATCTCAGGCTGCTTCAAAGCCAAGGGCATTACCAGAACCAAGAACCAGAACCGTGACACCCTACTTTATTTCAGGTGTGAACCTCCTCAAAGAAAGCGCTCTCCCTCAAACAAAGACATCTGGCTGAAGCTGCAGGAGCTTGTCAGCATGGAGATTAGTCAGGTGAGAAGGAGTGATACAAGCACCATTGAAAATGAGTCTGGGATCTGTTGAGATGGTGGAAAAGAGAGCAAAGTTGGTCTCTGTTAAAGATTTTCTCTTACAGAGCAGTGGGTGAAAGACGTTGAAAACAAAAAGCACAATTCTCTAACATGACAGTCTTCTAACTGAAGGTGCTTGCTGCTGTCTCTTACATGTGTCATACGTGTTTCCTCCCTTGTTTTTCACAATGGGGTCAAACAAGAATCACAGAATTATAAAATCACAGGATGGTTTGGTTTGGAAGGGACATGGGCAGGAACACCTTTCATTAGGCCAGATTGCTCAAAGTCCATCAAAGTGTCCTTGAACACTTCCAGGGACGGGGCATCCACAACTGCTCTGGGTAACCTGTTCCAGTGCCACATCACCCTCACAATAAAGAATTCCTTCCAGATATCTAATCTAAACCTACTCTCTTTCAGTTTAAGGCCATCACCTTCATTCAGTCACTTAACACTCCATAAGGAAGGGTGTTCTGTTCCTGGAAAACAGTATTGGTAAACCATAGGGAAGGGTATACAAGTTTATACAAGAAGGCTCCTGTAAAGGCTTGTGTTTCATATTTCTTCCTTTATTTCTTTTTTTCTTGGACTGCCATCTCACCCTGGGGAACAGCAGTGCGTAGCAGAGCACCTGTGCCAGGGTGTGTTGGAGGCTGGCCTGGGTCTCAGCACACACAGTCGCCCACCGCCCCGGGAGCAGATGAGTGGCAGCTCCGCCTTCTGCAGGAGAGTGCCAGGCAGGAGGTCTGCCCCAGGGACAGCACCTTGGAGCCCTTTTCAGGAGCTGTCTGGACTCTGCCCAGCTCCAGCTGGCGCAGAATTACTCAGGACCTAATTACAACAACCTGGTGACAGCCCAGTGAGAGGAGTTCCTCATTAAACATGATGGTCTGGATGCCACGGCTGGCACAGGAAACTCTTAAATGGTTATTGCTGGAAACAGTGAGTGCATACCAGGGGAAAGATCACTCTATAAATGTGCTATTCCTTACATTCTTTCTCCAAGCATCTGTCATTGCTCTCTGCCAAAGACAGGATACTGGATCTTCAGACTGGCTCAGTGAAGCCAGTATTCTGGTTTTATGTTAGGTCTGTAACAGCAGTTACAAGAAACACTTTAAAATACTTGAATGGAAAAAAAATCCTTTAATAGTATTTGTGCCCTTTTTTTGTCTTCTGAACTAGTAAGCAATACAAGGGAGATGCATCAGTATTGATCAGAACCATCCCACTATCAGTGTTTGCTTTCTACTTCCACTATATTATAGTAATATTTCATAAGACTAAAATTAATATATATTGAAATACTACATAAAGTAGAAGACAAGCCTTTTCTGGCACAGTTTGTTGTACTACTATGGTGAGCATTAGTTCTCATGTTGTGTGGCACATTGTGGAAAAGCTTTTTGTCTTTTTACTGAGATGAGACAGAATAAAGGATAGGTCTAGCCAGCAGAAATCTGTCTGATCTAAAAGTAAAACAAAAGGCCTAAAAAAACTGCACAGCACCCAGGGACATTTGACAAGGTCTTCTCAGGGACTGGATAGATTTCAGAAATGTGCTTTCTCACCCCTTTCTTCACCTTGCTGTGTGAGTTTTGTAAGCCAGCTGCCATGAAACTGGTTGGGTGATTTGGAATACCAATAGCTCATCATTTGCCAAACAGAGCAGTAACAAGTTTTTCCTTGCAGTTTTTTGCGCTATGAAGGTCTCAAAAGTTTCTTGTCCACTAGATAAAACACCTCTGGCCAGGCCACCACCAACACAAATGGATCCTTGCTTATCCTTCCCAAAAATCTTCATACCTGATGTGTCCCATGGCTTATCCAGGCACATGCAGTTGGTTCTCTCCAAGTTGAATTCTTCCTCTGGCTTTAGTGTGCTCACCTGAGGCAACCTGTCATTGATTGCATCCTCTTGGGTGTGGTGTCTCCCTGAAGCAGCAAAGTGTGTGATCTCAGTGAAAGTATGGCTGTGGCTTCTCTGGCAGGAGCAGTAAGCCTTTGGTACATTGACCTGTAATTTGTATTTCATTCCTAGTGTCACAAATAATAAAAATTGACCTGAAGTGACTCCAGCAGTTTTTTAATTGCTACTCTTCTCCCATGAATCTCTGTTAGTAACAACAGACCAAACAACAATGCAGCATAGAAGCAGATTTTCGTTTCTTTTTTATTTTACACTGCTGTTTCTTACTGATGAGGGGCACTGCAGGACATGTTAACAAAAATGCAATATGGGCCACCAAACATGAAAGCCCTGACCACTGCCCTTTGCTGAGATAAGTGATGAAAAAATTTAGTTAAAACAAACTTTAAAGTAGATTTGTTTTAAAATTACTCTGAGTTTGCAAACTCAAGCCTTTCAGGCTCCAAATAATAATTATTTTAGCATCTCCTTGTTTTCAGAGAAAGCTCTCCTTGCCAAGAACAGTATTTTTTTCTATATTTATCTGGAAGCTACACAAAAGCAATGCTTTTTATTTGACAGTTTCTGCTAATCTCAGGTCTCCTTGATGCTCTAAAATGCATAGAAAGAGGAAATCTTTCCTCAAAGGATTTTAAGGCCCAGAATCTTTGAAGTCCTGTGGAGAAAAGCCTGGGGCGACACCACTGTGGACATGGAGAGCCTTGACACCAGCAGGAATGGAGCATTTTAAAAAATGCTGTTGCAGAGATGTGTCCAGCCCATGGCACACAGCTGTCAGGCGTCCAGGCACTGGGGGAAACACCTGCTAAAGCCCCTGGCACAAAGAAGTGCTGCAGATCTCATGTGCCGTAACCAAGGTCCCCAGCAACACCCATGCCCTGCTCACGTGTGCCAGGCTCTAAGGCTTCTGCTGCTACTTCTCAGCAGCCCTCTCAGCAGCCTGGTGCCTCTCCAGGAACTGGGCATTATGATACTGCCTGCTTAGGAGGACTTTCCAAAATCCGTGAGCAGAAGTGCTCCTGCCCTGTCAAGGAGTTATGTAATGCTCACAGCCCCACTACTGCCTTGCCTCTGTCCACTTCAACAGAAGGCTAACCGTGCCTACTTTCAACTAAAGGTGTGTTTTACCAAAATTGGCTTCTTTTGCAGCACTGGAAGACATCTCAGCACTCACTCCTGGGCTATAGAAAGTTGCTGTGGGAAGCTATGGAACAGTTTTAACTTACAGAAGTCTGGAGGTATCTGTGGCTGTATAGCGGCTGAGGATTGTCCCTTTGTAGTCTGCAGTTTGTGAGGCAAAACATGACACAGCTCAGCTGGGTGGGGGTCTCTACTTACCAGACAATGCCAGTGCTGAGTGGGAGACTTACTCAAGTGCTTCCTTCTCCACAAACCTCTGCCACTAGGGCTCTTCCTCCTTCTGCATCTTCCCACACATGGAAATATCTGGGATCTTTGGCACAGCCCCATGTTTAAAGCTCATCTTGAACGTTGACTCTCTCAACAGCAGCCAAATACCATGTGGCCTTCTCCTTTAAGCAACAGAGGGCAGACCCTCATAGAATCACAGAATACTTTGGTTGGAAGGGGATCCTAAAGATCATCAAGTTCCAAACCCCATCATCACGGGAAGTATAACATCGCTGTGCGAGTTCAGCATGGGCCCCATCTGACGTGCAAAATATGCATCAACAACATACATCATCTTGAAAGCAGTTCATCAGTGACATGTGGCAACCTGAATCATGACAGTTTAATCAGCTTCTGAACTTCAGAAAAAAATATAAATTCTGTCTTATTTCTAGCTAGACTTCCAGTTCAAGAGGTCCATTCCTCAAAGACACAGTCCCGGCACTACATGATCCGCTGTACGAACCTGAAATCTTAAGAGTCAGACTTCAGCAGGAATATCTCCTAATTTTGCCATATGCATTTAAACAAAACTACTTATCATCCAGCTGACTTACCCTGCTCAAGCTGAGGAATGACCCACACACATAAATCTATTTCCATAGTTCAGTTCATTCTTTTTGATCTGGATTCACATCCACACACAGTTATTTTCATCTACATTTTAAAAGCAGAACTTAGAGTACAAAGGTTATTAACTTCCAGAACTTCCTATCCCAGGGCAGTCTTACAAGGTCCCTGACTACCAACAGCAGCTTGCTGCTTGTTCTCTTTATGGTGACATGTTAAGTTTATTCAAAGACCCCTGAAGAACTGGAGGTTTGTTGCACTCATAAATTTCCCAGGATGTCTGCCAGAGGTATAACATGCTCCCAACTATCTGAAAGTCATCAGTGAACTCTGAGAAGGCAATATTTTAAAACCAAAGCTAACAGTGAATTTTTGCACTTTATATAAATATAGTTAAAAAAAATTACTCAAATTAGCTTCTTGATGTGGTTTGAAAAGCTGATGATATGAAAATTATGGAAATTATTTTCTCCTTCTCAGGTGGAGCGAGGTGACTCACTAGTCTTGGGTAAGAAAATGTTTCTTGTTAGGCAAACACTCAAACCTGGATGCTATATGAAGAAATCCAGGACACTTCCATACTGGAAGTGAATCCAGTATGGATAGGGCATGTCTATGAAGGCACCTCCAGGCTTATATCAGTTTGGAAGGAGCAGTAGCAGTTCCAGGATTCGTCTAGGAGTGGCAATAAGAAATTGTGACTTAACTTGACACCTTATCCTAAATTTTGGAGATACCTAGGCAAGGTAATATCCCTAGCCTGAGGCAATCAAACCAGAGCTTGTTGCTGCTATTAGCATCAACACTGTGCCAGGGAAGCTTTTGATTGTTTGATTTAGTCATGCATGAAGAAGATATTTTTTTTTCTCAGCTGAGAACCAATGACTATCCTGAGAAGAGAGAGCTGATGCCCTGCCTCCATGGGAGTTTCATTGATTGTGTGGAGATTCTTGAAGCTGAAACTTCCCAAGTGCCCCGGTCAGAAGGAGGGGACACAGCAATGAGGAGCAGGTTGTGTTCTGAGGGACAGGCTGCTGCCCCCCAGTAGGACTATAAATGAGCACAACCAGTTCAGATACAAAGCCACAAATCACTTCTTCACTTATTGCACAAGCTGTCAAAGAGGCCCCCCCTAGGACGACACATGGACACTGGCAAGGTGTTCCATGCTGAGTTAAGCATTCTTGCATGCAAACTACAGCAATAATCTGTTCTTCCTTTTGTTTAATAAAATCTAAGTTAGTGTAGCTAAATTTCCAGATGATTTAACTTTCTTCTGACAAGTTTCTCTCTTCCCTTGGAAGCCATCTTGCATCAGGTGTGGGAGATAGATAACAGCCAAGGAAAATTTGGCTTCTACTCTCAGGCGAAGCTAACTGTGTCCCACTGCATGTAAAATCCTGTGTAACAATGCATTTATTGGTTTTGATCCAGAAATCTTTCCTACTGTTGCTAGCATTCCCCCCCAGCTGAGAGTCTGGCTTCCATGCAGTTCTCACACCAAGCTGTTCCTCCAGCCTTGAAGAATTCCTTGAAAAATGGATTTAGGATGCCCACAAGTCTGCCTGGCTGTTGGAGTATCCTACCAGGCCTCCAGTGCTGCAGCCTGTGAAATAGCTGTTATTCAGACTAATGAACATTGCTTGTGCAACCACTGGTGGGTAAAAAGTGGCCATGAATAAATTTAGGACGGAAATGAAACATATATTTCTAAGCCTCAGAAAAAGGATGGTTCTGCAAAAGCCTTTTATTGTAGCAGTGGTAGCTAAATCCTGAAACACTTCAATTAAAAATAAAAATTCAAGCAGTTTATGCTCTGCCTGCAAAACAAGAGACCAAACCAGGATTTTCACCCACTCTGTTGCGAAGCCCAAGTTTCAACACAAGCACCTCTGGGTCACTCAGTGGGGGCTACAAAGCACATGGCAAAATAACACACCTGTTAAGCCTTGCTACTGCAAGGCATAAGGACACAGGCATGACAGTCACATCCTGATGTTTTAAGTAAGGAACATGGGTTAAGGTAAACAGCAGAGGTGGCTCTCTGGAAATGCCAAGGCCCCTGGCTGTGGTTCAGCAGGCTGGGGGGAGCAGCAGGGCTACCATGCAGCTGAGACACCCACACGTTGCTCTGCAGGACACCCACTGCCAAGGGGACTGTGAGATGGCACGGGATTGAAACATCCTGGGGTTTGTTATAGAAGGATTTTCAGAAATCTCTGGGCATTCATTAAGGTTTTTCCAACATCTAGTGCTGGGGTTTGCCTGTTGCATTTGTCTTGAATGTATGTTTCAGTGGTTTCTTGTTACCTTACCTGTCAATAATAAGTAAATACTCCTCTTTTATCTAGATTGGGTTTAAACAGCACAGTGTGGCATTTCCCTGTGACACAGCAGTTGAAAAGATGGTCCCTACCTAAAACACTTTACAAGTGATGGGTAAATCAGATGGAGAAGCACAAGAGACCACAAGCTGAAATGATGCTTCAGCTTTAGGCAGAGGTCTCTGCTCAGCTGCAGCCTGACCACTGTCAAGTTTTGCTGCTGGCATCACAATAGAAGAAGGTTTTAAGAAGGGATTAACCACCAGACCGTCTTTATTCTGCATCCTTTTGTGCTTTTGTGCTTTCTCTGCTGGCTCAAAACCAGCAGGTAAGTAGCCTGTATTATTGTTAGCGTTTTTCTTGCTGTTACTGATGATCTGCAGCAACACAATGGGAGCAGATGGAGCCTTGCAGAGTATAGGTCCAAAGAAACAAAACTAGGAAAATCAATGCTTGCTAATGGAGAAAAAATCATCTGCATTGAAAGGAACTGACTCATGGAATGGGATCTATGAGTTCCTGCCTTGGCCCCTGTAGGCAATCACCTATGTTTAAAAAGAGACAGAAGGAAAGAAAGATAAGAGAATGGTAAAATGCTGCTCCGTGCATTAGGGTAAGTACTCTGCCCATTCTGGGATGTTTCAGCTTTGCCTGCAGAGTCTGCTTAAGTCAAAGCAGTTTGTGTGACGTATTTTCATTTTATATCCAAATAGCTGTCCGTTACCTTTTGTGTCCCTCTCAGGTGTGCAGTGGCTGTGAGCTAACCCGTGTCTAAAGCAGAACCGAGGGGAAGAGGTAAAATACTGTTCCTAATTTGTGGCAATGGAGAAAAAAGGCCCTTTCTTTCTTTTTTAATATTGGCATTGCATGGAGCTCATGTGAATGGACTACTCAGAATGGGGTGGCTAGTTCTTATTCAGAAGTGTGCATTATATGGGATTATTGATTTCTTCTCTGCTTGGAGATAAAAAACAGAACAAGCAGGAAACAGTTTTCACACTTGACCTCATGCATGTTCAGCCCTGAATTGTTTCCAAGCAGGTTCTCCTGCATCCATTTTTAACCTTTAGACACCACTGTCTTTACGCATTCAGCAAGGGCACTCCACACAGAGTTATCTCCTCCTAACCACCAGCTAATTGGGCTTTCCAAAATGCACCATATTCAACCCCAAATTATTAAATCAATGATTTTTTTTAAGAAATCATTAATCATTTTACTTCTGCTTGTCTGCTTGATTTTGTCTGGTTTTCTACACCCCCGTCCATTTTATGCTAAGGAGCAGTTTTGAATTGTGCCTATTTTTTCATCTTCTGTTATTAAAATAGGAATAATGATGGTGCTGACATAGTTCTGGAAGAGGAAAATTATTAATTAGAGCATGTGTCAATAATCACTTGGCTTTCTCTTACTGCAATACAGTAGTAAAGGTTTTAGCAACTCTAGAAATAAAAGCCTATTGAAAAAATAGCAGTCCCCTTTTACTGAGAAAAACACATTACAAATTTATTTTAAAACATGTAGTGTTCTTACTTGCTCTTCAATTTCAAAATCAGTTATTTTATATAAAAGCAATTTTCCTTTCTCACAGAGTTGATATACAACTGTGTGTTATACAGCATAGGAAAGTATACAGAATTACTCTTGTAAATGGAGAGTTTGTTTCAAATACCTCTTCCTGTTTTGTTTTGGGGGTTTTCTAGGGTTCCACCATTACTTGTTCACAGTATCAAATGAAAAAATGTGATGTACACAGTCCCTCAGGACATCAAACCAAATATTTCTTGAATTACATTCAAGTGTGGGTTCAGCCATGTACATGCACATGCTAATAATCTGTCACCCACTATTGCTCACCTTCATGTTCAGAAGCTTTCGGCCAACCAGCCCTGGTCGAGGTGCAACAGTAGCCAGCTTATCCTGCCAGAAAAGGATTTATAATTCAAGGTCGATATAACTGGAAGCAGTTCTGAAGTGTTTTGACATCATTCTTTCCACTTGCAGCAAACATATTTGAAATGCCAAGATGGAAATGTAAAAGTGCAAAATTGTGAAAAAATAGAAAAATATGTAATTGATAAACTTTACAAACATAAGTACACAACCTGTTGGGATTAGTGTAGGTCATTTAGCATCAAACCTCATTTGGCGGTCTGACACAACAAAAAGTTAAGGAACAATGACTACAATTTTGGATGGCTTCCTTTTGGTCTTGCGCTACTTTTAATGAGCATTTTTTCTGGGTTGATAATTAAGCTCCCCAATTATTTCATTCCAACTGGCCCCACCACTAGCAGGTATTTACAAAAGAAACATGGATTTGCCATAGATAAAGAAGCTGGTGTTTTAGGCAAGTAAATAATTCCATCTAGTTCCTATTGGGTTTTTGTTGGTGTCATATTTCCATGAACAACAGGACATTTTTAAAATATAAAACAACAATTGAATTGTCACAGTATGGGTGGCTTTTCAGTTCTGCACCACTTCCTCAGTGGACCAGAAGATAAAAGGTTGAAATATTAAGGGACGTGGAGCCAGACATGCTTCATCTGTTAGCATCCCAGCATGGCACCAGAAATGGGCTTCTGAGAAAGAAACATTAAAATGAAGTTCCCAGGGACGTTAACCCTTGTGTCACTGTTCTTTACCTTCATCCCACATGTTCCTTTCCTCAGAAAATGGAGGAGATGCCATTGTGGAAGCAAACACTCGGCATTTTGAATTATGTTGACATAAATTTGCATCAAAATGTGTGAGTTGGCTGCTGAGGACCTCCATGCCTCACCAAGGGTTAATATTCAGTGGGACTCCTCCCAGAATCTCAACATTGCAACCAAATCCTTGCATGTCCAAGCTTTTTGACGTCATCTCTTTTTTTCTATTATTTTTATTTTTCCCCTGTGGCTTCTGTCACAGCTGAAACCCCAGATCTTCTCTATAGCCCTTCTCCAGCACTCACCCTCATGGGCTTTCATCTGGCAGCTGCAGGACATCTCCTCACTTGTATTTCTGACTTCACCTTACCGTAGCAAAAGCAAAACTATTTCCAGCTTCACACCTTTAATTCCAACACCCTTTTCCTTTTCTGAACAGCTTTCTTGGCTGAGGTGCCTGACCTGTGACTTTATCCCAAGAGGTATTTCAAATTTGTTTACAACACATAATTGAGAGGAATGAGAGTATTTGCCAGTTTGCTTGGGAGAACGTGAAGCATGAAGCCAGCCCATGCAGTTGAAACTGATGCCCTCTGTGTGGTCTGTCACAGCCCAAAATTCTGACACTTCTAATTTTCCTAGTAGAGATGCAGCCCAGATTGTTTAGCCGCTGCTCATCGCTTGTATCTCTATTGTGTAAGGATATAATGTTGTTTCTGAGAAGGCCCTGTTTGCATTCCAGTAAAAATCGGTCTCTTCTTCAAAATTAGAATGAAACCCCGTTTCTAATTGTTTCAAGATAGAAGAGGACTGAGGCAATTAAATGGAACAGAAATGTAACATGAATAGTAGCCTTTGAGCTTCTTGGGAATCTTAAGTAAAATCTAAAATGCTTTTTGAAAGGTCATGTGGTAGAAACTATCCAGTTTAATGAGGCATTCCTCTCCTCTGTTGAGGCAGAAGTGTCAATATGTAACAACCTCTGACCAGAAGGAGACAAAGAAAAAACCTCTGGTATATTTAAATACTATTGGAAATCATGAGAAAATACACTCTCATGGAGTAGGCAATTTATCGCTTAAATAAAATCAAATAAATGGAAGGTCACACTCAGTCTCAGTAAGTCCAAATGACAAGAATGAAAAAGAAGCTGAGCTCTGTGGACTGAATTTTCAGAGCAGTGCCCGTGCAACAGTTTTGTAGGACTCCATGTTTTGCATGCACGGAGAAAATACATCTCAGCAGCACAGAGCAAAGCACCTGCAATCTGAATTTGTGGGCTTCTATTTGCAATGGTGATCAGGTACCTGCACAAAACTCATCATCAATTCAGTGGTCCCTGGAGAGTCATGTTAATTAGAAAAGTCTGGTCTCAGTCAGTAACAGCAGAGGTCACAGCTCCCACGCAGACTGCCCCAGACTCTCCAAGGTTTAATTGATGAGTTTACACAGGCTCGACTGATTTTTGCCCATAACATTTAACTTGTTTGTCCTTCTCCCAGCCTATTTATTAACAGGTCTTTGTACAATAAATATAGTTAACCATTTTCTTTGAAGCTTGTCTTTTCTTACTGCACACAGTTGCAAAGAAGTCTAACTACTGCAAGTATAAATCAAAGATATCACTGATTTTTTTGACTCACTCTTGTTATTTGTGCAAAGACACCTCATGTGAATAAAATTATGCCACTCCAACCTAATGAATGACTGAATTCCTCAAGGTGTTTCTATTACTCACTGACAAATCTGAAGAAGTCATTTCAATATAAAAAAGAAAGTGAATGTGTGGCTTGATCAAGTTATTTTTCTCCACCTGCAAACATGGTTATTTAGCTCCATCATACTCCAAAAAATACATAAACCCTCACTACACAGTTGCCAATAATGTCAATTAGAGAGCTAATTATATCTGTTGCCAAAGTTATTGCACCCCTTGAACATCTTCTTGCACCTACTGCCAGTGCTCCCAGTGAAGATGGAAGAATGAGAACACATTTCCTTGGCAATACAGCAAAGGAACAAGGAAGGGTCATCTGGTTAAAAAATTAGCTTGAATATATAAAAAAGCATGGCCTTTTGTCTGGGCTGCTGAGGTGAACCAGATATGACTCCTGGCCAACAGACAAGACAAGACTTCTGTAGATTTCAGTGGGTCCAGAGTTTCACTTCAGAAATGGAAACACAATAAAAAGAAAAAAGAGCTTCTCAAGAGGATTTTAAAAAGTGGATAGCATACATAAAGCAGTTAATAACAGCAAAACAAAAAATAAAATTGTTTCTCTGTGGTATTTAAAGAGAGATCCAACGTCTCTTATTCTCATGGTTTTATTCCAGAACTCTTCAACAAAAATCATTTTTGAAAAGAGCTCATGTCTTTGGGTCCTTGTCAGTCACAGACCCAAGTTGTGTTGCAGAGCCATAGTTAATGTTTTAAAGTGATTGCTTCATCACTTACAAAAGGAAGTATTATGGCAATTTTAGTCTTTCTGTCCATTTTAAAGACCTTGTTTTACAGAAACTGAGTGTGGGATCCCTGCAGACTTAATGAACAAAATTCATTCTCAAGATTACATATTATTGTCATCATCTAGTTGTCATCTTGCTGGCTGTTTTGTATGTTCAGTCATTATTTTCTTTCTCTAATTTCTTGGATGAGGCATTTTTCAGTGTACCAGACAAGAACACCCATCAGCTTTCCCTCTGTCTAATGGGTAGCAATACTAGCCAGGCACAGCAAGCCTCTGATTCTAAGGAACCAAAAACATCCTATCTCTTCTCAATTGTGCTGTTATTGTACTCTGGTTAAAAGTGGACAGAAGGGTAAGAAAGGTAACAAGGCTAAGAAAGGGCTGGAAAGTCCTTACAGCAACTGTCTTCTTCCAAATATTTTACAAATAATAAAAGGTGACATAAAATTAGTGATGGCTCCTTCTTTCAGTGTTTGATGATTCTCACTTCCAGCTTTTGCAGTGTTTGTGTTGGCTGCACCACAAGAGCTTTCTGCAGCCATAGTACCATCCACGCACACCAAAGGCTTGCATTTTCTGGCTGCATGGCATGAGCAGGGCTCAGACTCACCCAAGTTCCTCTAAGACATCAACTCTCTAGAGAAGTTGATCTCTTAGTAGAAAAATTTTTTAAAAATTCTGCAGTGGAAATCTGTCTTCTCTGTCACTCTTGAAGTGATAATTAAAAAAATAGTTCTTGCCTGCTATGAGATTTCTGTTTCCCTGTGATTATTTCTGAGAGTCTATGTAATTGTACAATTAATCCAATTAACTAATCTTTTTCACAACAGCCTCATCACATTGCTCTGTGTTTGTGGGTGGGCAGCTGTTGCCATAGCCTGCTGGGGCAGGTCTCAGAATTACAGCAGAGAGAAAGAATTATATTCATGCTTCATTGCCTTCTACCCTGGGGTATACTAAATAAGAGTTCTTGTGATAACTGATTGTCTTGCTCAGTCAGAATAGAACATGTAAAACCCTCACAAGTCTGTTGTTCACGTAAAAGATGGTAGAAATTGCTGCTAGCCCCTCAGTTAACAAGGATCTAAAACAACTCAATCCTTGGTATTTATGTTTCTCTACCTTTTGTAGTATTTTTTCATTGCCAACTGACTTCATGCTGAGAAAAATCCCTTCTCTTTTGCTTTTTTCACAGGTATACTTAACTTCTGGGATTCCAGTTTAGTCAGGGCAGGTTTCTGTTTTATCATTGCAAGGCAGAGTAAAACCTCCCTGTCTGTGTGCTGGGAAGACTAGACTAGGATGTTTCCCTCATGAAATGTAGTGAGCTCCAGAGCTACAGCGGGGGAGACACAGCTTCTTTCAGTGGTACTAGGAAGACTCAAACTTAACTAAATGCCAGGACTCTCTGGAGCAGAGGAATCCTTCAAATATCAGGAGGGGATGTTCAGACAGCACAGGCAGGACACCAGACATGTCTGATGGGTAAAAGCAGCACAGCTGGGCCAAATAAGTCCTGATGATCTCAGCGAACAACGAAACCTCCAGCCTTCACCTTCAGTTCGATTGCCCACACCAAGCATCTCCCCCTGTTTCAGACACCAGCAGGTACCAGATGTGATCCTGTGGGGCTGGCAGAAGCATGGGACTTACAGAAACGTGAGCCTTAGGGAAAAACAGGGAAGATCTGGACAGAGACACATATCAACAAAAACAGTCTGACTTTAGCATTTTAAAATATATGCTTCTTCCCCCTGAGTTTTCCATTTTCCCTTTTTAACTGTGATCTTTGAGTTTAGTGGTCTTTCCATCTCAACCACCTGAGACTAATCCACAGATTCTTATGCTGGAGTCTAATATCACTATTTGGTACTTTAGAAAATGGCATTAGCATTTATTAGCATGCATTAGCCTTAATAAAAAGCAAAAATATATTTGCTGTTTTGTTCCTTCAGACATGATCCACTGGTCCGAAACAATTTTTGAAACTCTCGTAGCAAAACCATAATACAAAGGTCACACTGTAGCGAGCAAATTAGAAGCATGCTTGTATTTTTACATAAAATGCATATGCAAAGAGGTGGATATCCATCTTGCCATTGAATACTCATAATTTGGTGTGCTTCTCTAATAATTCATTTGGGACTTTAGAAAGTGTGCAATACAGATGTCAAAATACATCACTGAACTAAAAGAAAACACTGACATGCAAAGAGAAAAAATAATAATCTGGAAACTGAGCCAAAAAAATCCCGAACCATTGTTCATGCAATCATTGCCTTTTTATTTTTTCTTACACAGAGGAGATGTCTCATTTTTGTTTGTACAGATGTAACATCCTGTAGTACAAATACCACTGGATGAAATACCTATGTGAGATTTAAATTGCACATGTTTACACCTTATAACAACCAAACGCAGGTTCTGTTCACAGCTTCAGACAATTCAAGGTGTGAGCTGAGTCTCTTAGTTCCAAATAAACTCCATGGAAATCCGGACAATACGTCAGAAACTGATTCATTTTTCCATGTTCTGTTCTCTGGTTTCATGGGAGATGCCCTAGGGCATCCCAACTATCTCCACACCGTGATCTCAAAGTAGGAGAATCACATCAGCTCTGTCAGTCCAGCTCAGGTGTCTCAGATGCTTCAGGGCATCAGGGAAACATGGTATGTCTGGGTTTAGAATAACTTCACAGACTGCTCCTGAAGAGGTATGGGGAGAGGGATTCATCAGGCACCCACATGTCACCTGTCCAGTTTCAGATGTCCAGATCCCATGAGGGGCTGGGATGCTCATCAGTATGCCAGATAGGCACACAGGGTGGGCAGGCACAACACAAGCTGATGGAAGACTGCTCTTTCTGAAACAGACTCTGGAGACTGAGTGACCTAAAATGATTGTATAGCTCTGTGTTTATCTGAGGCAATTCCCCCAGAATTCTCCAAGGCCTGTAACAGAGGCTTGACATACATTTCATAAACAGACACAGAAGCACAAGACAGACACTTCAATTTATTGAATTTAACCTCCATGGTCAGCCCCCCCCCAAAAAAATAAAATTACTTTTATATAGGTCGTGGTAAATAGTGAAGGGTCTTTCGTGTTCGTTAAAAAAAAAATTAATAAAAAAACAGATTTAATCATATATCTCAAGCCATGGCTCACAGGAAGCCAGAAAATTCTTACAGATTTGCCATGTCTTACACACAAAATTATCCTCCCTACTTTAAAGAGCTGAAGCCAGACATAAGAAGTGCTCCGAGTCTTTCTGCTCAATGTACAAAAAGCTAAGACAGATAAAGTGGAGCAGGACATCTTCCTTACTCAGGGCTTCTCTTAATCAGAAAGAAGGAAAAGCATAATTCCTCAAAAAACATGTTCAAAAAGGCAGCTAAAGAGCAGCCTGAGAGCCCTGTCCACAAGGGTAAAGGGAAAAGGGGAAGGAAAGGCAAGGCAAGGCAAAAGACAAGGAGAAATATCAAAACTTTAATTTCACAAAAGAATCTTTATGATAATGACACATCCAGAATAATAGCTCATAAAAGATAAGGAAATAAAAAAGCTTTTTATTATTTATGGGGTTTTTTCCTTTAAGATTTCTGGCTTCTAACTCGAGATTACTTACTGGAGAGTGATTTGTGAATTCTGAACATTTGGGGTCAGCTGTATTAAAGTACACATGGAACAACAAAAATGAAGGATGATCAGAAGAGTATAATGTGTCATCAGGTTTTATATCTGATGAATTTGCCTCAAAGACAAAAGCATTAAAGGGAACATGACTGGTAGCAAAAAGCTGGGAATTTGGATGCCTGCCATGCCTGATTCCCCATTGACACTGAAGTGCCTGAGATAATGCAGAACAGTACCTCACAAGACTTGCTTTAGTTCTCTTTCACTGCATGTAAATGTTTCTCTTTCTTCCTATGGCAACCACTTAAAAAGCTGAGTGGCTATCTTACCCAAGTGTTTCAAATGTAAAAGCTTACTGTAAGGTTGGGAACTTATTATAAATATGTTCTTTTTCATAGAATCATGGAGTCACAGAACGGTTTGGATTGGAAGGGACCACAAAGATCATCCAGTTTCAACTCCCCTGCCATGGGCAGGGATACCTTCCATTAGACCAGATTGTTCAAAGCCACCATCCAGCCTGGCCTTGAACACTTCCAGGCGTGGGGTGTATACAATTTCTCTGGGCAGGTCTCACCTATTTAATGCCGAAATGGACTTACATCTTCCTCTCTTAAAGATGAATAAATGGCAATATAATCTGATCTAAGGACTCCTTTCTGACCAAAGGGACATGGAGGCAGATTTTCCAGTCATTGGACACAGAACATCGGAACGTGACTCTGCCACCCTGGACAACATTAATGTTCCTGCAAGGGTTTGACATGGTCTCAGAGATGATATGAGCTATAAGGTGGTGTCAGCTCATCCAGCAGAGAGCAAAACAGGGAACAGCAGCTGGTCAGGAGCCTCCAAGCTATAACATCAGAGGTCTGTAGAATAAGAAGCCATCACGCTCACTCATTTCATCCCTCCTTAACAACAGAACTGCCAGGCAGGATCCGACCAATTTTCCACAAATCCCAGAGTCTTGAGCTCATCTCCTAGTCACACCTGGCAATGCTTCACTTTTACACCGGAGGGGGAAGAAGTGCACGCATTGAAGCTGCCATTCCAGAAACAACAGAATGTTTCTGAACCCATGTGTTTCCCCCAGGGTGTATGTGGATCAAATGGACTGATTCCCTCACAAAACAAGCAATTCTGAACCGATACCTGTCTTCCCATGCTGGGGGGCTGATCATTTGCTTCTGATAACTTCAGAAGTTATCCAAGTGTGCTAGCTTGAAAGCAAACTAGTGAGAGACTCCAAGTCAGAAATACAATTTAATAGGAAAAATAAAAAGAAAGGCAATAGTACAACAACAA
>VZRQ01003009.1:92958-184496 GCA_013397975.1 Machaerirhynchus nigripectus | reverse complement strand
AAAAAAAAAAAAAAAAAAAAAAAAGCTAACGAAAACCTGAACACAGTTTAGAACAATTTTTCAGAATCTGGATCACTTTCTTCATCCAGTTTAGACCATGAACACATTTATCTGAGCTATCTGAGCAAAATTCAGAAGAGGGAATTAGCTTGCCTCCAGAGGACAGGTATGTGTTGATGGGTTTGAGAGGAGGTAGGAACTTCTTTAGTCAGCTTTATCACCAGAAAAATCATTGCATCCAATAACTCCTTACCGTTAACACTTACAGCTAATGTGATTAGACTTCCTTAACCTTCAAGTGAACTTGTCACCAGACCAGAATAAAGACAAAGAAAAGCAATGCATAAATATCACGGAGCTACTTTTGTTTGAACTGCTGTTCTATTCCCAGGAAGGAATTGAGAAATGGATGGATTTCCCGGACAAAAGAAAACCTGGGTTTTTAATTATAAAGTTTTTTGTTAGCCATAGGTACATTTGGTCACGCCTTTTCAGGAACAGGACAAATACAGCTTGTTCTGTTTCCGAGCCAAGAGGTAACTTGACATTCTTGATTATTAGGCATCACTCAAACGGGCAAAGAGAGAGGTAAGTTTATTTTTGTTATTGAGTTTGCTGAGCCATGAAGAAGTGTCACAAAGGTATTTTAGCCTCAGTTTCAATGTGATTTTGGAGAAACTGGACTGTCTGTTTTGCAAACAAGTATGTACTGCTAATGCATCTCTTACAACTAGGATAATGCTGCAGGTAATTAATTAAGTCAGAGTCAGTTATCTCACAATCTAATTGATAACATCCTTTTCATTATTGACTTAATCCTGTGCAGATGAAGTTAAGAGGAAAGCCCAGTTGCAATATTAAGGCTCCAATTCACACTGAACCCTTGGTAACCCTCAACAAAATCTAATTGAAATTTTCAAATGTGTATTCCCCTCACACAGTAAATGAACTTTGTGCTGCTGTAGAGTTAACTCCAGCATTGTTTTTAAGTGTTCATTTAGTCTAATGTAGAGATAGCAATTATTTTAAATTCCTGACCCATTTCAGCCTGTTTTTCTGTGAAAGCAGTCTTGCATGACCAGTGTAGATGGGATTCAACCCCCCTAACTTCAGGTATCCTTACACACATATCTGTCTTATAATCGGTTATAATTTCTGTTGAAATCAGCCTACTTAGCAAAGAAGACAAATCCTGTAATTATAAAAACCAAGAGAAAGGCTACTGCCAAAGTTCCTTCATTTGCAGGCCTCAGAGAAGCCACACAGATGTAATTTGGCAAAAGTCCCAGGTGGGCAGGGGCAACTAGTCTCCTAAATTGGCCATCTGTCATGGATATAAATTTTCACTAACTGGTGAGATTAAACTTAGTCTTGGAAGGTTTTAGGTTTACAATACAGATGTTTGCACCTGAACTAATCACTTGAGACTCCTTTTCTCATGAAAAAAAATTAAGAAATTCAGGGTGATGCTCATCTGACCCATTTTAGAGGTCTAAATGAGACTAAGATTTGCACTCTCGGTGTATGTCTGTCCATGGATAATAAAGGATTTTAGCACTACTAATTTAGGTGTTCTTTTGGTGTGATGAATTCCTTCCTGCCATCCTCAAATGCCTATCTTGCCTGTATGAGTAGTAGAGAGGGGAAGATGCCTTCAAATTATTAGAAAGGAGAATAACATCCACCTAAATAAGTTGTAATTTGATTATGTGGCAACCTGAGATGCACTGCCCACTACTTCCCTAAATTCTAAGAACCAACTTGATCTCTAAGTTAGGCAAACAAGACCTTGCCACTAGCTTCATCAATTCTTCTTAGAAAAAAAAAAAAGTATAACAAAAAAATGACTTGGTTTGTGGGCTCTCAGGTTACCTAGATGGTCAGAGAGCACTGTTATTCAAATTCTTACAAAGTATTTGCAAGAAATTATGAAATAGAGAATGGGAAGTGAATGAAAAGATCAGGAGAAGAGGGAGACAAAGCTCATGTAAAAGAATAAATATTTCTATTTACTTCCAGAAAATCCTATGAGTGTTTGGAAACAAATACTGGATAAGTTCCCAGGAATTGCATAAGAGCTTGTCATAGCTTCCCAAAAAACCTCCACTGCTATTAACTGTCTCTGGCAGACTGTACCTTGGATGTTTTTCTGTACAAAAATTAAGCCAAGTATTGCAGTATGTCCATAACAGGTTATTCCTACTTTCCCAGTCAAAGGGGAAGATTCATCTCACCCAATTTATATCCTCTAGGAATTAGCATCTCCTAGAGTTACTGGAAAGAGATAGGAGAATCCAAACTGATATTCATCCTAGTATGGAAGGTTGCCTAGACCCGTCACATGGAAGGCAGCACAGATGCTGGGCTGGGAGCAGGAGCGAGCTTGGGGCCCATCATTTCAACAACATCCCATCTCCTATAGACTTAGGCTGACCATGACACTGCACTTTCGAACCACTGCCCAAAGAAGGGATGAGCTGCCTCCTTCAGAGCCTCTTTCCCTCTACTGACTGCAAAAGGAGTTTAAATTTATGCATTAAACCCAGAGATGGTGAAGATTAGTTGAAGAAATTGCATACAGACTTGATCAAAATGAAGATACCCTGAGAGAGACAACCACTGTTCTCAGCATGTTTCATCAGGGAAGTTCACCTTTCCACCGGGAGGGACCAAATGAATGCTCCAAGGAACATTCGTTTACCTGCTGTAAAGAATTAACTTTTTTTTTCTGTGATGGGACTCTGTGCTTTGCTCAGCAGCAGCATTCAGGGAGGGTATGCAGTGATACTCAGCTCTCCAGGTCTACTGAAAATTCCCAGTCAACTGTCTAACACTATACTTTTGGATTGCACACAAAGTAAAGTCTTACAGGTAAAACATGCCCATTCACAACATAATTTCTTTTTTTGATAATTATACAAAATTTGCTTCAGCCATCACTAGTTACAACTGCAGAGGAATTTTGTAGCATTAGATTTGGGCATGCAGACTGCAGAAATAATGTATTTCCATGAGCTTTAGCTGGTGCTTCGTCGTGGAAGCAAATCAGATCTGTAATTAGGTCCTTCATAAGAAATCTGACAACAATGACATAGCAATTTATGCACCTTAAAAATTTCTGAAGCACCTTGTTCAGATGGAGCAAGATGGAGATCGGATGATATCCTTTCAGATGGATTTTCTCCTCCCTTATTCCCCTTTCTCAACACCACCAATTTGAATTGTTTACATCTTTTTCACACTAGGGTAAGTGAAATCTAAGGGAACATTATTTCATTTGGGGAGGGATGGGAATTCTTGTGAGGATCCTCCTTTTCTACAGTGTTCTACCATTCATAGACTAAACTGCAGTGTCACAAACAACATGCTCACTGACTGATAAATAAAATAATCTCATACTAAGAAAAAGGAAACAGCAGAAATGAACAAAACAGAACAAAAATAGAATACAAAGCAAAGATTAGAGACACAAATGTGTACACACAAAGGTGCTGAAATTTTGACAAATCAGAGTGTTGCAGTATCTGCTGCCAGTTGCAACCAGAATCTGAATGAGGGAGAAAGGGAAGTATGCAGGAGAAAGCTCCATTCATGTCTGATTTGAGTTTTCTGAAAAAAAAAATATGTTTATCTTTAATAGATAAATTTTACTAGTAGTTGCACAGATGCTGGCACCAGATCAAGTAGTGAAGCCCTCAAAAAACAGAGTAAAATAACAAAACAGCTTTTAGTTTTCTGCTTGCAGATAAAAGAAAAGCAGACATGGATCTAAAGCAGGAGAGAGAAGAGTAAATACTTTTCTGTAAGGCTGCATGCATAGCCTCATGAAATGCCTTTTATAACTCTAACGATTACTGGCTCTCTCCCACCATTTCTGTAGGCTGAGACATTAATCATCAACTGAACAATTGCCACTAATAATTCATTTGGCTGCATTCCAAATAATAGGGGGTAGCGAGACAGTCATGGAGCTGTATATATGAGAAGACACAGGGATATTTTCCTAGTTGCTAACCAGTTCAGAAAATCCCTTAAGACACATTTTAAAACCAAAGCAAAGCAAAGCAAAGCAGAGGAGGAATATATGAAATTAAAATTCGCTGAAGAAGGGTTTTTTCCATACACAGGTCAATAACACCATTTGCAATGAAACATGATCAGGTTTCAAAGACTTGTTATATGAGAAATCTTTCAAAGTACATGCTATCTCAAGCCAATATTTTCAAATTAACTAACTATGGTCTGACTTCTGAAATCAATACCAGTCACTTGTTTTTCTGAAACTTTCTTCTTTAGTCTACAAATAGATTCAGAGATCAACATTTGGGCTTAAATCAATGAGAGAAACAAAAAACAGTCTACAAAATTAAATTCTTTTAATTTATGGTGTTCTAGAATGCAACATAAACCATTTCATCTGACAATTCAAGTAAAATATGATCTGGATCTATTCTGGTTTTACAGTCAGGCCCTTCCTAACACAGAAGACACAGTTCAGAAACGTATGGGGAAAGTGGAAGTCCCTAAGAACTCAAATGTATTCTCAAAAGGTCCAATCCTAAGCATTCTCATGTCAGTGGGAGACCTGCTTCTCTAACCAGGACTTGTCATATTGTCTCAGCTAAGCTGTTTCTAACTTTTGTAAGATGTATTCCCAAGGAGTTTTTTCACTAGTTGCCTAGGCTTTGATACCTCAGCACCAAACTTTTAAAAATGTAAGTGGATAAAGTGAATTTAATTCAAGAAAAATAATGGTCTTACCAAGAGTTCAAGTGACAAAATCCATGTGTTTTATGCATTGATATATAAAGCTTTTATGCTGCTTTTGGCTGAAGTTATAAGCCACTGAATTCACTCAAGTTTGGGGTCTTTTGACAGTTAATTTATAAGTGACAGCTCAGAACAAGCAACTAAGACTTCAGGTCCCTCAGTGCCAAAAAGCAATTAGCTTGAACCTACATGAGTTTGTTTGCAGTTAAAGACAAGGTGAAGTGCTTTATATACCTTGTAGAACATCATCCTTTCAACACTGTGCAAATGAGCTTCCTTTGCAGACTTGCACGAGTCTATTGTAAACTAAAGCCAGACTCTGTCTCAGAGGAATTAAGTGAAATCTAGGGACAGAATTTGGCCTGTACTTTTAATCATCTGCAAAATTAAAAATGCCATCTCTTCCAGGCACAAATTTGTCAACTCTTTTCAAATGAAGCAACTACAATAAACCATAACAACACAGTAAATCATCATGAATAACTCTAAAACCAAGCATTAATTAAACTCACATGTGAATTTTTTATAGCAGAAGTACGGAGGATTTCAGATCTCCGTAGCCAATGAAGGTAGAAATTAATTCAAGCTCTACCATCCCCAGCAGCCTTTTAATAATGCATGGGTAGTTTGATAAAATGACAAACTATTGCATTTTATTTCACAGCTGAATCAGTACTTTAGGAAGTCTCCTAGCCTGTAATGTTCCTAGCACATAATAAAAAAAAAGAGTGAGGTGATGACACAAGCTTTGCTTCAACATTTGACCTTTTGTTGTTCATACACACCATCACTGAATCTCTGGATTGCATGTAGGTCATTCTTTCCAATTAAAACACTGTGAACTATAAGGCACTTCACCAACAAATGAAGGGAGAGTTATTTCCTTTTGAACGTGCATGAAGAGCACAGTGACTTGAACAAGGTCTTCCAGTGTTTGAGTCACAAGAATCAGACTGGGAAATAATTTTCTTTTTACTCTTTCTTCTTTCTTTATTCCCTGGATCTCACTGCTTTAGTGTAATGGAAAACCTGTGGGACAAACTTCTGAACTGCAGCTTCTAGCACAGAGTGACTATTTTGACTGAGCATAACACTTTCAGATGGAAGTGAAAATGCTTCTGCAATTTCTACAGCAACATAGTCAGCAACTATAATCTTCAATCAGTGTGAAATGGCAGTCACTTGAAGTCATGCCAATACAATAAAGAAATAATTGGGTCATTGCGTTTTCCAATTTCTGACACAAAAACATTGAATAAAGGAAGAAAATTCATTTCCATCAAACACACTGCTTCTAATTTCACTCTGAAGACATTCTTCAGTGTTTCAGCCTCAGTGTCATTCTCTCTGCTCTCCTAGTCCCACACCAGTGACAAATTGCCAGTCCTACTTAACTGCAGCCCCATTTCAGCTTTTCATTTTCTCTAATCTCTCTCTCTCTGTGGAATAAAGAGTTACCCAGGAACATTTTCTGAGACATTTCATTCATAGATTATAGACGTGAAAATACAGATTGTGGCCAATTTTTAAAATCCCACTTCTGTAACTCTCTCCAACTTCATAAGAGAAAAAGGTACTTTTACTTAAAAGCCACAGATTTCAAACCCAGGTATATAGAACCTGCCTTTGAAAAGCAGATCCAAACATGAGCGCCTATTTTTGGTTACAAGCTTACCTTTAGGCTGGCTTGCAAGCTTCAATATTTGGTGGAAACACACAGAGATAAAATAATTTTTTCTTTTTTTAACAGAGATTTCTTCTCTTCATAGTTCTATGAATTCTTACAGCACTTTTAAGCACACTTAAGTAAAGTGAGATCTAGCTGATTTGCCATCAAATGTTACATCTATCAATGAGACAAAATATCCTTTCTGTCATAGCAACATTGTCTGGGTTTTTTTTCTCATATCTAATAAATGCCTTTGGGATTTGGAGGTAATCTGTGGTCATCTATGAGCTGCTGATATTCCACTATTAGTAAACAGAGAAAAATACCATTAAAAAATCTCAGGGGAAAAAAAGGGCACTTGATAGTTATCAGTTTATACAGAATTTACACAAAAAGACCAGGATGAAATTTCTGTACTCCTAGATAAACACAGAGCAATTCTCCAGCAGAGATGAGAGATGAATGCCGGAGGATATAGCCTCTTTGCTACACATTCTTGCTCTCTTACTGTTGATGGAAGTACATGCACTTACTAAATGCAAAACCACATCTCTCTGCTGGTGTCTAAACAAGGAAATAAAAAGTGTGTTTATTACAGAAAGAGAGCTTGTACAGATAAAGCATGGGACTGACATTCCTAAGGGTGTTCTTACAACAGTTGTTTTCTCTTACCTTCCTGGACAATCCATGTTGTCGGGACCTTGAAGGAGGTACTGTGCTCCTTATTAGCAGTAACAGTCTAAAGGATGCCTACTCTGTAATTGGCAGATGGATTAGGACGTTATTTTACAAATAGCAGGAGATCTTTGTACAAGTTCACATACAACAGTTTTGAGAGGAGCTGTTATCTTCCTTGAAGGCAGGGGGGCCCCGCAGAGAGACTTTGACAAATTAAACGCCTGGGCAATCACCAACCATATGAAGTTCAGCAAGGGAAAGTGCCAGATTCTGCACCTGGGATGGGAACACCCTGGGTGTATGGTACAGACTGGGGAATGAGCCTCCCAGGATGGCAGAGCAAGTACGATGGCAGTACGGGGTTCAGTATAAACAGCTCACTGGACACACACCATTGGCTTGGAAAAGATCCTTCAGACCTATTAGCTGGTGTTGGCAGATAGAATTATTTTATACAAGAAATGAAATATCCAAGCTCAGCAGTGACCAGTTGCTCCCTTGGAACTGGGGAGCAGAATGCTGTGGGGACCTCAGGGATGAGTGTTCTGGGTAGAGCTGGGACCAGTAACGGGGACACCAACAGCCTCTGAAAATTCTGGGAAGCAACAAGCTGGGCCCCCAGTCTGGCCAGAGTAAGCAGAAAGGCAGGGCTCAGCCCAGATACCCTCGCAGTATTGCTGGAGCTGGGATGGTTGAGCTGAAATGAGACCCAGGATCCTGGGTGGGTGGTCCCAGGTTGGGCCCAGAGAGGATAATAAGGCCTGGTGTTGCCCTCAGGACCACGCACTTTATCTCAGGAGAAGTTTTTAATAACGCTAGAAGCTTCCTTAGTGAATCCCTTTAGTGTCCTAGATCTACTGGGGAACTGACTGTAAGCAAGCCAAGACACACACTAATGCCAGTTCCATGAAATCTGTACATAAACATGTACATTTGCCAACTGACATCAACTTCGCTCCCCTGCTACAGCCAAACACAGCTACGAGAAGTTCTGATGGTCAACCTGGAAGTGACACTACCTCCCAAAGGCTGAACTGTACAAGCGTTTTTAGACCACAGGAATGCTTTTCTTTACCCCATCCATCTCTATAGATGCTGACAACCCCTTGTCAGAAGCCATTGCCCAATCTGACAGTAGAACAGCGCCATAATTCTTCTCAAGCAAACTCAGACTGATTGTCTTGGACGGTTTAAATCTTTGGTTGAAGATTACCTGACTGATTTTGCCTGTAGCAAATTAGGGAACACATGCGCATGTCGCTTTGCAGGTCTGTAGTCCCAAAGCTTCCTGTAACATAAATGCCTGCCTTGGATGTTTTTATATATATAAAATGGAAGTGTCTGCTTTCATCTGTTAGAAACTGTTGCTCTGTTAGCAACATTTATCTTGTTATCCCACTGTATTGCAGCTATACTGAACAACAGAGAACACATAAATAACTCACCTCTGTCCTCCGCTCCTGATAATGGTGGGGACAGAAGCAACTTGACCTGGAGGGAATTGAAGAGAACTGGATGATTTTGCATCACCTGTTCTAACATTTGGTGGCTACAATTCAGCAGAAGTTGTGTGTGACACAAAGCCCGATGGTATTGCCACCACCTGCAAGGGGCAATCATGGCCAATATATGTGTCTCCGTCTGGACTCAAGACTCTGAATGACCTTCTCATTCCTGAGAAGAAACTCTTGGTACCCTGGAGTTACAGTAACCCTCAAAACTTTTTTGGAGATTGTTGGACCCTGCCACATATGTCATGCACACTGGTTTATTTCCTTTATCTCCTTGAGATATCACCAAAGATCTGTAAACTGCCCTCTTTCCTGAGGGAGGCAACAGCCCAACCTCCAAATGGCCAGAGTTTGTAATGACTGGGTACAGGACACACAGAAAGCAATTTCTGCCATGTCCACCAAGGAAGCAGAGGCAATGAAGAGAGGAGATAGACCTAAGAGCCTTTTCAAAACTACCAAATTAAGAGTGGCAAGGTTTGAAGGGAAAAGACCCTTCCTTACAAAAATGGAGTTTGGGCATGAAGTGAGCCCTAACAGCCAAATCAGAAATTACTGTTTTTCTTTTCCTCCTTGGAGATCAAGAAGCTGTGCAGAGCACACACATAGATTTGTCCTCTCTGAGATGTCTAAGATTACCCAGTCTTCATTTATCTAAAAGGTAGTTCCTCTCTGGGGCCCCAGCCAGAATATTCAAAGAAAGACAGGAAACATATGAGTAGGCTACCTCCTGACTTGGCTTATTAGGAAATCCATCATTCTGGTGTAAATGGGATCTGCTAGACTTAGTTGATGCCCATAGTACAAGTTCTTCTCCTACTTTCAGAGCCATATTCTTCATTTATCTCTTAATTAACTTTTCAGAGCACATCAAGAATGGAAATCAACCCATCTTTTCCTCACTCTTCAAAAACTCTTCTTTAATATTTCCCATCAGAGGCTCAAGGTTTGTTTAGCACTCTGCAGTCAAGCAAGGAAGAACAGGACAGTTATCAGGGTGTGTTCAAAAGATTTGAACAATACAATAATCCCATAAAGAATGGAACATTAAATATATTTTCATGTAAGAATTGAAAAATTTAGGGAAACTCTTGACTTCATAATTTTGCTCAGTGCCCAAGATATCTTTTACATTGCTGTGGGTGCTGCAGTCACAACTCTGCAGCCTGCCTTTCCCTGCCAGCTCTGTACCCTCTCACTCAGGCTAAAAAAGCAGCATTTTCCAGATTCTCCAGAGCTGTATTTTCCCTTTTTGCTCTAACACTATTGCTCTCATGTTGTTATTCTCATGGCCTTGCATCGCCAAACTCTGCTAAGCGTCGTTATAGATTCTTAATTTTTGCTGTTGGCATGAGAATCCCACCTTCTTTCCCCGTCTCCTATCCTTGGTTGCAGGGTTTGCTTTACATTAAGGGAGAAAATAATGCCATTCAGAGGGACCTTGACTGACTTTAAGGGCAGGCTTATTCAAACCTCATGAAGTTCAACAAAGCAAAGTGCAAGGTCCTACACCTGGTTCACAGCAATCGCAGGCACACCTACAGGCTGGGTGGAGAAGTGGTTGAGAACAGTCGTGTGGAGAAAGACTTGGGGCTGGTGGTGAACCCATGAAAAACCCACCATGAGCTGGCAATGTGAGCACGCAGCCCAGAAAACCAAGTAAATCCTGGGATGCATCCAAAGCAGCATGGCCAGTGGGTCGAAGGAAGTGATTCTCTCCCTGTGCTCTGCTCTGTGAGACTCCACCTGGAGCTCTGCATCCAGCTCCAGTACCACCAGCATAGGAGGACATGGAACTGGTGGAACAAGTCACTCCAGGAAACTTTTTTGGGGGAAGAAGTGATCCTGATGCACTGGACAGGGCATCTGGAGAGAGTGTTTGACAAGGAACCCTCATCACTTTCTCTCCTGGATGGACCCGGGGAAAGCCTTTCTGCTTTTTTTTCAACTTGCTCTCTCTTCTTCTATTTCTAATATTTTTCCCCCAAAGTAACGTTCATGACTACAGCCTATGTTATGTTTGTATCTACAGACCCTGCTAAGAAGTCTTTGAGCATGTGAACCCAGCTCAGCATCCTTTGTGAAGCAATAACAAAGCCATGTCTCCAGTGTTAGAGATACCCTCTTTCTTGGTAGGCTTGTGGAGTTCCCAAGTAGAGTATAATGGGGATTAGAGAAAAAGGCAATTAGAAGAGTCAGAGCAGAGGAGACAGCCTCAGATCAGGCTTCAAGTCTTGGAAGTAAAATCAAGACAATGCAGAAGTTCACTGAACTATGGGATCATAAACCATTAAGATGATACAGAGCTAGGACAAAACTTCCAGTTAAAAGCCTAAAAAATGCAGTCAGAGTTTGTGAAGAACAGATGAAAGTTGTTCAAAGGGTAGAAACACAGACATTAGAAATGTTCAGTCTTCAGATAGCTTCTGTGTTTTTAAGAAGCAAATTAATTTTATGAAACACTGGAGACATGGACTGACAGTACTGAAAAATAAATGAAGTGAAAATGCTATAAAAACCTGTATCACTGCTAACAAGTCTTCACCAACCATCAAGACTTCTCCAAGCAAGGAATCAAGAGAAATTGTTCTGTCAACTCTATGAGATGAAGCTACATCCAGGGAATACAATAACATATAATTAGCAACATATTAACTTATAATTATTACCATTATTAGCATGTTAAAATCAAAATAAAATTATTAATTATAAAGGTTTGGTACTGTTCAGTGTTTAGTTCTGTTGAAAATTAACATTTATAACAAATGCTTCAATGTTGGTCCTTGTGTTTGGTGTACTAGGTAACTGAGTGATTTCAAACACATTTGTTCACATTCTATATAGCAATAATCTTGCCTGCCTGTGGAAGTGGTGTGAAAGTAATTTCAAAGTTATTTGGAGAGTGTCACTGCAACACATTATGAGTGAATGACAGAACATGAAAAGGTTTGCCTGTCTCCGACTAGAAAGGAGTAACACATGCTTCATCCTGTACCAGATACAACATGAGAAACACACTTCCACGTCCTGCTCTTTCCACCAATACCACAGCAAAGAGCAAACACAGCAACAAAGAAAGGTGCCAGACCTGTGCTATCAGTCCCGGCACAGTCCACGCCTGGGAACTGCTTGCCTAGTGGTGCAAATCCTGTGCTGCATCACATCCCAAGTGCTAATTGTTGTACCCTGTATCTCCCACGTATGTCACATCATAGCAAGTACTGCTTCTCAATGACATTCATGATTCCCTTTTGCTTTTCTTTTTTAATTAGTTCAACTCCTTATCATATTTTCTTGATTTTTCTGAGCTGATAGCCACACTTCTGCAAGTGTCGGCAAACAGTAGTAATTCCTCAGCTATCTCCGGGAATGAAATGACACAAGCAAAGAAATAAATCCCCAATGTCAGGGGCTGTTCCACTTATCCCACAGAGACTGACAGCCAATCTGATACGATTTCTGAGGTCAATATACATAAATAGTAGCTTATGCTGCCTTCACCCTCTTAATCCCATATCTTGTATGGATTCATTTCCTGAAAATGGATTTATAAAATGCCTTCAGGGAATGTTTAGAGATGAACATCATAATGGAGATTACTGCCCTTTTGTTTCTAAGTTGTTTTTCGCTTGCCACAGCATGTGGTCTATTTGGCAGCATGGGAACATTCCATTATAAATAATATTACTGCCCTTAGAAGACCTCCATGTTTCTGGCTGGCTGTCCCTTATGGTCCTCAATATAAATAATGTGGGCAAAAAATTTTCCAGAAGTCTGAGGTTGTTTTGGGATGTGTTGGGGGATGGATTTCAGAAATATTTAAGTACAAAAATGTGTTTTTCACACCTTTGCTCATCTTTTGTCAATATCTTATCATAAAATGATCATGGATTTAGTCACATGTCTTTCCACATGTTCCAGGGCACGTAACTGAGTGCGAAGGTCTTGGTCACTAACCAACTATCCAACGTATTTTCTGCCTGTGTTCAACACTTCCAGGCCCTGGAGTAGCCTTCATTTTACTGTTAGCTTATTCAAAGGTGTCCAAAATTGTGGGCCAGCATGGAGCAAGATTTTAGATTTTGACTCCTGTGAGAAAGACTCAGTTTTGGCTTACAAGCCTGAAGATCTGATCAATAGGAAGTACAAAATTGCTCCATTAATTTTTCAACAGAGAACTTGGTTAGCTGGAAGATAGTGCATGTTATTTTTCTTTCTAGATCAAAAATGTATGAGAAAAGTAACCAAGTCATACTGTAAGAGGAATTATTCATGCAGCATCATGGACAAAATGATATGTTTCGGTAAAAATATTTTTTTAGTAAAAGCAAAGGAACAAAGTCTCAGCTTGAGGCTAAAGTAATACATAAGGAGTCAGAAGATAAATGTTCATTTCCTGCACCTGATTTTTCATACCTGTGTGACCTTGAATAGTTCATATGTAGCCCAGTACTGCTCCCATGGAACCCAGTGACAAGTCTCATAACTTTCAGTAGCAAAATAGTTAAGGTGGTAAAATGTGGGACCCTGAAGCACTGTAAGATGTGTTTAATGGAGATGTGTGGGGGGACCTCATAAAGTAGTAGTGGTTCTATCTTGGGCGTCACTGTGCATAATCTATCTGAATTAACTGGCTTTACTATTTTTCAGAGCTATGTAGGTTATAAAAACCCCAAATGTGCAATGCAATGCAGTACACTGAAGTGGAATATGATCGATAATATAATATCAGCAATTATAATGCAATACAATTTAATTATAATATAATTATTATATATAAAACCCTTACAAACCTTAAAGTTAGAAAACAAGTTCAAATGCATTTGTATTACAGAAAATGTGATGAGCAGCACTCATGCAGAGTAGGCACAAAAGACAGGTCCTAACTGAGCTGTGGAACTCATTGCTCCAGGATGGTGCACTTACCAAAAGTTCAGGACACTGTTTATGCTCATGGAAAGGAAATCCACCAACAGCTACTAAATTTTTTGTAACTATAACTCACTCAAATTCTCCTCCTAGCTGCTAGAAGTCAGAGACTCATAGAGTGTTCAGAGAAGCATCATGTTCTTATACTCTGCCTGGAAATAATACAGATTTGGCCACAGTCAGAGAGAGGATAGATAGCTGCACAGAAGTGCAGCTAGTGAACCTGTATAGGGACCAGTGTGGTCCCTATATTCTTGCAGGGGGAGTCTGTAACTGCAGGCTGCCATGGAAAATGGCTCAGAGGGAAGATGATGCTGTAGGCAATTTATCACATGGCCATTTTAATCATGTGAGCGATCCCTCTGAAATTAGGTCTTAAATCAATAGCATGTTTACTACATTACAGAAAGCTCTGAAGCCTGGAAAGGAGAAACAGTCCCTGAGCTGCAAGCAAACCCCAATGAGAGGGTGCATTTATAGGCCATGAGGGGATGGGGGAGGAGGCATTAAGAAGTTTCATCTGAGGAGTAAGTGTGAGTGAAGTGCAATATGATTGGGAATTCCAGGTCACCCTTCTGAATACAAAGTTATTAAATACTGCCTAATGAAGCACCTGTGGCCTGGGAAGAGAAAGATCTGTGCTGGATGGCCACCTCTGCAAATGCACAAGGATTATCTTCATGCACGCCTGCCTGGGGCCATACACACTGCCAGGGATGTAGTGCTCCAATTTATGCAGAGGAAATCTAAAGAGACAGGACTTACTGAGACTGGTATAATTAATCAAACAGAAGGTACCAACTCTCAGATGAGGATAGTTTTCTAGATTGGCAGATTATTTCTTTCATTTAATGCCATTGCCTGAAAAATTCCATTTTAGTCATATTTTCTTTAGAATGTGATGACAGAAAACGAAAGAAAGCTGTGAGGTAGTTGTTTCTACAGTGTGAAGGTTGGTGCAGAGGGTCCCCTGTTTATTAGATATCTTATTTACTAAAGGTATGATCAGAGTACTGAAGCTTCATACAATCTTGGTTCAGGGGCCAAGGTCCAAAAGCCTGATAGTGCTGCACTGCGTTCCTTCAGGGAAATAATGCTCACACTTGCCTTGAGAGTATCAATGCCTGGTGGAATTACACAGCTGGTGTGCTGGCTGAGCCCAGCTGTAAAAAAAGTTATCTGCTCAGTCTGCCCTCAGGTCTGCTCTTGCCATTTGGTGTCAATTGGCCATAAAAGAGAACTTTCACTGTGAATCATCAGGTGACATTAGGAGATCTAATCATCTACGTTATTATTTTAGACAAAAAAACTTAACTGGGATTTTTCTCCTCAGATAAAATAACTTGCAATAAAGAAAAGGCCATATTTAACATTTAAGATACTATTTCCTCTCATGTAACCTCACAGGCAATTAAATGTCTGCACTTCACTGAACTGTAATGATAACCAAATCTCTGCATAGATGCTATCTTATTGCAGGTTTAAGTAGAAATAATACTTTGGACCCACTGAAAAAAAATTCTGTTTCTGTGAGGTAGGACTTAATTTTAAAAGGCTAACTTACATTTCAAGATGAAATGCTCTTAATTTATGAAAACTGCCACAAAAATAGTGGACATTTAATATGCAAAAATAACATAGCTACTTCAAAATTACTCTCTGGAGAAGGCATGGCAATTCTACGCCTTCAGAAAGTTGCAAGTGTTTCTTTTCAGTGTGCAAGATCAAGACATAAAAATATTGTTGACTTTTATGTGAGTTAAGATAGATGCAGGTACTAGGTTGCCCAGGCAAGTGGATGTGTGGATGAACTCTTTCGAGTTCAATGTCTCTGTGTGTTCCAAAAAAAAAAATTTTTTTAAAGTAGGCTTTAAAATCCTTTTCTGTACAGCTCTTTACCTATCCCTCTGACACTGCCTTAAATATCAGTTCTCCTCTATGCAAAGGATGTATATTTCATCATTCTCTTCATGTAAGCTGAACTTTTGTCTCAAGCTTCCTCCTCACAGTAGTGGAGTAAACAATTTCTTTTTCATGACTGTGGACAATGATTGAAGACAGGCGATCTGTACTGCTCTGTAATTACATTTATAAAGCATTCAGTGAATAAATCACAGAAAGTGCTCTGCCTCCAAATGCAAAAGTGAATTCAGGATTTTAGAACATCATTGCTACTCTGCATTTCAGAAGAGATTTCAGTGAAATTAATGAACTTAAAGACCCATGAGGTGTCTCTTATTAACTGTCCAATATAGGAAGTGACTATTTCCCATTCATCCTGTCTCAGAGGACAGTAGTGAAGACTGAGCACTGAGTTCCTTAAAACCAGCTCTCCTGTGAAAAATACAACCTATATTAACAGGAGAGAAGATCAATTTTTTTTATTACTAATATTTTGACATTTTTATTGCATGATCATATAACTCTCTAAATCTCCAGTAAGTTTTCTGCCTCCATACAAGTTCCTTAAATGTGAACTAAAACCTTTATAAAAATGGATTAAAACGGATGTCATGATCAATAGGTTAGTGTCTATTATGAAATATAATCTTGACGACTGCATCGATTTCCCTGAAATGACCACATTTCTTCTTGGCACCTGAGGGCCCAGAATAAGAACCTGGGAATACACCACCATCAAATACACCTTTGCAGCTGTCACAAAAGGTCTGGAGTTAGTGGCACTGGTTGGAATAGCAGTCTTGGGGTTAGCCACAGATCTCTTATGGTTTCACAAAACATGATGGATATGCATCAAAGCACTGCTAACTATTTTGGTCCATTTCTCCCCTATATCCTTTTTGATTTCTGAACCTCTCACTTAGAGAAAAAATCAAAATGACACTGATAAATGACAAATACACAGCTATTCACAGCATATTTATAGTGTTCATGCCAAATGTTCTTTTTTTTTTCCTTTTACTTGTTCTGTACCTGGCTATTAACACAGCAGGTCAAATGAAGCATTTACAGACATTTCAAAAGCTGGTACTATTGCCATTGTTGAGATCTGGCAGAAGCAAAGACCCCAGCAAGATATCCTGTGCTGAAACCTGTGTCTGGCTTTTTTTGTGTATGTGAAAAGGCTCAGCTAAGATAGTACAAGTGCTTCCTCACAATCCCATCTGGCAAAGGATAGAAAGAGATTCCTTTCCAGGGCAGCTAATCCTACCTACCTGACAATTACCTGAGAACAAGAAAAGTCATCTCCTGGAGCTGCCTGTTTCTCTTTACAGACTCAGTGTGCTCACAGAACACTTATTTTAAATGTATGTGTCATTTTTGAAAGGAAGACAGAGATGAAACGAATCCCTTCACAAGTTCTTCAGTTCAGCTTCTGACGTGAAGGGAAGGTGAAAAAAAACCCCACTATTAAGATTTTGTGCCTAAGTTAGAAACCTATATCCTCAGTGTGTCTGTTATCAAGAAGTTTTTATTACAACATCAGTTCTAGGGAGGTTGCTGGTTGCATTAATTCAGTAAAGAAATGCTGTGACAACCAACAGACAAAACAACACTGGCAATGTGATGATTTACTTTGGTTTTAATGGAGCCATAGTAGGTTTGCTTCTGAAATAGTGTGTAAAGAGCTACTCGGAGTAGGCCCTTTTAAACATTCCTTCTTGAATGCAGAGCGAAATAATTTGCTCCAAAATGCCAAGAAATGGACTTCAAAGAAAAGATCGTGGAATTTTTTACTGTGTTCTAAATACTTAAATGTCAAAGCATTTTATTTATGTGTCAGTTGTTCCTTTTATAAAGTATGAAATGTAAAAAAAAAAAGAACAAAACTGAGTTTTAGTGTTCTCTGCATTTTCCTGGCAGGACAGCCAATGCTGAGTCAATGAAAAAAAAATCGAAATAAGGGGAGCCTTATATATCTCTGTTGACTTCCTTTGGAAAGACACTTCAGATGCTAGCTCAGTCACAGAGGCAAGATATTCTTTCCAAGCTGTCTTCATGATATAATGATGCTGAGTATCATTATGTTATCATGCTGTATTTTGATTTTTTTTTTGTATTTTTTTAAGCAGCAACTTCTAGAATGGAGAATGGCATGATCTGTACTTTAAGAAAAAGCAGTTTCCTCTACACTAGGAATGCAATGGTCTCTTTATTAAGGAAATGAAAAGACGTAAGAAGCCAGCTCTGAAAATCAGTGAAACTTGACACTTTGCTCACTGTTAATAAGAAAACACTCTGCAAATATCAGATAAAGTACAAATTAAAGAAAACTTAGCTAATCTAGAAGATACGAAAGGCTGGTGACACAGATAATATAGAACAATAACTAAATAAGATAACAGAAAATTAGTTTGAACTTCTACAGTGGGAGATGGAACAGGACAGGAAAATCAAATTTCATTTTGAAAAGCTGATAAATTCATGTTCTTCCTGAACTTTCAGCAGGCAGCGTTTATAAAATTCTGGCATTTGGGTATGGTGGTTGTACCTTTTTCACTATTAGCAATACTCAGCCATGACAGATGTTTACTGCAAAAGCACAGAAAACATTTGTTAAGAAAATATTTTTTTCCCTCTCTTATTGCTTAAGTCATGTGGTAATGTAGAATTGGATGGAGGCAGAGGCAGCAACTGATTTATTTAGAAAAATAAGGTGATTTCCTAATAATTCAAACTGTTTTTTAGCATAATAACACTACTAATATTCAAATTTTATTGTTGACCTAGATATAGTTACAATATTCATGATTTACTGGTTTACTCTGCTTATTTTAATAGTTTTGGAACATGTTCAGTTATCTTTTGTACAGTTTTGGGATTTTTTTTTTTTAGTTTGAGCACTGCAAGCTTTGCATCATCTATAAAAAATTAGTCCTGTTCTTCATCATTAGAAAGAAACAATCATAATCTGTTTATGCTTCCTACTATTACTGCAATTTCACATTTGATGAACATCAGCTCAAATCTGCAAATACCTACTCAGCCTTAATATCTGCAAGTAATCTTGGTGGAATTTACAAGTAGGATTTAAAGGATGCTCAGTGACATCGCAGCAATTTCCTGTTGACTTAAAAGAAATTCAGGTCAGTTAGCATAAGGAAAACTGGAGACAAGAGGGAGATCCTCAATCATTTGTGCAATTCTTAAAAATTCTGTGTCAAGTACAATTTCACAGAATGGAAAAGCACACCTGTAAATGCAGCTTTCTTTGAAAAATAGCCTGGGGCCACTACTTACTTGAAATTCTGGTTTTCAGCATGGTATTGCCTTGTACATGGTCTCTCAATATTTGGAACACAGTCTTAAAAGATGTGGTTACTGCTATAATTGAGGACAACGTGCCTGTCTGTTCCTACTCTTGTGCACCCCTTTTTGTGCTGCTTTTTTTACTCAGTGGTGATCACAGAAGAGCCCCACCTTAACTAAAGTAAATTCCTACATGCAAGTGTCACATGAAGACAAAATTTGATGGGTCACTTTTTCTTACTGGGGATCCATCAGGCACAGCAGCACAGCTCCCATCCTACTTGTCTTGCCAGGGCTCAGCAAATTCACTCTCAAAGCAACCCCAAGCTGAGACAGAAGCTTCAACTGAGCATCTGTGAGCCATCTCTTGCCTGCTGGAAGAGAGACACAACCAGCCTAGGCTGTGTCAGACCAAAGCACTCATTCTGTAGAGGAACTTTTCTTTGTCACATCCAATTGCCTGCTGATCCTTGAAGGAGTTGGTATTGATTCATCCTGTCAGCCCAACATTCAGCTTCTCCAGACTAAGCAAGCAGAAACAGAAATGAGGCAGAGGCTAACTACACACTCAGCGTAAGTTATCACCTGAAAACAGATAGTTGTGGATGTAGGCTACAAGGTAGAGTGGGAACAGCTACAGCACTGCCTATGATTGATCAGCTGCTTTCAATGCTATTCCCATCTGCTGGGATCTCTCTACAGCTTCTGGCAGTCTCAAGGATGAGCTATGGTGATGTCTTCTCAAAGTAGGGCTCAAGAAGTTTGGTAAATCAGTTTAAATCTGTCCTGAAGCATAGCAAAATGAGATTTCACCTCTCTTTTCAATGTCTACCAATATTTCCTTTTACTCTCTTCATATTCATCATTTACTTAGAACTACTAACTAAACAATCAGTTTGGTAGAAAAGCAAAGGAGAATTTTCTGAAAGGTTTTCAGAGAGGGGGGTTCACATCCACAGGAGTTAAATTCAAGCCCCTGCACTGTTTTCTTTACTGACACTAAGCTCTTTCGTAGTAGAATTCCTAAGACAAGTTAGTTCTCTGTGGTTATGAGACTGCATCCTGTCATTTGTCTATTGATTTTTCCTTTCCTATAAATGCCTTTATCAGTTCCATATGGACAAAAGCATTGAAATAACTTGGACTTCAACTAGGACAGAATATTCAGCAGTAATCTTCAGCAATTCAGCATCCCAGGAGCATATAAAACCATTTTCTCCTTTCTGATTGCCTTTCTATAAAATATCAAATGAGGCTCAAGTTGTTGCACTTCCTCTTAAGGCTTCCTCTCTTTAAGCCTGCTGCAGGCTGACTACATAGCTGGCAATTCTGTTCTGCTGGCATAATGCACTTTTCTATTGTAAGTGTACAGCTTTCCTGTTTCAGACAAGCAGCTTTCTCAAGGGACTGGAGGTTGTGGGACTACACGGGCTGAACTAACATGGAATCTTAAGGCTGCCACAGAATCCAGCATGTGCTGCATCTCGTATGTCTCTTTAGTGCAAATAGAGGCTGACTTGCAAAGGAGAAGAAAGTCTCCAAATGTGTCTCACCCACCATAAACACACCACTCTACATGTTACTCTTTTCCCAGAGAAAAAAAACGCAAGAAAAAGTAATCTCAGTATGAGAGATGTTAAGTATGCTGCTTAATAAACCTCTGAAAAAATGCTGGACCTCTTTTCATCGTGAGACTACTATAAAGACTAGGACAGGACAGCACAGCACAGCACAGGAGAGTGGAATGGAATGGAATGGAATGGAATGGAATGGAATGGAATGGAATGGAATGGAATGGAATGCAATGGAATGGAGTGGAATAGAATAGAATAGAATAGAATAGAATAGAATAGAATAGAATAGAATAGAATAGAATAGAATAGAATAGAATAGAATAGATCAGACCATCCTCCAGCCAAGGAACTTGGCATTTAATTCATTTCAGGATGTCACTTCAGTGGCTTTGCTTTAATATCAATGCAGACATTGATCGTCACCCCCTTGGTCTCTAGTGTGAAATAAGAGCACCTGTACTCACCAGAAGAATCCTAATTCTGTACTGCCTTACAGTCATGAATGCAAAGTGAGTACGGATGTCATGGTGATGCTGGGTTTTTAACAGCCTTGGAACTGTCTTTGCTAAAGTGGAACTGATTGCTCGAAGGGAAAGGCAATGAAAAGCCAAATCTCAGTAGTGCTGGGAAAAATGTTCTTGTCATCTTAGTTACATACAGCAGCTGAAAGTTTGCCTTTGTCTGTCAGTTCAGGTAGGTTTCATGACTCAGTTGTTTTACTAGAATAGCAAAAAGAATGCAGGCTGATGTTTAACCATTTACACAGGTAAAGAAATTTACCATTAAAGAAGTATAACCAAGCAAATGCATTGGAATGCTTTGTTACCTAAATAGAAAATTATGAATCTAGTGCTGGTTTCAAACTATGTCCCTGTAACTATTGTGAAGACAATAAAAATAGATATTGAAGACAATAAAAACAGATTCACTATTGGGATTCAAACCCAGAAGAACTGATAATCTGTGACAGGTTAGGATTATCCCACTGGGTTTTTTTGTTTTTCTGCATTTCATCTTGAAACAGTAGTGAGTGTTTTTCACTGAATAAAAAAAACATTTGAACTGTTGTATTGCCTTGAACTTTTCACTCTTTACGAAATTAGAGGGTGTGTCTTTTTTATAATTCAAATTTTATCTGAAGCAGTAAAAAAGTGGTAAATGTTGAAGTTTAACATTGTTAAAAGCCCATAGCAATATGTTCCACGTTCAGGTAGTCGCTTTTGTTTATCTCATTAGCTGATCATGGTTTACTTTAATTATTGAAAGTCAATACACAGTTTGACAGATTGTGTTACATTATCGGCATTAATAGCAGGTACCATAACGAAGAAATATTGCACATAATTACATGGTGAATTAAAATACAGTCCCTACACAAATGTACAGGCAGCAAGCAGGTAGCTGCTGCAGTAAGCACCACAGGACTGCAGCCCGAGTGTGGGGTATGGGACCACTACCAAGTCTGATGAAACTCCAGTTGAGACCCATCCATGAAACAAAATTAAACTTGAGTCTATATCATGTACTTTCACACTTCGCTCTGTTTTCAGTGGGAATGTGTTTTAGTGGTCAGGCCTGGATGGAACTGTTGTGTACCCTGACAGTTTTCCCAGTGTGACAATTGGAGCACCTGGGTGCCAGGGAACACTATGCAGGACAGCAATCCATATCTCACACAGCTATAATGGCTGATGGGCATTAGAAAATTTCAGCTCATCTTTAAGGGCCGTTAACATTGACAGTCACTGACATTTTAATCAATATAAGAAAATGCAGCTGTATTGCCTGTTGAGAGCCCAGCCCTACTCTCTTGCACAGCCAAATTGTCTATGCATGCTGTAACAACACATTCTGTAACTTCTAAGCACTGTGTATGCATTAGACTAGATAAATTTTAACTAGCTACTGTTAAATTTGTCATTAGAGAAAATGAGTAACAGAGCTGTGAAATATGAAAGCTCTTCTAAAAGTGCAATTTTGGAGAATTAATTTACCTCTTAACAAAGAGTATTGAAATACTAATCAACATGCCACAATTAAAGACTGGCATTGCTGATAGGATTTGCAGAGCTATAAAAAAAACAGAGTTAAACCCTTCCTTATTTATTGGATTACTTAATCCTTTGGCAGTTTGATATGTGCTAAAATTCATGAGTTTATTAAAAAGAATTGCAATTTTAGTATGTCACGCATCCCAACAGAACTCAACTAGATTTTATATCATGTCATATGTTAAAGGAATATCAGAGGAGTTATTGTAAAGAAAAAGAAAGTTATATTTAGTTCTCTGGTACACTGGTTCTCCATTGAGCACAGGGCTTACTGGACAGCATGTTTGAGACTTCAGACATTCACGCTATGAAATGCTTCCAAATCCAACCTTAGCCCCAGCTGAATGTTCTTTTTTTATCATTTCCTTTTTATTTGTGATTCACCACATTTATTAAGATAAAAGCTTGCATTGCAGAAACAGTCTAAAGTATACCCCCTACATACAAACTGATCTCCAGATTACCAGCAAATTGCTGTCTTTGTATACTTACGGGCTGACGTGATAACTGAAAATAACTTCCATTAGCACTATAAAAACTCCAGCTGATACCAAATGAATTTCATTTGATACCAGCAGAGAAAAATATTGGCTACTGAGATATTCTTTGTTCATGGTTATTTACAGTTAGCCATAATCTGTGTACTATTCAGGAATCAGAAGTCCCCAGATGTTTTTCTTTACATCATGTTGTTAAACACAAGCTTTTCCCTGTCTGAATAACTAACATTCATGTATTCATATGGAATTCCTCTCTCTTGCCCAGTATGGTTTCTCTATCTTCCATTCACTGCAAAAAACAGTTCTTGTAAACAGGCTATAGTAGCTTGACCACCACCTATTTTGATTTTATTTTACTTCCTTAGAATTTCCTGAAAAGATTGGCTCTTTAGATTCATGGAAGGCGGAGGTAGCCAGTGTTACAAGCTATGGTGTTTTCCTAGGTATCTTGCTACACTGTATTGCACATGCAGAATCAGGGCACTTTTGTATAAAGACAAGACCAAGATGCCACGCAAATTTTTAATGTCACTGCATCTCTAAGTAAGTGACTATGTGCATCATCTACCGCAGGGCGAGTCACAGAGATTATTGCAATTGCAATTAGTGCATTGCAATGGATCAGGAAAAAAACCGTAACTCGACAGGCAATTGGAATGCTCTGGTGTTGTTGTATAGTTCCAATACTTCCTTCCAAAGCACAGGGAGGCTTTTTGGTTGCCATGAAAATACCACTGCGAAGCAATGCCGTTAGATCCAGCTGCAGATTACTCTCAGTTTGCCTTTGCTGTGCAATTAGCGACTCAGGGTCAAAATAAAAAATAAAACCCCAAAATATAATCCAAAGTTGTAGTTAAAATTTATTTGCTATCTTTTTCTTTATGCAGGAAGAAGTTCATAAAAGGAGAGGTCAGTGGATTGCTTAAATTTGAAGTTCTTGTAATTTAAGGATAACTTTTCTTTTTTTGTAGTTCACTTGTTTCTTCTTGGTTTTTATTCTTGAATATAATTAAGAAATTTATTTCCACAAAGACCCCTTACATAGGGTTCATTTTTCCTAACTGTCTTGTGTTTGTCTAATTTTTTTTCTATGTATTTACATATTTTCCAAGTTTTTTATTTTTCACTTTTGTTTTGTCTATCTAGAACTGGTACACAGAAGGCTTCAAATGAAATCAAATTATTTAAATCTTCCTTATAGTCAGAAAAGAAATAAAGACACTTTCAGACAGAAGCCTATCCCGTATAAAAGTGGGTGCCTAAGACATGAGGGACTTGGAGTCCTCTGGAAGGCATGACTTTGCTGCCTTACAGCATGAGCCTAAGTGATAAGCTCTTAAGAGACATCTAATTTTCCCATGGCTCCTGGTGGATAAGATGTATTCTACATGACATGGTTTGCTTCATGTTTTTTTTTCAACAGCCCCAGTGATATACAAAATTGTATCATTTAGACTTATTCACCCAAAAGTAAGCGTGTGTTCTAGACTGGTATTTATGGAACTCTCTTCCAGTTCCTTATGAGCTAGCTTTCCTATTTACAGATCCAGAAAGCCTTAAAATGCTGATTTTTTATTTCTTCTCATCTTCTTTATAGTTTCCTTGAAAAGAATGCTAGACACAAACCCACATTTAGGTCACACTTATCTAATCCCAGCTATGTGAACCCTATTTCTGGAGTGAGTTCCTAACTGTTGCTGCAAATCAGCAAAGTTTGAAAGTATTCTAATTTTCTGAAAACCAAGCCAGAAAATAAGTCTAGAGACTTTTGTGCTTTTTTAATTTTTTAATTATTATTTCATACTCATATTTTGGTGCCTAGCTCTGAATAAGGTCCTGCATCTGGAGGTTGCTGAGAGGATAACAAATTTTGTAGCACAGCTGTTGTCATCACAGGTGCTTTCCTACCGTGGAGGACAAGCATCTGTCTCTGTTGTGGGATGCAATACAGAGATCTTCAGTCAAGCTCTGGGTGAGCTATTACATCCATGTGCAAACCCAGCACCAGTGTCACTTAGGTCCCACGACGGATGCACAGCCAGGCCCAGCGACCCCTGTGCATCCCAGTGATGGGGTATGGAGCTTGCTCAGTTGGGGCTGGCTGAAGGATTTGTCTCCACACCATGGTGAGCTGGACAAAGATGCTCCCAGATGCTCAAAGGCACTTCTGATTCTAAGCTAATTTCTGCTACTGCCAATTTAGAAGTACTGGGTTCTACTAAATACTGCTCAGCACAAATAAGGACAGTAGGATTATGCTCCCTGGTAGGCTTCACTAGCAAGTGTGGAAAGGAAATATCAGTTATTAGAAAAGGTCACTTTGCTGGAAAATTATACTGAAACATCAGCTAATTTCATGACACATTCATGTCCAGCACTCCTTATTATTGTAAGAAGAAGTATGCTGAGATAAAACTGTAAACTCATACAACTACAATCAACATTTTTAACAAATGTTACCTTGAGTACATCAGATGGTAGACAGTTTCCCATTGTCTTTGTCTAAACTTTTTCTGAAGGAATTTATAAAAACTTTTCATCTGTCTCCTTCATTGACAGACTTTTCAAAACAGAGGTTTTTCAGTGGCTCTCACCATAAAATCTTCTTAGCTGTTTAAATATTTGTGGTTTGGCTTTGTTTTGGAGTTACAGAATAATCTTTTCAGTATAAACTTCATGACCACCCAGAAATAACAGATGAATTGCTCATACCAGACTCAGAAAAATAAACAAATTCTACAGTTTCTTTACTCTTAGGAATACTGCTAGAATATTTATTTCTCCAGGCTTCTGACTTAGATCTACCAGGGCAAATAATAGCTCTGGGCTTTTCTGCCAAAATATCTTCTGTATGCAGTTTTAGCCTTCAGAAGGAGTTGAATTTTTTCTATTTCCTGATAAAAACTAAACTAAACAAAAGAAGACTAAAACAGTGGAACAAATGAAAGTAGGCAGCTTGGATATTTGCAGGTTTTTTAGGTTTGTTTCAGATGCTGTGATTTAAGAGATGAGATTTTTCTTTTGGTCAGTGAGCAACTCAGTAGTCTGCTGCCTCATAGAGCTCTACTTACTACAGATCATCTATAATGCATTTCTAATCGTGACAATTTAAGATCTTACAACCCGACGTTAATTTGCTTCCACAGTGTTCAAAGAACTGGAGCCAACAAGTTTTTCCTCTTGGAGATTCATTATAGAAAACTGTGATAGCGAAAAGAGAGTGAATATGCACTGTAGTTCTTTATTTCAGCAATGGTGAAATAAAGAACCAGCTTTGAGACCAGTGTTATGAAGTCCAAAAAGTAGAACACGACACAGCTGCCTTAGCCTCAAAGATAAAGTGAGGAAGTTTAAATTTATTGATTTACTTTGGCATTGAAAAGGGATCTTGTAAAGAAGAGATGGAGCCTAAGTTATAATTCAGGATATAAAATCTTTGGGTTATACATAAATGCAAACATGTGATGACTTTCATGATCACAAAAGTGGAATGAGGTTGATCCCTGACACATATTTTCTCCAGAATCTGTCGATGTTTGTGCTGCCAAATCTTCTGTACTGAGCCACTCAATGACCTTCAAAGTGCCTGGTATCAAGATCCATTCAGCTGACAACTGGCCAATTTTCCAAGATAATTACAGTGGAGAAGTAGACAATGCATATTGTCTGTTAGGCAGCTTAAGCTATATTTACTGTTGAGTAAGTGTTTTGTTTCTATGGAAAAAACAGAATGGGAGTCCTTTAAGCTCTGATCAGTTTGACAGATTGGAAACATAATGCTGAAAGATTGCTTACCCTGCAGCTAAGCCTGTATTTTTAAAATGAGGTTATACACCAGAAAGTGACTGAATAAATGGCCCGATTTTTATTTTATTATTTATTTGGATTTATGAGCATATAAAAAGTGGGTAAACTCTGTTTTGACATTTTAAAACTCCCACAAATCAAACTACAAAGGGAAAATGAGCAGCAAGTACCATTATGTACCAGAGAGTGGTAAGTAGGAAATCCTCATAAAAGATCAGAGTATCTTATTTTCTGGCTTTCCCATCCTGAATCACTCTGGAAACCAAGGAAAAATCATCAGTTCTGTGGCATAGTATGAAGGTAAGACATAAGTTTATGGATCTAGAGTACATTCAGAGTTGCTCCCCTTTCCTGCCATTGCTGAGAGCAGCTCTAGCATTGTTTTCCACAGTTCTCCATCAGTACAGAAACAGGTAATCGTGATTTTGATCACTGTTCAAATTCTGTTCAGATCCTGCCAGACAAGCCAGCCTCTTTCTAACTCGTGCAGCTACAGCAAGATAAACATTCCCAAGCACAGCAGGTGATACTAGAAATTAATTAATCATACTGTCAAGGATGGGCATGCCCCAGGGATCACGAGTGCCCGTTCACAAGCTTTCTTTGGTTCTGCAGTGCTAACAGTATAACACACTCTTGGATAACAGAAAAAAGGAAGTAGGTACGAACAGCCTGAAAAGCCTTATTTTCTACCATCACCACTCTCCAGAGAATTATCTTCTCTACCACAAAATCTGATCAACACTCAGAGATAACCGCACAGGTCTCTAAGAGAGAATTCAAACTGATCAGAATTTTTTGGGCTACCAACTTGAGCTCTGGGAATTCCTCATTTACCAGAAAAGTAGAAATCTCAGTCTTGTACAGTGTAGTATCTCCTTTCTCGGTCCTTCCTCAGTACAGATTTTTTTGTACAAACACAGAGTATTACTGTGATGATTAGGAGAGATGTCATTCACCTAAACAATCGTTTGGCATCTGAAAACTGATGTTTTATGAATACCTAGGGGCCATTTTCATACTACTTAAATTAATGATCCTGGTAACTGGCAAACATATCTGAGCTCAAGAGATGAATGAATGATTCAGATCAATAGGCATCCAGGGCTACCAATGTCAGCTCCTCAAGCGGCCAGTGAAGAAAAGGAGTTCCGATGCCTGTTGGACATTTGAAGTTGTCACTTCATGTACACTTGTCACTGTTTCTCTCTGCTGCCCACGTAAGCAGGTGCTAAGGTCACCCAGTCATGGGTGAGGTGTGTCTCTCCTCCACCTCTTGAACTTTGTGTAACAGTAATGACCAGTGGTGAAGACATTATTTACCTCGGATTGCCTGCTGGTTACGTATTTAGACTAGGATAACCATCTGAACCATAACACTGAAAGGGACAGGCACTTTGAATGGCCAGGTCTTTTCGCCTATCTCAGGCATTTTAACTATTTGTCTTACCTGAGGTGAACACTGGAACCATCCACCTCACTCTCCCTCTTAACTACTGAGACAACTGACTTAGTCCACTTCTTATCCCTAGACAGATAAGATGTTATCATGACCCCAGCTCTGTTAAATTAACAACAATTCTAACAAACAAATTTATTTACTCAGACAGTTGGTAGATATATTTGTTCTCATGCCAAGGTTAAATTGCTATATTGTCATTACACTGGAACAGTTTTCTAATATTTGCTTTCTAGAGACCTCTTGTTTTAATCTATTCAATTACTGATTGATGGATGTGCTCAAGGAGCCATTGAAGTCAATGAAAAGTCAAATCAGCCTAAAGTCTTGCACAACTGAGCCTTACACTGTCCACATACACTAAAACTTCAATCATGCATATAGTCTTACCATATCCTGTGCTAATGAATCCAGATTATACTATTTAGCTGGTCAAAGAGATACTTTTGTTCATTCTTTGTTCTGGAAGACTGACCTTTAGGGTAAGTTCTATAAAAGGGCAGGTTCTGTAATATATGTATTACTTTAAGCTGGTTCATTTTGCACTGGAAGAAACAGAGAAATATGAAGAAATACCCACACAGAAAGTAGTATCACATGCCTATAGGATATGTGTGTAGCTAGGCATGAAAACTCCAGAGCTATTTACTCAAAAAATAAACTTACTCTTTACTTCATTTAGCTTTCCTGATTGGGGGAATATCCTTTACTTTTGCATATGCCACAAAATCTGGTCTCAGTCAGGATTCAACAGCACTTCCTCAGGATGGTGGTCCCAGGGAGATCAGCAGACCACCACTGCATTTGTTGAAGTTTATAAGACAATTCGTAAGGGCGATTTTTCCAAAATTTTTATTATCACTGTTTTAAACTTCACATAACACAAGTATCCACTTGGCTTCCTTGACTTGCTGCATGCACTATTCTGGCTGTCTAGAGCTGTCTTTTGAAGAAAACTCTTCATCTCTTCTCTTTTTAACTTCTACCACTTTGTTGTGACATAAGGGTTCTGCTCGTCAGTGCTCCTGGAAGCACAGTCAATCTTTGCCATCTTCCATATCCTACTTGCTCATCCCATTCCCGTCACCTGTTTTTGCCCTTTCCAGGCTACTCTTTTTGCCCAGGGCTCAGTGTCCTCCTGAAAAAGGAAGGCAGTCTGGTAATATGACTGTAAAATCTAAATATATGTGTCCAGTTTAAATTATACTGATCTTACCTCTTCTCCCCATCACGTCCTCTATATTTAGGCTGGTTTAGTCTGAATAAAAAAAAACCTAGATCCTTATGGAATAATATGGTCTCTGCATTTTGCTTGGATAGTCCTTGACTCCAGTCCCACAACAGTTGCTGAACTCACACAAACAGGCAACACAGCTGTGTTCCTTGTTGATGCAATAGAGAGAAAGATTTTCCACAGTCTGCTTGGTTTTGGTGCCTGACTTAAGCATGCCTCAGAAGCAGCTGAAGTTCCTGGTGCTCAGTGAGAGGGGATGGTCTTTCTACCCAACATAGCTGCTAGAACACTTGGAAATCACCTTTCATGCAATTCTCATGTAAGAAAACAAAGCACTTGAAATCCGCTTCTGGTAAATATTTAATGCTTCCATTGAGAGCACAAGAAAACTAAAGGAATATTGAGCTTCTCTGTCAGGTCATGGATGTGTCCTCCTGTGCCCCTCCTGAGAATAAACACCCCCTAGGGCTGCCCTGGGATGATCTGAGCAATAGTTGGCCATTTTCCAGACAGGAATGCGGGAGACACAGAGTTATATAAGGAACCAGGGCAATGTCAGCAGTATGTCATCACCTCACCAGATTCTTGTCTGTCCCAGTGATGGCTAGAGAGGGGCATGCCCTCAGCTAAGCTTGCCTTGGCCTTTTGATCATTCCTTTTGAGTTTCTCCCACTCTGGATGAGTGCTGCGGTTGTTATACTGCTGCATACAGGATGAGAGATGTTATGACACAGGTCAAGCCTAAATGGACCTAGCTTTTTGTCATTCAGCAGGAATTTTAGCAAGGACCTGCTACATAACTTTAGGAAAAAGTGTATGTACCCATCTCCCAAGAAACAGTCATTTCAGGGAGACAGTTCACAGACAATCAATAATAGGCACCAGAGGAGCTTTCAAATTAAGTAGGGAGGTATCTAATGAGCTGAGGTACATAAAAAAGTATCATGCAATCCTGCAAAGGGAAGAGACCAGGTTGCTGTCTCACCCCAGGGTAGGTTTTAATCACTACTAGTGAGTATTGTTTCCTCCAAGGTCAAAAATGCCAGGATAGTTTTATTCATGCCTGCCTCTCACATCAAATATGAACATATCTGCATATCATGAGAGAAAGCTGGGCAGGTCCTGACTTGGCAAGTCCCTTGACTACTTGCCAATTGCTGTGACTTCTGCGAAACATAGTGAACTTGGGTACTGACAGAGAAATTTGCTCTATGGAGGAAGACGATTATGTTGCTAATGGTCAAAAAACATCATTTTCCTAAAAAAATATGTACACATTTGCAGCACATAACAAATGTTTCCTTAAACCTATCATACTGATGTGAAAAAACTCTTAAATAGCTGTGAAAAGATGTGTTTACTTTGCAGTGTCAAGACATTAAACTGTAAAATGCCTCAACTTATTTAAATCTGAGTACACCAACATAAAGTGCACTTAACCCCAGATGTTGCAGAAATATGATCTGCATACTAGGAATAGCATATTTAGAGGCTGGATATCATAGCAAATAAACTTACTCCCTTACACAAGAGTTCCCTTTTTGTTTGTATGTTAGTTTCTTTTGTTTCTAGGTTGGAAAAAGCCTGAACAGAGAACATTTGATTAGAGAAAACAAACTCCCATTAGCACTGTGAGATGCACAACAGTGCAACACCTTGGCTCTGCTACAGCATGACACCAAATGAAGCAACAATGGAATTAAATATTCCATACAGAGAGCAACATACATGCTTTGTTCACTGTCCTACGCCCCAAATTCGCATGAGGAGAGAAGGCACTTCTCACCATGTGAAAACTGTTAAAAGGATGTGAAAACAAATGTTTTTAATTGAAATTGTCATTGCTGAGCCAGACTGCTGTCTGGGGTATCTTGCTGAAAAGTGGCAGCAACAGCAGGGAAACAATGTAAGAGATTGTAAAACCAGTTTCCATTATGCACTAATTCAGGGACCACATATGGGATGCTATCAAGTTGTTTATTTTAAGACTTAACACTAAGGATGGAAAGCCTCTTTCTGGTGTGAGGCTGAGAGCTGGGGAGGAAGCACAGTCCAGGTCAGGGACCGGAAATCTGTGCTCCTCCACTGCTGACCTGCTGTGTAGCCTTGTGCCACTCACGTCATTGTCCCTGCCTGTGTCTCCTCTCAGGGTCTGTGATTATTCTGTCTCTTGACATCACCATTTCCCTGGGGATGGAGGCAACCTTTTGTAGTGCATGCTTAAGTACCAATGAAATAGCATTGTGAATAATAACAAGTAATAGTTTGCACCACTAAATTGTCTGTGCAAAGTCTCACTTCCCTCCAGTCCAGCTCTCCAAATTCATAGCAGGACATTCTGACAGAGACTTGTCAATCCTGGAACAATTCTTTCTAAAGAATAATATTTTTTTATTCTCATTCAAAAAATTCCTTTTTATATTTGCTCTTTTTTACTCAGTGAAGTCTTGAAAGTTTGTCTATGTGAGGTCTGTGCACTCAGGCCAGGGTGCTGTAGACATGTGTTGCTGGTAAGCACACATCAGCAAAGTGCCCAGGCACAGGGTCAAGCTGTCTTCTTCAGTTCACCCAGAGAAGATCAAAGCTGTGACATACAAGCCCTACCTCTCTTTCTCACTGCAATATTTATAGCCAAATCCTGTTCTTTTAGGACAAGTATCTAAAGCTGGTGCTGGTATCTGGATGTCAAGCACGGAGCTGAGAGCTGATGTGTGTGAAGGCTCTCCAGCACTTCCCTTTCAGCTCCTGCTTCAGGCTTTAAAGCACCCTCGAAACCCAATGTCATCCAGTTTTCTTCTGGTTTCACACAAATTAACCCAGCAAAGGGTGAAAGGAGTTGAACCCCACAATGAGAAGCATTTTGATTTTTTGCTTCTATAAATCAGACAGAAAGGCTTTATCTCTAAAGAAATGCGGGAAAAGCAACTCTTGCTAAGCCAGACTGATCTTGCTGAAATCAGAAGACAGAGGCAGTGCCAATTCTGCCAAAATTGGTCTGAGTGGTCTCGGTGGCATGAATAAACATGATAATATATTCAGGTAGGCCAAAACTATCTGCTTCTCCATCAGTTCACAACATGAACAAACTACAAGCAAGCCTCTTCTGTTTCAGACAAAATGGAACCTAAATCAAAGAATCAATGCAATTTTATATTCTATTCAGAGAATTATACAACATTCATGCTACCACTGAATTCATAAATAGCCTTACTTCTCCTGCCTGCTCTCACCTCCCTAGCTCTTGAAATATTAAAACCTTCTTGATAGCATCCTTGAATTCTTGGTTTAAACACTATATGAGCCAATGAAGTTTGTATATATGTATAATACAATGTTCATGTAAGGTGCCTCTTCACTGTGCACATATACATCTTTGATGTGGACATCGGAATGCTTTGGGCACGTGGCAGTTTGCAGGCCATTCTGGAGTCATTCACTTATGGCAAGAATTTGACTGCTGCCTCTTCCTCCTGGGATGGGGAAGGCCAATCCCCAGGCTTCAATGGGGCTCAAAGCCCTGCTCAAGTTGTGCACTCTGGTCATCCACCATGCTGCGGGCAGCAACCAAAACCTGAGCAGACACTATCTCTCCTGTCCCAGTGCCTGCTTTCTACAGAAAGGGAAGCTTTGAAAATAGAAAGGGTTACACAGAGCTTTCCCACTGCAGCATTCGCCAGTGAGTGACTGGGGAAGCTGAACATGGGGCAGCTCACTTTTGCACTTCTGTTTAAACATATCCAGAGTCTCTTCATCATTATCGCCCTTCTAAGGGAGTGGTCTTGTTCCCCCAAGCAGTCTCTTCTGTCTTTGTCCCTCAAGTCACATTTTAAGCACATATCCCCCTGCCTCCTGAGGATGCTTCCAATTTTAATTCAAAAACCATCTCCCTTTGACAGAGATTTGTGTCTCCACACTTCTGTAATGGAAAATTATGAGCAGAAATAAATAATCATGAGCTTCTGGTACCAGAAAGAATTTTTTCCCTAAAGGAAGGAATCCTCAGCAATTTCAGTTTGTCTGCATTATTAATTTTTTTGTGTCCCTCATTTGGAGTCTCTGTCACACTTTGCAAATCCACACCAGGGCACCGCAGCTATTGCTTTAGGGCACAAGCCATTTATATTCTCCAAGTCCCATTTTGGAAGCCTCAGTCCCACTGAGTAGATATTATACATTCAAGGAATCTCACTGATACCAAAATGACTAACTGTGTGAGTGCAACTCACAGCATCAATAAGCTACGTGATCTACTCGGTAAATTAGTATTGCTTTGCAAATGCATTGCAAAGTAATGTAGAGGCTGTGTATTACTTCGCAGAAGGAATGGGTTGAATCACCACCACCTTTACCTCACAACTGGTTGAGGTGGGGAAGGAGGGGCTGTTTTGGTTTGGTTTTTCCTAAAATATTTTTATTGGTTTAAACAGAAAATACATACTGGTTGGGGAATAGTAAACAAAAGTCTGAGTATAGGAAGCTGGATTGAGTAATCATAAGACGAGTGAGTGCTGAGTAGATGTGATCTCCACGTAGTTTGTTTCATTTCCTCCAGTTCAAATGTGTATTATTGTTAATATTAATCTCAGTGTAAAACTCAGCACCAGACATGAAATATTAAGCATGCTATGAAAATGGTAGGCTTGGTGAACGTTGTTAAAAAGTCAGTCAAATTCAGAATCACATCTAAAAACACCTTTCAGCTTTTCCCCCTGCTTCCACAAGTGTCTGTAATATCTTATTATTCCCATATTCACATTATGCCATTGCCTACTTTCTAACTGCAAATGCAGAATTCGTAGGCTGGCATTTTTTTTACTTATATCCACTTCAGAAATAGCTCAAATTGAACTCTATTTTCTATGACACAAATTACTTTGGTTTTGAGTTCATAATTGTAAAGTGTGTTATTTTTGCCATGACTGTCACATGATGTGATATCTGTATATCCCTCATCTTTTTCTAGAGCCTCTGTTCCACATAAAGCATGAATAAATTTGGCTTGGTTTGTTTTGACTTGACTTGTTTTGTATTGTTGCTTTCATTTTTTTTACATCAGCACATGCAATGTGCATTTTGGCCAGGGCAGTAAGCGTTTTTGCTGTCCTTCCCTTGAAACAAGTGTGACTAACCTGGAGTCTCCCCCGAATCTAATTTTTATTTCCCTAAAGCAGCTGCTATGCCATGTCTCCTTTTAGATTGATCTTACTGAACACAGCTGCTATTTCTTATGCATTCTCCTCTACCAGAGCTTTGACTTATTTAAACAATGGAAAGAAAACACTGCCTCTACCTTTCTCCCTTTGAGAGGAGACTCTGCTCCATAATTATGAATAATTCCCCTAGGATGGTGATGTGATTGGGTTAGCAACTAAAATATTTGAGGAAAGATAACCTGGGTTGATTTAAAAAAAAAATTCAATAGATTTTAAGGTCTTAGAAGCTGCTCTGATTATATGGGTCACATTCCTACAAAACAGTAGGCTAATTCCTATCTGAGTTAAACAGTATATTTTTGAAGCCAAATCACTTTTGAATTAAAGATACATCCCTTGGTAAATCACCCCGACAATTAATTACCTTTGCTACTTAAAACTCCGAATCCTCCTCAAAATGTCAAGCTTTGGCTGGCAGTCCAAACACATACACAAGCTCTTGCTTCTTCCACAGGGTTTGCAATTCACTGGTGTCAGATACTCCCACCCTCTCTGGGGATGTTCAAAGGCTGCTCTCAGCTCAGCTTCAAATCTTATTTTTCAGGCTAAAGGGGCTGATTCCACAAGACCCTTATGTCAGAGTATTTTTTCCATACTTGTAGTTGCAGACGTTTCTTCCTAAAATCCCTTTAGATTCCTAAAATTATCTTTCCTAAAATCTCTCCTGTTTTCATCTTCTCGATTTTTTTTTTTTTCCCCTTTTCAGCCTGGCACTAGCATGGGGCACAGTATCCTGCAAACTATCCTGCTTGTGCTGCATGGGAGGGCAGAGGGGGAATACACCCTCCCCCCACTCCTGCATGACATCCTGCTGTTTACACCTCCTTGGCTCTCATCCACGCTCTCAGCTAGCACATCACAGTGGGAGCTCATGTTCAGTTTGTTAACCAATGAGACTGGCCATAAAAACTTAAAATGCAACTGTGTGTTGATAGAAGATTTTAAGACGACTTTTCCTGCTTTCTGCCATGCTCCAACACACACACACATATGTAAAAAACACAGAATATAAAATGCTTCAGCTGCCACTTGCTGCTGTAATACCCTTCGGTATGACAGCTACTTTTCTCCCCCCGTGTCCTCAGTGGGTAAGGCTTCTCAGTCCAGCCAAGAGCTGAGAAGAGGAGATGAAAATGGTGACAGGAACCGGAACAGGAGGAACACAGCCCTTTCTCCAGCAGGGCTCCAGTGTCCTACTTCTGCCATGCACACATTTTTCTGTCAAGAGGAACAGCAGTGGCATGGCATGGCACTGTTAGACCTGAAGTACAAAGTGGGTCAGCAGTGTAAAGTCATCCAAAACCCAAATATCATGGTGTTCAACAGGCAGGTGTGAGAATTGGGCTTTACCATCTTGAATCACCGCAGTTTTTGTTGTCCAGAGTCAGCCACTCTCACCAAAGGTTTCCCCAATTCATGAATGGGCCTATGACTGCACCTTCAGTCCTCTTCAAAGTCTCCATTGCCTGAAGCTTAAAACTCCTCCTTCTCCATCCATCAGGTGCACACAACCCTTCTGTAATGTGGTTACAAGTTTGGAAACAGGTGTTTGGACTGGATACAAAAGCGCGGGGCAGCAAACTCAGACTGACCAAACACCTGAGCTCCACAGGTGACCCTGCACTGGGAAGGAGCACCCAACCTTCCCTTCACAGCCGTCCCTTCGCGCTACAGTCTTGGACAGACTTAAGAGCTATCCAACCAATTAGTACCCCTTCTTGTCACAATTTCAGGTTCACACTTCAAAGACTCTACTTTGGTCTCCTGTAGCAGTCTCTCCTCTGACAGAAATGCTGCTCCCAGCCTCAACTCCCTACTCTGCTGTCACTTTCTCCCATTCTTATTTTCTTTATTTTAGCTGAGCTAACATTTTTATCCCAAACTTGTTCACTTCAAAGTTGATTGATTTTTTATTCTTCGCTTCTCTCACTTTGTTTTCATCCACTTTCTCCACATACCTATATGTCTTTGAGAATAAATATTTGCATCTTCAGTATGAGTGCCTAACTCCAGTACAAGTTCTGAAAACAATAAGCAGGTGGCTGTTGGTTCATGGCAAGTCAGCCACACTGCACTGATTCAGTTTGCACACATTGTGCAAGCTTTAAAAGAACTCTTATTACGTATATTATGAGACAATGGCTTTTTGATTGGCACACTCTGGAAGGTATGACATGGAAAGTTAACTTTCAGGGGAAGCTGAGAACAAATGGCAGTCCAGTAGAGATTTAGATAAAATTCCCTTGATTTTAGTCCTCTCTTAGAATTCCTGACACAATTTGATCTCTCTTTGGTGTGTGTGTGTATTCATGTTTATAGTTTTGCATATTACCCATACAAGAGATGTATTAAAAGAAAAAAAAAAAAAAGAAGCCAGGAAGAAGTAGGCAATTATTTTTGTCTCTAACAACTAAATATCAATCTGTGTGCCAGTTTGCCTTGTGAGTCAATATGGCCCTGACTCAGCAGAGTTCCCAACCACACACTTAACTGTGAGCTTGCAAATAGTCTCACTGACTTTACTTCGCCATATGTTCAAGTTTGACTGAATCGAGACTTCTAACAGATGTACACAACCTTATTAAATACAAAACTGAGGAAAACAAAGGTTCCTGACTTCCTCAATAGTCTGAAAATCAGGCAGGAGCATTAGAAAGGTTAATCACATTTTTGAGGTTTAGAGCAGAAATAACAAAAAAAAAAACCAACCTTTTTCTTTTCAAGCATCCCTTTCCCTTCCTGACCCTGACATTGATATCCCAAATAAATGCAAACCCAGGTTCATACTATTCTGTCTTGGTTTTGCAAAAGCTGCATCAAAAGGTTTTGCAAAACCAAAACTGAAGTCAGCGTAGCCTGTCTGCTGCAGTCTGTCTGATGCTGAAAAAGGTGGCATAAAAAAGATTGGCCTCTGCAACTTAGATGCCTTTGATCCCATTTCCTGCCATTAGCTTTCGTTCATAGTCTGTCTCAGATCACCCCACACTTTTTACAGTTATGTCTCCAAAGTTTTGATTTCAGTAGAGGACTCAAGGCATTCACTTGTTGTTTTTTCTTTAGTCACCCCTTCCTAAAAAAAACCAAAATGTGAATGGATGGACACTGAACGTGGAAAAGGACAGAAGAATGACAGTCTTTAGTGAACATGAGATAGCTTTTAAAAAGGCAGCTGAATTTTCTTGTTCTCTGGTTCTGAGCCCAAAAATATGGGCCTAAAATACTAAAGCAAAAACTGTGAAATCAGAGCACTAAGTTTTGTACTGCTTTATACCCCTGTTCATCTCATCCGACCTGACACTGGTTGGAAAGCCAGCTCCAAGGGTAAAGGCCAGGGAATATTTCATCACTTAAACCTGGAACAATGGACTGTGTGACTGCAGCATTTTGAAAAATCTCTGATTTTGCAATTAAAGATCAAGCGTGGTCAAAATAAAACGAATTACTTCAATCAGCAGCAGCTAATGGACACCTCTGAGTCTTCCAACTACAACTTCATGAAGACTAATTGTGTTGTATGGCAGAGGGTTGCAATGTAACTACTGAAAATACTTCCTGACAATTGGGAAAGCAGCAAGACCTGGAAATTGTTCTGTACCCAGAACTTGGACAGCAGCCAGCACAGGAAGGGGCTGCTCAGCCTGCTCAGCACCACCAGTGATCTCAGGAGAGATCCCCCAGGGTACTGGTGATGCTTAGGTTTATGCAATGGATTGAGTTCCTCTTCAGCTGGGACAGTCATGTCCAGACTTCCAATAAATCCCTACTTTTATTCTCTTATTCTTGTCTAGTCTCTCTGTTTTAGGTGGCCACCTCAAGGCATCAAGACAACCCTTGAGCATCATTTGCAAGGGTTAGAGAAACTGCTCTTTGGGTGTCTCAGATTCTGTCCATCAGGTGTGTGATTTACACTTAGATATCTGGTATAATTTTGAGATATCTTGTTTGCCACTGAGCAGATTTTCAAGGTGTAATAAATTGTGTGATACACCTGGCACCTGGAAAGTATTATCTTGGATACTCCATGGCTTCTCAGAATGCACTACTCAATCACACATAGGCAACTACCATTCCCCTAGACCTCCACTGACTATAGCAGGAGCTTGTACTCACAGCTCACAAAAGCAGAGTCACATACAGACACTTGGATTTGAGTTTCTTTATCGCTGAGCTGAATCCCATTCCTGCTGACCCAGTAACCTTCATCGTGCCCAAAACACACACACAGTAAAAGGGCTAAAAGATAAATGCTCACTGACTTTTTCTCACTTTTGACAGGGCTCTTTAGAGTCAGTATACTAATTAAATTGCTTGTAGCTCCTTTCACTTTCTTTTTTTTTCTGTCCTCCTGTCCCTGTGCTCCATCAGTTATTTTAACCTCTTTCCTTCTTTCTTTTTCACTTCTTTTATCCACTGATCTCTGTACACAGAATGGCCATCCTCCTTCAGTCCCTGTGTGCTGAATCCTGTCACAGTCTAGAAATTAGCAAGGCTGCTTAGCAATGCAGCCAGTCAAGGACTGCTGGAGAGAACATCTACCACAGCACTGAGGTCCTTGTTTAGCCAGCTGGGTGGTACATCTGACATTGCCCAGGTTGAGGAACACCTTTGAGCTTAGTCCAGGTTAAGCACTGATCAAATGCTCTTGAATGAAACAAGGTGCCACACAAGAGAAAAAAAAGCAGAAACCAAGGTTTTGAAAAATTATGGGATTCAGGTATTCCTGCTCTTAGCACATCCTGTCAGCTAACTCTCGGTACTTCCTGGTCTCTGTGCCAGCTGGTTTTGATGTCATTTGGAGACACTGAACTTGGATATTTTCAAATGTCATGATACCATGTTGTGAAGGTATTTGAGCAGTCTCTGAGACAGGCATTTGAAGTGCACATCACTGTAGTTCTCTTCTGGGGTAACTAGACCTGCTGAGAAAAAAAATACACAGGAGCACTGAAACGTGGGTAAGAAGTTATATGCAAATTCATTTCTTCCAGGTATTCTGCCTTCACTGGATATAAAGCTGCTTAAGACTATGTGTAGATTAAAAATCTGGACCATTTCCTGGTACTTGGCTACATGTCTCAGCAGTGTCCCAACTCCAGAAGGGTCAAGATCCCTTGGTGCATCTCGGTTTCCAAAGAGAGGAAATCAATATCTGTGCACTGGAAAGGAAATATGCAGTCCAGACAGCAGCAGGCCAGGATGATGGGTGCAGTAATCCAGATTCAGACAGTCTCCTAAACCTTTGGATTTTTAATCCCTGAGATCAAAAGCTCCCACAGGCAGAGAGCTCACTGCTTTGTGTGCACAGTGCAGAGCAAGCTGTCAGTGGTGAGTAAATAATACATAACAAGTTTTATAACCAGGACTTAAAGTGTCTATCAGTTCTCTCGTGGCAGCTGCTTATTTGCTTACTGTGGGAACTGAGTGACATTTGAATGAGTGCATCCAGGCAGCAAGGCAGTCTGGGGAGCTCTGCCATCCTTCCTGCCAGCTCCTGGCTCTAGCACCTGATCCATGACAAATGGGTGACATTTGGTTCCAGCCTCAAGCAAATCACAACAGAGGCATAGATTTGACTCTTCAGAGGGATTTCTAGGGGCAAAGGAGAAGCTGTTTTTCTAGGGCTTTAAAGCTCTGAATTACTGAATTACCAAAATTACTGCTGCACCATCATCCTTGGGGCAGCAGTCTCCCTCTGCCACATGTCTGGCATTTGGAGGGGAGAAGTTTTCCTGAACCTGAATCTTGGAACACTTCTCTGAAACTGGAAAGAGTTATAAAAATAAAACAATAACTTCAAATAAGGGCAATATGTGCATTTTAAACCGTTTCTCATTTGTAATTTGCACTGATATTATACACAACATTTTCATTCAAAATGGGAAAATAGACAAGGTGAAATATTTCACTCAGTTTTTCTTGGTTTTGAAGTTAAAAAAGCATTTTTCTTAGGCCTGAAAAGAACTTCTTACCCCCAAAAATCCTGTTTCCTGCTGCATCTTTCAATCATGTCACTTTATCCCTTTCTTCAGCTGTTAGTGCTCCATATTGATTCTACTCAGGCCTCTTGCAGCCTCTGTTCCTACAGGGAAGCAGCTCCAGACCCTCATTCTTCCTCTGCTTAAAAACCTTTTAATTTGAAGACGATATATAGTACTATCCAGTTTGTATTTCTTAGTTCTGCTCTCTGCCTTGCCTTCTGCCTTACAGAATCCTGTTTCCCTGAGGTACTTGAAGGCAGCAATCAGTCTCTGTTTCACTTGGCTCAACAAGCTGAGATCTAGTTTGTTTTTATCTCATCTTCAGCCAAATAACTTCCAAACAAAAAATGTACAAGCAACTGCGCTCCATGAGTCTTGGGAATGTGTACTTGGGAAAGAAAGCCACCTTTCTAGAAAAAGATCATGCCACGGGATTTTCACTTGCCTCGCTAAGGGAGGGGTGTCAATCACCTGAAAATGTCACGACAATGAGTGCTTGCAAGAACACAGAAGAGCTGGGGTGTGGATCCATACCATGCATTCCTCACTATTTTTCCTATAGTTATCCTCTGTGACTCTATTCTCATTTCCACTCTTTCAGCTGATTACTTATCTAGAAGTGTCCCCCGATTTTGGGGTAACTGTGAGGATGGCTCCACACATCAGTCAATATTCCCACAGAGAATCTCATAATTTATACCAAGCCTGCTTTTTCTGTCCGAAGGCCCAAGAGAACAGTCCCTCCTGGTAAAAGGGTTCATGTGATGCCTGTCTTTTGCACAGGGCTGTGAAATGGGCAAGATTTTCCTTTCCTGTTTTACATCTGTACAAAAATCACTGGAAACCTTTGTAGGATTTAACATGTTAGTAGACTTGCACAGAGTGCTAGAGCTGTAAAATCAACACTTCTGCTGCAGGTTTAACCTTCCATTTTTCAACATATACAAAGAATATATCTCTGGTTTAATGTTCATCATGAGAACATGACAGCCAAATCTTCCTTCTCTAAGAAAAATACAATTATGACTTATTTTAGAATGCTCTCTTTTAATGGGTTGTCACAGATATGATCAAATCATAGGAGGTTGTTAAAAATGCATGTCACTCCAGACACTTCAACCTACACCATGTTTTCAACAATTCATGGTCTGTGTGGAAAGTTACCTTTGCCATGCTCAATATTACCGGCCATATCTGAATAGGTTTATTTTATATTCTTACCTTGCATCCTTTAAGTTTGTGTTTTACTTCTCTTGCAATTAAGTCTTTCTTTTTCTTGGGTTGGATTTTGATTGCTCTTTTTTTCTTCCCCAAGCATGTACAGCAAAACTGCTAGTGAAAAAAAAAAAGGTCCACTTACCTATAGGTGATAAAAATTCACAGTAAAGCCACAGATGTAGCAGAGTGAGAATTACTGTAGCAGCAGGAACAGAAGATAAAAGAGGATTACATATGATGAAATGTAGTAATTGACTAGAAGTCACTGAAAAATACCAGATGGATGTCACTATTCCACACAGCTCTAATTTGCCTGTAGACGTTATTGAGCTTCACTTGAGCTTTGCTTTTAGTATTTTCCTGAGTGTAATTGGGGTTTATTGATACGCTATTATGGGCCAGTTTATATGTGACCATAAAAAAATACAGTTTGAGGCCCCAGTATCACCAGGAACACAGTACTATTCTGCTTAGCTGAAGACAGTCACGTTAATGACTGCAATAAGATAAATTCCTGTTTTCTCCCTCAGACCTTTGCATAGAGTATGAACAGTAAATGCTTCACACTGCATTTAAATTGCAGAAGCATTTTCAGTGAGGGATTGCTGCATAAAAAGATCAGGCATGTAATTTCAGATACTGCCAAAAGAAGCTTATACGGGATTTTGATTCTGGTTTTGTGTATAAAGAAAACAAATCTACATACTATAATGACTTGCCAGAGCCACTTTGGAGCTCTGCTTCTCTATCAAGAATTTATTTTTCTATTTATTTTAGCACTGAGGGCAGGGGAGAAAGGAAATACTTGAATTTTGCTCTTTTTTATCTCCTTCCACCTGGCAGGGGTTGAAATAAAAGGAAGTGAGGGACAGCTAGCTCTCTCTCTTCTGACTGAGTGGGAGAGTCCTGCTACTTTCCTGGTTTGGCTGGAGAAATTGCTCCTCAGTGGCCAGGAATTTGCTATTAGTTGGTACCTAACTCAAATCTTTCTGCCTTTCTGGAAAAGGATTAGATCATCACACATGGGAAGAAAAGATACCTCACCTGAGTGACCCACTGTGAAAGGATTTTCACAAGGGACTGAAGTATAGTGTTTTGGGCAGACGAAACCAACACTCACATCTGCACCTGCCCGTCTGCAACCCTCCACATGCAGGGTGGGATGCACCATTTTGCCTTATCTCTCCCAAAAAGCATCTGAACAAACACCTGAACAAGGAGTTTGCACAGGTCTCTTGCAGGGAGGCTGCTAAGCAAGATGGGAACTAGAACAAACCCCAACATGGCACCTCTGAAATACCAAACATGGGGAGATCCCAGGCTCTGGTCACTGGCTGAGCCAGGAGCTAAGTGCAAGATCAGGTCAGAGGAAAAGCAACTTTTGCAAACATCCAGCACAGGGCAGACAGCCTCAGGCATCTGGTGGCCATGGCCTGAAGAGTAGCACTGCAGCATCAGCACTGCTGGACATGCCAGCAAACCCTGCCACTGCTGCAGAGGCCTGTCTCCTTCTGTTCATGCTTACTTCCTCTAAATCACCAGATCAGCATCACTAGTACTCTGCCTCCACACCGCTTTCCTAAAAATGAGCAAAAAGGAGGCTCATTCCCACCCTCTGGTAACCAGCTCCAAATCCTTCCTCTTAAAGCTTTCATTGAAACTATGCTTTGACTGTAAGGCATTACATTGGCCATTTTACTCACACAGGAAAAGAAAACACAGTTGTTGCAGTTTAATTCTCACATATTGATTTCCTTTTATCCTCATAAAGACTCTTCCTCTCTTTGAACCCTGGAAGACAAGCCGGGAACACCAAGCAGTATAGCCCTGCTCTACTGTGTGTGCGACATGTTCAAAATCCCACTTCTTTTCCTTCCCCCCTGCCAGGGCACCTGCATTTCTGACAACTACCACTCTGTTTTCAGTTTATCTTCTTTTCTACACCCAGTCAGCAGGGTGACCTTGAAATACATCCAAACCTTTGTTACGGTTGATTAGACTACCCAGATATGCCCCTGAACACCCACCATGTCACCAACCAAATCAAGGTGCACCATAGCTGCAGCCACTGACATTGAGTCAATAATTAAAATTTTGCACTTATCATACAGTAGATTATGTGCCCTGTGTGATGTGTTTTATTCATCCTTCAGGAAAAAAAAATTTTTTGGTTTTTTTCCCTTTCAAAATACCTTTAATTAGTGTTAGATTTTAGCCAGTAAGTGTATGGTAATTCAGTAGTTGCTTGTTTATAGGAATTAAATGGTGGGAGGCTATCACACTGCTTGCCCTTAAACCTATTTGAATAATTTGTATTTATATAATATAAAATAATGATACAGTAGCAGGACACAAGTAATTTTCATTTATGCAAATAGGTTCTTTATGGGAAGAATGTGTTGTTCTAGCTGCGACATTGTCCAGGCTGTGCATGTTGCCTCTGGATGTTCTTCATGGTACAAATGCATCTTAGTACAGGGACTTTGTTTCCACTACAGATATTTTAGTTGAGCTCAGAAATGCCATTATACAAAGTGGTAAAAAGGAGTTTGCAAGTCCATATTTTCAAGTAACCATTTTCTAAATATTTGTAGCAAAGCAAAAATAAATTTTGCTGAAAAAACTATATTTTTAAAAGTTCAGTTGATTGAAATGAAAAATAATGTTCTGGTTTAAAGACCTTACCCCATTTCTAGAGAAAGAATCCAGGACAATTTCCTTAAAAAATCATTTTGAATATATAAAGCCAAATATCTGTCTAAACAAATAAAGAAAACAAGCTTTTGTATTATTCAGATTTTATTCTGTGATATGTTTCTTAAGAAAATTTCTTTGTGACAGTGAAGCAACCTTGTAAAGTAGTTTGATAGTGTAGGATATATACCATAGCTCTAGAGGGGACACTCCATACAGGAAAACTGTACAACAAATCATGTTTGTTCTCTACAATTTTCACATTCAACAAAGTGGACGTCTCTTCTTAGACACACACAACTATTTTCTTACTGTTTCTCTACCTTCAGTTTGCTGTTCAAGAGGACACACATTGTCTGCATATTTGAGAAAGCACCATTTGCATTGCTGGTAGTAAATTAAAAGCTGTCACAAGAACACAAAATAAATAGATAAAATGCAAAGTTCAACACTTGAAGATGAAGCTGTAAACACCAGCAAGCTGTCACCTTGACATTTGCTTGCATTCATCTGGAAGCCAATTTAAATATCTTTGACTGTTCATTTCAGTACATTGCCACTGCCTGTCTCTAGAATGGTACCTTGAAAAAATTTCTAGTATGAGAGCAGAAAAAAAAATCTTCAATTAATTTGCAGCCCCACTGCAAATACAAAATTCTACTCTGTAGAAACCCACATAAAGAAGTAACTGTAAGAGGCTGAGCATAATAGTAAGTCTTTGAAAGGGCCAAAGAGCTGAACTGGAGCAACACCCACATGTCAGATGTTTACTGTTTCATTACAGGGCTTGGGAAATAAAAATATCTTTAGTCCCTTTTCTTGATCCTCCCATATAGACGAGCTCCTATGTACTCATGCAAGCCCCACACTGTTTGATAAACCACAGAACAGGGTTTTGGCACCAGCATTAATTATTCTCCAGTGACAGCCCCAGCCGCACCAGGTAGTTGCTCATTAGCATGCTGCCCTACTGCCAAGGGAGGGATTAGATAAAAACAGACACAAGAGGAGAGATAAAAGGAGGTGAATGGGGGGAAAGGCCTTTTAACTGTCTGTCTCTCTTTCCTCTGAGGATCTCCCTCCCAAACTCCCTTAAGTCAAGTGGCTGACATACAGGTTACAGCGCTGGTAGAGATGCAGTACACCCGTCTCAAGTGCACCTATTTGGTACTTTTCACTTTGTCTTTGCCTTCCACAGTAGTGACAAGAAGACAGATTATTTCAAGTGCCTCCACAGTTATGGCAGAGTGAATGTGCCTTGTTGCTAATAATAGAAATAATTGTTTTTTCAAGTTCTGTATTTTATTTGGAGCCAATTCTATCAATTTTAATAACATCACATGTTCAGAAAAGAATATAATTAGCTTTTTCTTGGCTCAAGTAAAATAAGCAAAATTGTTCTCTCATCGATCAAAATGAAGTCAGTGCAAAGACAGCTGATTACGATGCGCACACGGTAACGTCTAATCTAATATTCCACTTTATGAGGGAGAGAAGGATCAGACTTGAAGTTTATATCATAATCATATCAAATAAACACATTCCTACAGTCTCGTCTGCAGTGCTGCAGTGGAATTGGGATGACAGATCCAGTATTTATGAAGTCTGACAGAGAAGCACAGCTCACGGGGTTTGGATATATGCTGGCACAAATACGTCCTTTTTATTTTATTTTGCTGCTTGGATCAGACAGAAATTTATCACTCTGATTAGTACGTATTTATGTCAGCAAATTCATAATGCTATAAAGCATTTCTCTCCCAACATTTCCGTTTTCACAGCTTTGGAGATTTTCAGGGAAACGGGGAAAGCTAGAAGGATATCTGTATTTCATAGCAGACAATTTTCAACAAGAACAGTAGGCAAAACCAACTTACAAGCTCATAATCACCATTTAAGCAGGTTTGTAGTTCATTCAGGAAAGCTAAGAGACCTTTCTTTTGATCTGTAATCATAAATAGCTCATTACATAGTAACATGATTGTGCTTCTATGCTTCACTGTGGGGATAATAGAGGGGCTGCCTCTTTATGTAACCCTCTCTAAGCAATTTTGGGTCTCTACATAGAAAAAGATAGCTTCAGAGCACTCATTGCTCACAGAAATGTCCGGTCCCCATCCTGAACATAATCAAATTTTCTAGTGAGTATCAGCAGAAAGGTGCTGTTTGGGAGATATTTACAATGATGTCATCTAAAGGGTTTCATTCTTCTGATGTATGGTGTCATAAGCAACCTATCTGCAAAATGCATTATTAGAGCATCAATCTTTATTATACACAGCAGATGTAGGAGTAATGGAATAGTGACACTTCCTAGTTCAGGACACACCATTCCCCCTTGTTTTTAAATCAACTGCTAACTATGCAGAGACCCCTTATTTTTGCTTACTGAATTTCTGCCTGCCTTGTATTTCAGCACTGATCAGATTATGTTAGGGACCTGGGGGCCCTGGTCGATGGCAAGTTGAACGTGAGTCAGCAGTGCCCTGGCAACCAGGAGGGCCAACCCTGTCCTGGGGTGCATCAGGCACAGCATCACCAGCTGGGCAAGGGAGGGGATTGTGCCACTCTGCTCTGCACTGGGGCAGCCTCACCTCAAGTGCTGTGCAGTTTTGGGTGCCACACTATCAGACAGATAATAAACTGTTAGAGAGCATCCAAAGCAGGGCAACGAAGATGGTGAAGGGCCTTGAGGGGAAGCTCTGTGAGGAGAAGCTGAGGTTACTTGGTCTGTTCAGCCTGGAGGAGACTGAGGGGAGACCTCATTGCAGTCTACAACTTCTTTGTGAGGGGAAGAGGAGGGACAGACACTGATCTCTGCAGTGACCAGTGATAGGACCCAAGGGAATGGCCTGAAGTTGTGTCAGGGGAGGTTTAGGTTGGATATTAGAAAAAGGTTCTTCTCCCAGAGGGTGTTTGAGCACTAGAACTGGCTCAAGAAGCATTTGGACAATACTTTTGGGCACATGGTGTGACTCTTGGGGATGACCCTGTGCAGGGCCAAAAGCTGGACTCGATGATCCTTATGGGTCCCTTCCAACTCAGCTTATTCTGTGATTCTGTGATACTTCTGCTATGAAACCTTTCACTTGGCCTGCAATTTGATTAACAGCTTCAAAGGCTAGAGATTAACTGATGAACAGACACACATTTTCTAATGTTGGCTGCAAAGTGGTCTTTCACTCATGCAGAGTAAGTAATTCCATGAGCATCCAATGTGACAAAGCCTCAATTTCTTGCCATTTGCGTCCTCTGTTATTATTTGTGTTTGCCAAATTACACAAGTACTTTCCATTAACACCACAAATACATGCAATGTCTTCCCACAGAATACGTTGGTACTGATCCTTGGACTGGCACGTTCAGTGATGCCAAGAAGCCAGAGGGATCAGACAAAAGCCAGGGGTGAATTTGCAAATGTTCACACTCCCATTTCTCATCTACCCAAATGCCCATTCTTATAAAACTGGTAAAAACATAATTACTTCTGAGACCTCTGCCTCTCTGTCAAAACTGGCTGAAAACAGCTACTGAGTTCAAGAGTTATTAAGAGTGAGGAGAGAGACTCGTGGACAGAAGAAGGGATCATTCCAGGCTTGTTTCCATGGGAAATCAAGATACAAATGTTCAGGAAAAAAGTGTGGTTTAACACAGTCTACAGCCTGAGTGAGAAGAGCTGGGAATGAGCCAGCCTCACTCCAATGGGGAAAGTTGTCAAGGCTGCTAAGAAAAGGATGGCATAGGGGAGAATGGCATAGGGTCAGCCAGGAGAAGAACTGCTGGAGTTCCCAAAACAGGATCAGGTATTTGCAGATGAACTCTGCTATGCTGTCCAGACTAATAAAACTCTTCACAGCAGTTGTTGGCAAAGCAGAGAGGGACACCAAAACCTTCTGGCTCAGCTCAGCTGCCAGCAGCAGAAGCCCTGGAAAGCAGCCATTCTCACTAACATGCCCTCAGTCCCAAAGGGGGAATGGTAAAGGGCTCCTGTGCCATCCCCCCTCTTACTTGGCCATTCCCAAGCACTTGGTAGCCTTATAATTGTTGTTCAAAATCACTTTTCCCTGTGCAGCTTTGCAGATACTCATCACAGGGCACAGACAGATTCCTCCTCACAGGCAGGGTTTCTCTTCATGTACACTTTTAGCTTCCAAGAAACTCTAGGCTCTAAACAAAGCTTTTCCCTCTCTTAGGGTTTTAACAGATATCTCTCCTGGGTGGTGCCTCAGCTGCCCAGTGAGATGAGAAATTATGCTAAAGCTTTCTTTTAGGGAAAACTCAGGAACTACACTATTTTTGAGACTTGCAGGCTTCACACTGGGTTGAGTTCAGTCACAGACTGTTCACATAGACCCAGCTTTTTTGGAAAGTAATGCTAGAAATGTAGAAACCTACTCTGATGTATGTAGTTTTATAGTAATTCTCCTGATGCTTCCTACTAAGAGATCAAATTTTCTATCTGATTTCAGACTAAGCCTGTATATCTCAGAATGCATGATCTGCTTGAGTTTGTATTTATAATGTCTTGATTTTTAACTTGATATTTGAATGAATGATTTTGCAAGGGAAAAAAAAAGCCTATTTCCATGCCTGATTTATTTTTAAAGTTAAAAACATCTGCATTAACAAAGAGAGTGGGATATCTTTGAAGATTGATTCAAGTTGAATCTTCTATTTTTCTGCTAATTAAAGCCATTAATCCAAAAATATTATTATGGACAGTAAATCTTTTCTATGTGAAATATGTTTCTTTGATAATGAATTGCCTGTTACCTGAAAATCTGTCCTCTGCTGTTTTGTTTTTCAGCTTGGCACAGCAGCCTGAATACTATATCCAATTTTTCTAATTAGTTGTCTGTACAGAATGCATTTTTTTCCCAGTCTCTGAGAATTGCCGCTGTCAACTTTGGCTCTTCTGTCTGGATCTGATCTTTTGACGAGGATGTGCATTCCCCTCTGCTTTCATTACCCAGTGAGGGGAATTGCAGGCAACAAAAGTCTGGATTGAAACCACATTTTTGAATCACATGTCACAGCACCAGAGAGAAGTAAAGTGGGGGAAGTGTAGTGCAGCCTGCCTGCAGGTCGTCAGTGTTTATGCATTCATTGTACTGATGGCACAACTTTGTGGCTGTCTGCTGTTGAATATCCTTTCATCTTCATCTCTCCTGCCTAGTGACGTGTGCTAAGAGACTTAATCAGCTCTGTCCAGATGGATGCTAATGAAGGAGACATTATACAAAACACTATTATAAATTCCTTTTCACATCTCATTTTCTTTTGTCTCACTCTATTTTTAGAGCTGATTTCTGGAGATGCAATTACAATCCCAATATTTATCAAGCAGGCAACATCTGAAGGTGCTATTTCATGTCCACCCACTCTGATTTTTATCTGCCAACAGCTAATGAACAAATCCTGCACATATTTTTCATCTGTCCCATAATAATATTGACCTTGTGTGACATTTAAATAACAAACAGTATCAAAAACATTGTTTTTAGATATGCAATAAAGATGTCTTTTTATCTACATACTAGGGCAGACATTTTTACATGGGATTATTTGTGCTCACACATGGGCAGCAGCAGAACATAAATATTCAGGACAGCAACTGGAAAATATTTCAGGTTCCAATTTCAGGAGACATTAGGAAGGAACAAGTGGTTCTGTGAGATGTTAATAAAGTCTGATTACTGTCAGACTTGGATATTGTAGCTGACTGACTTCTGCCCCTAAGAAGCTGCAAGCACCAGCGAAGCTATTGTCAAAATTGGGACATTTATAGTACATCTCTTCTGTTTAATTTTTATGGTGTCAGTAAAGGACAGGGTCTCTCCGTCAAGGCCTCAATAAGACTTTGCTAGTGAGCACCCATCCTCACAAGGTTCAAAGAAATGCAATAACCTGTGGAATGTTTATCCTTTTGCAAAATAGCTGAAGCTGTCAGTGACGTGTGGGAGCCAGTGAATATCCCAATCAGGGGATGAGAGAGTCCCCTAAAGGGACAGACCCCAAGGGAGCTACCCAGGTTAAGGTGACTAAAAAGGCCTCCCCCAGAACGCCCAGTTCTGTTATGGAAATGTATCCCAGTTCTGCTTCCCCAGTTGGCCTCCCCGCCCCCTTATACTTTATCTGCTCCTTCATTAGAAAATTCTCCCTTCCCCACTCTCCCATTGGACCTTGTTCCTCACCACTCCCTCAGATTTTTCCATTGGCTCCCATACCCTAGTCCTGCCTATGCACTGCCCCTGTCCCTGATGCTTTCCCCGCCCCCGTATATAATCTGGAACTCTCCAATGTTCAGAGTTTTTTGTCCCTGCCTGCCCTTCATGGCGGAGCTGAAATAAACCTGTGCCGTGGAATTCCACACAAAGACCCTTCCTGCCTCTTTGCCATCAACCTGTTGGGAAGCCATCCGGAGTGTCTGTGTCTGTGTGAGTGCAGTGGCTGCCGAGCGACTTTCTGTTGGAGTCACTTCGGGAGGTCATAGCACCCCACCAGAACACCCCCCGGATCCGACAGAGATGCCCAGAAATAATTTACAGGGAAAACAGGCAACAGGATGGGCTCACACACGAAGATTTGACAGCCTTGCACAAAACTGAACACCAGGCAAAGTGTAACTAGTGAAGTCGGGCCACACTGTGGATACTTCCCAACAGCATGCTTGTGCTTCTGTACTAAACACAACTGTTTTAAACTTCGGGTTTGCTTTTGATTCAAAAGATGACATTTTATACAGAAGAAAAATTGTTCTTCTCATGCTGGGATTTCTTTTTACTGCTGACTTAGAAGTAGATATACCTCCTGAGAAAGGCAAAAACTTGTATTTTGTGATGCTCTAACTGCTGGGATCAGGAGGAAAGGAAGGAAGAGGGTTGAGTCCAATGACTGCTGTGCCCCTGTAACTGTAAGAAAAAAAGACAGGCTTGTTTTTGAGAAAAGTGGCCTCTGATGTTCTGAGGAAAGAGAAATGGGAGTACAGGCAATTCTGGTAACAAAATCTTGAGTTAAGACTTCCTGATTTTTTTTCCCACATTCCTTGGTCTCTTTAAACTTTGCCAGACTCGAAATTCTTTGGCTGGCTTCACAACCCAGTACCTATTTCTGTTGACAGACCATCATGCCACAGGCAATGCCTGTTGCACCCATCTGTCTCAAGAGCCAGGTGGACAGAAAGGATGACACCACCTTAATTTCTTACTTAAGATAGTCCATGATGATGTGTAGTGTCCCATATATTGGAAAAGAGCTTGGTATTATCAGGAAAACAATCTCATTGGGGTCAAAGTGATATTTTCTCTCTCTGAAATTTGCCCCATATTTGGCCATGTAATGAGCGGAGAAATCTCGTCTTGCCCCTTATTGTTCCCTCTAAAGAGGTTTATGCTCCCCTGAACCAGCAAGAAGTACCTCCCTTTCTATTTTTGGGGTAACTGTTTGTTATCTGCTGGCCCCATTGATTTATAATTTTTATTTCCTCCCAACACTTGTGCTCCACTGGGGGCTGAACAAGGACAGACAGTGGCCAAATCCCCTCCCTGGAAGAGCTGCCAGCCTGAGAAGTACAAGAAGGCAAACAGACTAACTGATTTCATGCCAAGGAATGGCTCTCTTGCAACCTTTAAATTATTCACCAGCACTCTTTGTAAATTATTAAGTTCCTAGTTCTTAGATTCAGTTCTTTGAGTTTACAGGATTCATTTTCAGATGCTCACATCTGTAGCTGGCTGCTGTTCATCTTGCTCAGAGGATGGCAGCTCAGCTCTTCAGAGTTAAGCATCCTAGTTTTGCGTTCATTATGATTTTCTTTTGGTTTCTCTGCTCTTTAAAAAGAAAACAACCAAAGGCAGTCAAGGGAAAGGGATGGAAAAATACATCAACACTTAACCATGCCTCAGACCACTCAGATTCCTCCACTCATCCCAAAATTCTGCTCAATCCTCTACTGCTAAATACCAGTGATTTCAGTAACACCAGTGCAAATAAAAAGAAAAGAAAATCTGGCTTTTTTCAGGACAGCCCTGCACCGGGATACTTGGAATACACCATCCCAAGCTTGGTGTCTGCAGGCTCAAGGCCAGAGACACCACTCTAAATTCTTGCAGGTACCAGATAAGTACAGACATGTTCATGTCCCTTATCCTCTTTCTCTATATGTAGATGTTAATCCACAAACAGCAAAATTTTAGTATGCTGCCTATCCACACGGCTTAGTCAGTGTTGTAATTCACCTGAAAGGTCACTGAGGATTATTGTCCCATTGGAAGACACCAAGAGATTCATGTCAGCATTTAAAATCTGGATGTCATGAGCCACATTATATTTCATTGAAATGACATTTTAGAATCTCTTACTGCTGGTAAGAGAAGGGCAACAATGTCATCCTTCACAGCAATATTGTGAAGGAGAGATTACCTGCTGTCAGCTCCACACATCTCAAGTCTCCTTTTGAAGCATCCAATCCTGACAATAGAGAAAAGTACCACAGTGAGTTAGGTGGATTGCAAGTTTGACCTGGCTTGGCATTTCTTGTCCCCCTGCTTTCCCAGAGGTGCTGAGTATTCACAGCATCCACACAGGTATCCAGAATTTTCTCATGCAGGTTTTGGGGTACATGAAATGCAACACACTTAAGCAGGGGAAGAGCTTTGTCTAGAGGTATCATGAATGAGATCCTGAAACCCAGCAAACTGCTGCCTCAGGCTTGGTAATGTTGCCTTTGTTTTCAGAATAAGCTAGTATTTCTTTCTGACACACTTGTTTGATGGGCCCTTTGCTTCTCCTGTTCTAATTCTCTGTTGGATAGTGGCTTTTCTTGGCATATTTATGTCCTCTGCCTTCTCTCTGTATGCTGAGAATTTACTCCCAGTGTACCTGAAACTTGTTCCTTGCCAAAGGCTTACCTCTCTCCACCTCTTGATGTGTATACTTTCCTTGGTGTCTGGCTTTGCCTCCTTATAGCTCTTCTTCCAGATGTTTGCTACATGTCCTTTGTATTCCTTTCACACATGACATATGGTTCAACTTACTTTATAAACTGTGATTAGAGAGGTTTGGGAACCTGCTGTGACAGGCTATTAACCCAGCCCCAAGCCTGCCAAACTGAAACTTTGGTTATACTGCTGTGGTACCTTTCTTATCTTTTCATTGCATTTATGTCACAAACAAGTCTTTCCCCATTTGCTTCAGACTCCTGAAAAATTCTCCTGTCTACCCTCAGTTATAAGCTGGATCCCTGTAGCTGTGGCTGGCCTAAGAGACAGCAAGAGTTCATGCCCTAGCAGCTTCAGCAAAGACTGACTTTGATCCCAAAGGAGCTGAGAAGCAATATGAAGAATACAGTAAAATTTTGGAGCAGTCAGAATTCCTTATTTCTGAGAACTCCTTCTCCACTATTTCTATATATTTTTTGTGCATTTTTGTGCATTGCTTTTTACACACACACACACACCCTCCCCTCCAAGAGATAGAAATCTTCATTCTGGAACACTAGAAATATTTTTCCCCTACCAGCAGAGGATCTGAATTTGCCTGTGACACAACCTCAGCAGGTCCCAGCTGTGCTGAGTGAAGAGCTCACCCTCCCTTGCTCACACTCCATTGGTTGTCGTTACTCTTTGATGGAGGAGGCAGTGCTGATCAGGTAACCAGCTGTGCCAGTCTGCTCCCTGTGAAAAGAGGAGCTGAGCTAGCAAAGACCTAGCAGTTAATTCTCCTAAGATGTCTGGCATATATTGTCTAGGATAAATCAGGGACCAACAACACAGGGAGTGCAGTGAGTCCAAGGACCCTCCACCCAGCAGGCAGGTGATGACAAGTAGCTCTTCACCATCTGGAAACAACAAACCCTCAAGTAACTTTGCTGAAACAAGATGTGTGTCCCCAGCCTCAGCAGTGCCACACCAGGCAGAGGCAAATCTTTGGTGCAAATCCACTGTTTCTCCTTATTTTGAGTCTTAAAAAGCAGGACCCTGCTAAACAGTGCTAGGCAGTGGCATAGGTTTGCAAGCAGGCTGCAGTTCTTCCACGTTTCCAATAAACGGAGTCAATTAGCAGTTCCTCCCAAGAGTTGCTAAGAGGATTTCTGATTTGTTTGTACAAGAGTAAACAGTCTGAAAACCAGAAAACGACATTGTCATGTCGGTCAAAAGCTGGTATAAACAAACTGATTGGCCGCAAGTAAACAAAGCCTTTTTTGGGCCTAATTAAATTTTATTTATCTTCTGTTGATTCTCATTTATTTTCCACAGCATTCCAGTTTCTAGGTGTTGATGGACAAAGGTAGAAGTACAAAAAAAATAACAAGATTCAAAAACCATATTCACAACATTTTCATATTTTCAGTCTCAGAAAGTAGCATAAAACGGGGAGGAGGTTCTTCTGAAAATGCCTCATTTCAGGCTTCCACATACAGGCTTTTCAGATATGAATTAGTGCCCCTGTTGGACTATAATCTGAAATAGACACCTCTTTTTATATACATTGTCAGAAGAGATGAGGAGTAATCAGAAGCCCAGTGATCAGAGCAGGAAAATACGTGGATTACTAAAACATCTCATATCCACTCATTTATGTTTGTGCCATGATCTCATTTTTGCAAAATTCTCAGCCCTATCAGGTTCTATTGAAGCTGTTAAGCAGTGCAGTGACTGCACTGAAGACTGAAGCCATTAGGTATTCCCACTTCTGAAGCTGTGGTGTTTATTTGGCACATGAACCTTTCACGGAGCTGAAAATCGATCTCACCCAGATGTTGAACGTCACTTTGTTCAGACACAGACAGAAAGAGGAATGAATACACAGGAGAAAGTTAAACTGAATTAGTCTTATTTTTTTCCACACAAAATAGTTCAAAGATATTGTTTATTTCCACCTTCAGGCTACGCAGGAGGTCATTGCCAGGCAGGCAGCTGCAGAAGCAGTGTGCTTGCTAACCAAAAAGCACTCAGGGAAGATGCTCTCAGCCCTCATGAGACATCCTCTCCCTCTGATAGATAAGCAGTTGTATGGCCAAAATGAGAGTATGAATTAATTTGCTGGTCTTAAGCCAGAGTCTGCATCTCCAGACTGACCAGACAGGAGAACCATGGTTCATCATGCCACAGAGGGTACACCACAGAAAGGTTTATCTGCAAGAGAGTGTGAGAAGGTAAAAACAGAGTAGAAGAGAGTGTGCACAGGAGCTCGAGGCAATCCTGCTGACTTTGCAGTGGTTCTGGCTCAAGGCTCATTTTGTGGGGCAAAAATGGTAAGAAGTAGATAGCCAAAAGTCCAGTCCCTGCACCTTTTCGCATAACTACTCCCTGCCTTACTTCCTCAGCAGAAATGGCAGGGAAGAGGTTGGGTAACACCTGGTATGATCAGTATGTTTTCTTCAATTTACAGCCATTTGACTCAACTGGCAGAGAATCAAAAGAAATTTCAGCCTCCAAGTTCTTGCAGAGCTCCTTGAAGTGACAAAAACCCCCTAAACTTTACTGCAACAAGTTTAAAAGCTGTGAATTAAGTCACAGCTTTGAGGATCGTGCCTCTCTGCTGCTTGTTGCTGTCAGAACATGCAGGCAGGCTTATGACTTGCCTTATCTCATAATCAAGGGCTTTTGGTACATGCCTGAAGGATTATCTGTGGATTGCATATGGTCACTCTAAATCAGACTATGAGGGAACGTAAGAACTATGAGGAGAGAGAGAGATAGTGTGAGAGACTTTGTGTGGGTTTCTCAAGAGGGTTTGGGATCGGGAGTTCCACCATTGCCACAGTAAGCTGGAAATGTGAAATCTCTGCAAGAAAGCCTTCCTCAGGTTTTTTGGTTTTGCTTCTAGTTACAGAAAAAATGGCCCTTAAAGAGAGAAACTTTGAAAGAATGTTTGATTGCAGTTATTCACCAAGTAACAGGGGCTGGGTAAAATCCCCTTAATACTTTGTCTCCTAGCAGATGAAAACTGAGAATTCATGAGAAACACTATCAGAAGACTTGAGTCCAGAATGGCTCCAGACTTTGTGCTGACTGATATGGGTTTGGACTTTTTTTTTTCTTTATTACTGAATTTAGACATGATTTTAAAGGGAAAAATAATCAAACAGTAACAATCCATTTGTTTGACCTTTTCTTTCAAGGTATGATAGTTTTTCTGTTTCAGGCTTCTATTTACCTTAAAAGGGACATTTAGGACCGTTAGTTCAAAAAAAAAAATCAATGAGGAAGGTATCACGCTGTTCTGGCAAAAAGCTCAGTGTGCCTGAACTTGTAGAGATAAATGTTTCAGTGTGGTCCTCTATTTTCTTGCCAGGTCTACCATAGATTTTTCATCTCTTACTGCTTGGCCTCTCTCTTTATTTAGGCTGCTAATTTTACAGGTTAAAAAAAATCCTTTGGGCCTTATGGTATCGTGTTCTTCAGGAAAAAAAAAAAACAACAAAAATTCTTACTAATGAGGGAATTATTGCCTTCCTACAGAAAAAAAAATCATCATACTTATTTTAAAGCCTGAAATTTGATCAAGAACACTTCAAGCCATCCTCACACAGTTACAGCAGTGGAGGGTAATGACAGGACCATTGCTACCTGGCCAGTGACAATTGTTATTGCTGGCAACAGCATCCCTCTGCTGTCAGCTGGAGTGACAATAACGTATCATTTGCTGTAGATTGGGACAATTGCAAAGTGTATTTATTGCAAAGACACCAAGATTACAGACTATTGTCAAGTTAAATACCCTTTTTTTTCCCCCAGGCTACAGAAGTCTTGTCTATAATATTCTGTAATAGGGAAAGCTAAGGGCCTATGGGTGCTTTTTACGTTCCTTATTAATCTTCCTGGTCATTCAGACACATTACTTAGTGAGTCTCCCAGATGTTACGAATGGCCTAGAGGGCAGATTCAAAATATTCAGTTTTGTGAGGTAATTAAATGCTAATGTAAGGGATAAACCTATTTTTACAAGCTACAGAGGGAGACTGTTCATACTTTGAGATCAACTCCAAAAAAATAAGTTGAGTGAGGAAGATCACGAGGGAGGCTTTTAGGACAGCTGCTTTAAAAAATTTCCAGATGGAACTGTTTCAAAGTATTTTTCATAAAATTAAGTGGACTCATTTACAATAATAATGCCCCAAGTTGAGTAAAAATGTATGCTCTAGCTAACACTGATGATTGCAAAATAAAACCTGTCAGCAGAAAGTTACTTGCAAATAGGACAAGAAATGGCTATTTTCCTATTTTGTCTTCAAAAGCAAACAAAAACCCAACACATTTTACAATACTTGGAAACATTTTTTTCCTTTCTCCCATTTAGTCTACTTTCAGAGTTTTTATTTTGTTGTCTTATCTGTCTTCTTTTCTTGCAGAAGGCTGTGTACTGAAATTCAGTATTTTATAAGATATCTGAAAGCACACTATACTGCAATAATGGCAATTAAATGAAAAGAAAACTCTTATTAGCATGGTTTATCAAGCTTGGGCTAAGCCAAGCAGATCAGCTCACTTCACTGAGACTTTTAGGGAACTATGTGTTCAGTTGTGCTAACCAGAAGATTAGAAGAACAAAAACCCCAGAGATATTCAGCTGGCGTCTGGGTGTCTTGCTTGCCTGCCTGCTTGATTTTTATTCTGAGGGAAGAAGAGACATTTAAAGTGAACAAAACACTAGGAAGATAACTCCAAAAGTGATGTTCATCCCTTTTCTTTACTTAAATAAGGAGCAGCTTATCATCAGCATTTAATTTAATGACTTTCCTAGCCATAGCATTGTGGTGCAAAGGAAGTTCAGATCTGAAGTAAAGTGAAATTTTAGTGAAGCCACAAAGGGATTCCAGTCCCATCTTATACTGGGAGATTGAAAATCACTTTATTTAATACCATTTGGTAAATAGCACCGATAGTCCAACTGTACATGTTGGTTATCAGCGTAAAAAATAATCAATGTGCCAACACGGAAATAGAAGCAGCAGCTATGCTGATTCTATTAGTCACATGTAGGCACGGTACAGTGCCAGGGTTCAAAGAGCCAAAACCAGCTACCCCTCTTGTCTCAAGAGCTGTGTATATTTGGGTGTCCATGCTTTTCTATTTCAAAGCCAGACAGCTTTGAAGAAGCTGTCATGAAGAAGGCCAGTAAGCTTTTCAATAGATCCAACCAACACAAATCCCACAATCCCATTCTGCTTAGTACATCAGCAAACACTGACAGAAAAAGTAGAATCTAATCCTCAAATCTGTAAGGACAGAGTTCCCAATTTTAAATTACAGTGGAACTTCAATTATTTTACCATATGCCTTGGGCTACCTGCGCAGGCCTGTCAGCTGATTGCTGATGGGTCCACCTTTTGTCCTAAATCTAGCTGTGCACCTGACACTCTGAAAACTACTATTAAGAAGGAGAAATCCTCCTTGATTAAATTTATCAACCATGTTGAAAGGTTTATCAGTGCCAGAGACCTACCTGCAAGGTGTTCTTTCTCTAGGTAAGTAAGGGACATACAGTCTGAATTCATTTGGTTGGACTATGCAATTTGCTAGTTCCATAATGTCACCTCCCTTGGATTATTCCTTCTTCTCTAACATTAAGAGGAATCACATTTATCCTACAGGTCATTGTCAAGCACTACCACAGACTCAACTTTTGCGGTTTTACCAAAGTGGTTCCCTTTTTGCATCAGTGGGTGCTGAGGCAATGAGCTCAGTTACTGGGCTGAGCCTCCTTCCTGTTTTAAAAGGTTTAGAGTTATGTGAGGCTTAATGGTCTCAGACTTACTGAACAAAAGAATTACTCACAGTGATGGCTGAAACATCCCGGGCTTGAATGATGACTTGATATATATTGGGTATCACAAAAAGAGGTAGACTTATATGCACAAGTTTTTTATTTGTGGGATCTTTGCCTAGATGCATACATCGACTTCAAGGTTGATACCAAGAACTAAAAAAGTTGATGATGGTCTTTCACCAGGCTCTTTCCATAGTTCTGATACTTTTCATTAGAACCTCTCATGACTGTTCCCACTGACAGCACTGACTGGTGAACATTTTGATCAGCTGCAGATGCTGCACAGACATCTGTTGTCAATCTTTGTGCATGCACATAACTGAGTAATACTCACTGATTATTTGTTATTATTATCTACACTGTTATTCAATAAGTCTTGTTTTTCCTCTGATGTAAACTAAAAGCTTCAAATTAAGGACGATGAAAGTGTGGCTATAAAAGAAACAATTCCAGATGGCAATTGCTTCACATGAGAAATCTGTCATAACAATCATAAAATCTCATAGAAGGGTTTGGGATGGATGGGATCTTAAATATCACCTAGTTCCAACCTTCCCACCATGGGCAGGAACACCTTCCACTAGACCAGGTTGCTCAGAGCCCCATCCAACCATGCCTTGAACAATCAGAGGATTTGCAGGTGTAGCATGGTGGGAGTAACAGCACAACAACAGTATGAGAACTACAACAGAAAAAGTCATACTAAGGGGCTGCATATAGAAACCATCAGCATTTCAAAGACTAAGGCACTGAGCAAGGATAATTTTCATAACCAGAGGAAAGTGGACCTTATAAGTGCTGATTTTGTTAGTTGTAAGACAACTGAGAAGTTCAAGAATGGCAAATGTTAGAGTGCTTCTTACACCAGTTTGATGGTCACTTTTTTTATTCTGTATATTCTGTACTGGATCCACTTACAAATTATTAAATGATGAGTACATTCTGGGCCACTTGAAGAAGCAGGTAGTTGACCTAAATCCTATTGTTAACTAAGCTGGTCTTCTCAGAATTGAAAATGCTGCTCTGCACTGGCAGAAGAGAAGTAGGGAGTTTTTTCTTCATGGCTTTGAATCCTGGCAGATCATCAGTGAATTCAGGGAAAATACCAGGGAGTTGTTTCTTGCAACACAAAAGTCCCACAATTTGCTCAGAAAAGGCACAATAAGACAGGCTACAGCAGGGTCCAAACATTGTGCACTGTCACTATGGCATGCCACGAATCTGAAGGAGAGTGGAAAATATCTTTCTTTCTTGCCTGCAAAGTTCTCTGTCCCTGTAGCAGATGGACGAGTGCATGCACCATCGGACTGGCGCTTTCTAATAATTTTCCCCTCCATCCAGTTTATAGCCAATGGCAGCTATTTCAGCCCTTTTACCACGTCTGGTTTTGCAGAAGAAAGAGCTCCAAGCTATATTTACAGAGATCTTTGATAGTTTTAATAATCCAAGTGAAAAAGTGGTTTTGATGGCTTTTGGGGCTATTGCCAGAGTTGCCAAGGACTGCAAGAGCAAGGACAAACGTGGTATGGAATTTGTGAAGGCTGCCAGAGTTTCAACACTTCTTGGCTGATGTAAAGCACAAAGCAGACTGATGGGTGTAGTAAATGCTGTTAAAGTTTTAAGGGACTAGTCAAAGTGTGTGTGTGTGTGTGTGTGTCTGTGCAAGCACAAAAAAAGTAGAAGCAAAATCTGATTCTATGGAAAACTGAAAGCATGCTTCAAAAGTACAACTAATTCAATCATTCCAGCCTTCCAGAGCATGGCTTTTCCATTTGCATTTCTGCCAGATACCCCAGCAAGAAACACTAATAACAGCAATTTCCCTCCACCATAGTAAGAGTAACAACCAAACAACCTGTGCATCATAACCCTGAACAGAATAAATGAAAACAGAAAAGACTTGCTCCTATAAGGACAAAAAATGAATCCTATAAGGCTGAATTCAAACCATATACAGAGACTGCACAGCCTCTACGCTTTTTGCTATAAAAGAGGTGTTGCTGAAATTGATGAAATTACAGCAACATGAAATCAGCACAAAAATAGCACCAAGTGTGTAATGCATAATGCAGAAAGGATGGCATTACTGTATAGAGTCACAGGCTATGTATCTATATGGCATCATGAGCAAACTGGTACCATCCACAGACAAGCCTTGTGCAATATGACATATTGATATCCAAGTCAGAAGCAGAACATAGTCGTTCATCACACTGCTCACGCCAGAGATACCACCCATGCCTTAATCTGGTAACATTCAGCAACTGAAGATCAAACCACTCTGATTCCGTCATACTACACCATTTTCAAAATGTTTTGGAAACATTATCTAATTAAGTTCTATATATACAGAGTCCCAGTGCAGTCAATAAGTGTCATCTTCATTTGTAGTGATGCGAAAAATATTTAGATACTTGCTCAGAACTGTCAGTGGGAAAGATAAATTCCTGATAGAAAAGGAGGCCCTCACTAGAACAGTCTCACTGCTGCTGAATCTGCAGGAGCAGAGTCCTGATGTGACCAAAGTGACTAGGCCATTCATGCCATGGCACTGAAGAACACAAATGATTACCAGCTCTTCTAAAACCGCAGAGTCTCGCACTTTCAGGCTCTCATATCTTCCATATCAAGATTATTTGACTTTTCAGACCAGGTCAAGGGATATCTTGGTAACGCACAAGCTTCCTTAAGTAGAGTTGCTTGAAAATACATAAACAACAAAAAAATAATTTTTTCTTCCTTCAAAAGCTGTCCTTTACCATGCTGAGAAACTGTTCTCATTTTCTGGCAGAAAAAATAACAACTCAGACAGACTTGATTTCCTTCAGCTTGGGATCTTAACACCAACAATACAAACAAGAACATGGAAAACAAATTCACATTTTCTACCATAACAGTACTCCTAATAGTCCTCACATTCCCTGTAAAGATATCTTGCATGTTACTACTGCAGTAATTTCTTTTCTAAAGAAACACTTTCTTCCTTAATTTGAAAACTGGTGGCAGGATGACATATTAGACCTTAGCACTTGAGCACTTGAGGAAGCAACATGAATTTTGATTGTTCTTATTGCAAATTGAGAATTAATATTCCAGTTTATGGAAACCAACAGGACAAAAGGAAAAAGTGGACCTGTCTCATCATGGTAGGTAATGTTGGAAAATAAACATAGTTCCTTCTCTTTCATCTATAAATGTAATTGATACCCATCTAACTGTAGACAAAATGATCAAAACATCCTTGTTTCAGTTGTGGTGTCTGCTCCCATGGTTGTATGTAATACAGATTCACATTGTATATAAATTATACACAACCAGTTACTTATACTCCCCTATTAAGGTGCTGCAGCAGAATTAAATGTTAGAGCATAGGATATTTTTTTCTCTATTCAAACAATTTTGCTAAAAAGGATTTTTTTTATAGAGCAAGTAATCCTTGAATTTTGCCTGAATTTGCCAGAGAGTGTTGATTTTAAACATCAAGAGAGATGCAAATCCAGAGTGAAAAAAAAGAGAACAAGAATAAAAAGGCAGAAGTGAATAACCTCCAGCTTCCTGATCAGTACTCCTTGCTGGTGAATGAGGAGTTTGAAAAATCCTCACTACTTTCTTTCTTACCACCATACTGTTTCTGCCCTGTTCTTTTGCATTTCACACTTCCATTCTCTATTGCTCTCCTTTTTTTAGAGATTTCCAAATAAGCAACGAACATAAATCTGTTCAGCAGGTAAATCAGAACAATGAAGGTGGAAAGCAGTTACAGACTGTTGCCCTTACTCCTTCTGCTCTTTCTACATTTTTAAAATCAATATGACTTACCATTCCTAAATTCCTGAAGACACTTTTTTCTTCTTATTTTCATCCTTAAAACAGACTAGAGGCTGCATGCATCATCTGCTCTACAGATTACATCTTGACCCTAGTTTTATAAAAGCTGAAATGAAATGTCTTGAATGAAAAGTCTTCCATTCTCTGAATCTAATCGTTCTGTTCCCCCATTTCAGGTATTTAACTTTCATTTCAGGCAAGTGTATATAACCTCTTCCCTCTGTCATACATTAGTCATACATTTGAGATGACTGGACAGTTTAGAAAACATCTGAAAATACAAAAGCCTTGAAATGCACATTAAAAAAGGAGTTTCATAGCTTAAAACCCTTTAAATCACACAAATTTTAATTAGTCCAACCATAAAGAAAACCACGAAGCCTACAGAGGTGGATGTCAGGTGCATGTCTGCTAAGGTTACGCTTCTTAATAGTTTGCAGTACACTTTCCCTGTGCCCTGAATGATGCAGTTCGAGGATGATCATTAGGAATCATTTCTCCAATGTCAGAAGACTTTATTTTCTGAAATTTAGACAAACCATCAGTCCTTTGCTCCAAATGCTTCTGGAAAACCATAAGAAGGGCCAAGGAAGGGTCATTCGCACATGTGATGAGTGGATGGCGGACAGTAACTGCAAAACTGATGTAGATAGTTGATTAACAGATCATAGTGACCCAAACAAAAAAAAAGTCTATTTTTTTTTAAATTTTGGGGGTTTTTTTGATAGGAGGATTTTGGAGGCTGTCGCTGAAGCCTTCTCATTTAGCTTCTTTTTTTCTTTGACAGCTCTTGGAACTGCTGTCTATAATTTCAGCTTTGTCACGAAACAGAGGCTCACATGTCAATGTAGATGATTCTCAGCAAAAAATATCTTCTCCTGCTTCTTAGCATTTTTTATATTGGTACGATCAAATAATTAATAACATCACCCACTGTTCCTCGCTTTTTGAGATTCCCACTAGGCAGTAACCTTGTTTCTTTTTTTTTCTGGAGAGACAGAAATTGCAACATGTGTACTGGCCAGCCTTTGGGAATGGAACAAGCACCTCTACCCTCTTTCTTCTTTGTATCTAAAATGTCCTTTGGGACAGGGCTGCCAGCCACCACTCTAGGCTGGCATGATAGATCTTATCTCTCTTATCATCTATCTCACCATGATAGATCTTATCTCTCCTTTCTGTCAAGCTTTTAAAACTCTCTCGCTTACAAATTCCTGTAAGGGTTTTACAGCGTTTACTGAATTGTGAGTATGTGGATTAAAAGCTGTATACCATAGTTTTATTTTTTTATTGCAATAGTTATAGTAAACTCCATTGTATGATAAAGAATTATGTCTTCCCAGTGGAGAGGTGTCAGTTGCATTCCAGCCGTTCTCTCTCAGGACGGTCCTTAGTCTGAGCCTATTCACTTATGAAACTGAGTAAGACACCAATAGTAATAAAAATTTTTAAATCTGCAAACAGTAACCCAAACTGGGTATGAAGTGTTTTGGTATATACGGAAGGAAGTAGGTAAATATCTCCTTCCAGTCCATGAAATAAAGTTTGGCATACATTAGGCACAGAAAACACAACTTTAAAAGGTCTGTATGTTTAGAATACAAGATCACCTCGGAAGTAATTAACTGTTTATCACGTAGCAACAGGGGTTATTACAGAGCACTGGTTCTACTATAAGCATTCATACAGGCTTCCCAAAATCTCAGCTTGTAGCACACGCAAGAAGAAAGTGACCTTGAGGTCAGAAGCAAATTACTATTATACATCACCAAGGACAGCATGTCAAGTACCATATTTATGTGTGAAGTGGAAAGGAATTAACGAACAGCATTCAGACAGTGTATGTTCTCTGGAGCAATACAAATGAGTGATGTCTTGCAACAATTATTGAGCCAGACCTATTCAGACAGGAATTACTAACATATTAACATGTTAAATGATTTGTTAACCAACATGACTTTAAAGTACATAACAAAAAGTTTGCATTATTTTATTCTGAGGTTTTTAACAAGCTTTTCACTTTCCAAATAAACACTCAGTTATGAAGAGGTTTTTCAGCTATCATGGGCATCACACACAGTGCTTAAACTTTGCACTGCTAATACTGCTAATACTGCTATACTAGTGTTATATACAAGTTCCTCAGTATTTTGCTTGAGGTTGAGATAAATAATTCATGCCTGAATGTTCAGTTGTCAGTGCTCATGACTCTCAGTGTCTGCTTAGTTTTACCACCTGATTTTTTTTAATTCTGAATAACCTGTTCTTTCCTGCAGGCCAGATTTTGTCACTCTTGCCCCTATTCGTAGAGGTTTCTACACAGATAAATCTAATCAGTATCAGTGATGAACAAATTTGGCAAAAGACAAGAAAAAGACATCCTTAACAGGAATAAACACCCTAAGAAATGTCCTAGAAAACTCTGGGACTAAACTCTCTTCTATTTTGGAAAGGAACTATTTACAGCTTTAGGAACCTACTTTCAAAGCACCTAGCAAAGTGACTTCTCTCTAGTGCTGCCTCAAGGAGAAGAGAACACATGTTTTTACTTTTTTTAATAGATAGAAAAATACTGTGCAGGCCTGTGGTTGTGTAGACAGAGTACAAAATTGACTTTGTATTCCTTTTATTTTTTAACTGAGAAGGGAAAACTTTTATCCAAAGCTAAATTGCCAGTCATACCCAGAGCAAGTAACCAGTAGAGGAGAAAACTTGGTGTTAAAAGTGTGGTGGTGGGTACCACACAGTATCAAGCCATCTGTGCAGTTGTTATTATAGTTTCCCTCTCTCTATTTCCTCGACTGCAGCTACTCATTTTAGTAAGAGAAACATGTAGCAGTGACGTTTATGCTGAGTTAAAATCTATGCTGTGCTTTTGTGAAATGATGTGTGAAAAATCAAAAGACCAAGTTTGTAAAGTAATTTCACAAGAAACAAATGTGAGATTGCATTATAACATCATCAGGAAACCAGGTATAAAAAATACCATAGACAGAATGAAATTCCTCAAGAACAGAGGAGAGGTAGATATTTTGGAAGTAAAGAATATGGTAATTTTTTGAGACTCCAGTGAATGTAAATTTAAACTGAAGCCATCTGCATATGAGAAAACAATCAAATATCAGGTCAACAGCTCCCACCTCTCAAACCAATGTCTGAGACAAACAGCTCCCACTGACCAGAATCTTTTATGCAGTTCTTGGGATTTTTGTGCATTATGTGAGAAGTTTATGAGAAAGAGAGAGATTCTGGAATAAACTAGTGCCTGCCTAAACTTTCAAGGATTTGCCTTCATGCACCTTCAAGGTAATGAAGCATGAGATCAAAAGGTTAGATTTCATACAAGTCAGCATGGAAGCCAAGAGGGAAACTTCACATTTGAAGCTCTGTTTTTCAGAGCTGTTTACATATGAATGGTTCCAAAGAAAATAAACAGAAGAAATCCAACTTAATTTAGTTGTGAAGGTTGTCAACAATTGCTGCAGCTGAAGGGGTTTCAAACACAGTTGACCTGACTGCATTATTGAATATAAACTGTGCTTCTGTTTGTTTGCTTTGTCCCCCAGATATGTACAAATGTGACTTTCTGGTGAAACATTCTTCCTGAGACAGAGAAAAGTGAGAATCAATCCTTCAACAGACTGTAAAAAAAAATCAATAATTCTCAACAAATCTGACACTTATTTATGGAGCTGTAAAAGGATTAAATAAACTGTAATATTTTTCTTGACTTATATATGACTTCCATGATTCTTAAAGCATAGGGCTGCCATGTGCATGATTCCAAGTATTCTGCCAACAAAAATTTCCCTAATAACGAAGAACTTTCTCAAATATTCAGATGCTTTCTGTACTCTCAGGAATTATTTTATTTGCTAGGCAAACTTTCCTCCCTGCTTTCAAGAAGTTTTCACTCATTCTGTAATACTAATGGGATTTTTCTCAGTCTTCATTGTAAAAGCTGGAAAGAAAAAGCATTTTGGCCCTAACCTTTTGGCACCTGAACATTTAATTAAAAGACTCTCATATCTCTCAAAAAAAGCATTAGCTTTGGCAAGTACCCCAGCACATTCAGGAAATCACAAAGAAAATATCCTACTGTAGACCTCTGTCTACAAAAACTACAAAGGCAGACCTCCCTACCTTGTTTATTCTTGGTTTTTAGTGGTTTTAATTTTTTCACTGCTGCAAAATAGGGAACTCAGCTGTTGTATGTGACTAGGTCATACATTTTTCCAGATGTCATACATGGAGCACACATATTTGATAATTTGATGGAAGTGGAGTCATCCTCTGAGCTAGAGTGCCCTCAGTCATCAATACCATCAGTGAACTTAAATAAGTGAACCCAGGAAGTATCTTCACATTATCTTTCTGTGCAGCCTGGTCTGCCAGACTACTTGAAGCTTTCCACAATTCTGCATCATCACTGGCAGCTACATTGGTGTAAAGAATTTGTAAATCTATCTGGATCAGTGGCATAGGTCCTGCATAAAAGCTGTATCCATGAGGGTCACAGCCTGTCCCACTGTAATAAGAAATATGTCTAAACTCAGTAAATCACTCTGAAGAGCACTGACTTCCCTCTGTGCATTTCCACTGATACCAAATTAATATTGTTCTTCAGCATCTGCCTGTGAGAATGCCCTGTCTCCAGATGGAGGAACTTGAGTGGCAGGTTGGTAGCAAGACTCTCAAGGCTGTATAGGCACATTCATAGGCACGTAGCATCCTTAGCAGAAGTCAGTAGATGTTTCATTAGAACAATTTTTTCTTTGTTGTACCTTCTGGCACAAGGAATTGTGGTATGTAAGCAGTTAAATTATTTTGCCTTCTCCCCCACCCCCCTTTGTCACCTAACTTTTTAAAAATATTTTTGAACTGCAAGTATGAATGTTTCATTATGCTGAGTCTTTCCTACAAGAAAGATTTAGGCTAATTCCAAAAGAAGACTCAAGGGGGAATGGTTCCCATAGACTAATCACAACCTCAGGGAATTGGCATATCTATCTTGCACGTTGCTATGCCCCACAGATGCAATTATCTCACACCAGCTGCACAATTCATTGTGACTATTAATGAAGGACTAATACATGGGCAGAATTATACAGTTAAATCCAGAAGCAGAGACACACATAAAAGACTGGCAACATTTACAGACAATTATTGAACTAATCAAAATATATTATTCTGTAGACCTGGAGACCTCACTTATGCAACGAATGATGATACCTCTGTAATATTACTTGTACAAGCAAGGATACAGGATCAGGTCCCAACTAACCACCTTGAAGCACCAACTCTAGCAGCATGCAGAAGCTGAAATTTAATGAAGTGTCAGTTATAAACTGCCAATTTAAAATGGATTAGGTAGTCAGATTCACAATAAAAATCCCCTCTGGGGAGAATCTTGGCCTACTTAATTCACAGGCATGGAAACAATTAAATTGTAAAATAAGTCTACATGAAGAAATCATTGGAGAAATTGTTCCTGAGATATTTTCTGCAAAATATTAAAAGTTTAGTTTTTAAAAATATTTATGTAAATACAAGAACTGAAAAAGTGCCAAAATTTGATTGCGGTATAAAATTAAAAGTTTAACCTGTCAGTACTCGGCTTTTCATACAAAATAAAAGTACGCAAATTTATCATTAACACCTTTGCCACTCTCTTCTTTACCTTCAAACTTTGCCTTGGTTTTCAAATTTCCTTAGTCAAATTCTTCTACCATCTCTGTTCTCCTCCTTTCTGCCACTCTTCCAGTGATGACCTGTATGCATTCTTACAACAAACATGCCCTTGCTACAATAATAGAGTGAGCTAAGTAAATACCATTTTTTTTCCCAGCTGTTGGTGAGAGGAGAACAAATAACCTCAATCAATGAAACGTACTGACTCCAGTCTGCATGAACTGGCCAACACACATATACATGCACAATTACACCTATATGAAGTCAGAACTGCAAAGCCAGGAAATTGATTCAAAAACTCTGTGGGACCTGAAATGTTGGTTACATTTCATTGGCACTTGGACGTTTCAAATACCTTTACTGGAAAGAAAAAGTAGAAAAAAAGCTGAAAATGCTTTTGATGTTGATGAAACAAAAGTCGACTACTGCTTTTGTTAATACTCAGAGAAAGTTCCTTGGACTGTGTAATTTACCTGAAAAATGAACACAGTTCAATTTACTCAAATTAATTTTCCCTATGTGTAAAAACACAAGGAATTTATTATAGGAATATAAGGAATATAAGGAATTTATTATAGGAATTTAAGAAAAAAATTGGTAATTTTAAGATTCCACATCTTTTTTTTACAGATCATTTTTCGTGGACTTCTGAGCTGTAGGCTATTTAATAGACTACACTTGTAGACGTCACAGACTCCAAGGCTGTCATAGACTAGATGGCAAGACATGCAACAGGAATAAGCTCTGTAAAATGTATGGCATTTGATGTCTTTCACTTCAGACCATCCTTCATCTTGGAATCAAATGTGGATAGATATCAAGAGTCCTTCACAACATGAAATTCAAACAGAATCCTAAAAACATACACATTGAGTGGATCTTCTGGAGGTAGCAATTTCTGTATGTAATTATTCAATGAGTTAACTTTTTCAATTGGTCATCACATGTGTACTGTCTCCACTTGCAGCAAAAAAAATCTACTGATACTTGCTGAACTATTTAAGATGCAAGATTTTTAAGAGACGGGGTAATGAGAATGCAGCTAGTATCCAAGAAAGCCAGTCTTTAACAGGTATTGTGTAAATTAAATTATTCCATTTGAAGAGACATCAAGTGTAGGACCAAAAGGCAGCAGATTGAATGAAGGGCACCTTTTTAGTGCAATACAACAACAGAAAAAAAACAACATAAAAAGTAAAACAAATTTAATCTATGGCATTCATTTTCAACCTGTCTTTTCTAGGCACTCAGCATATGAAGTAACAGGCTCACATCCATCCTCCTCTTCATTAGCAGACCTCTGTATGTCTTGAATGAGGAACTCCATATATCTTGTCCCTTAGGCTTCATCCAAAATTCTACAGATATTTTTGAGCTATGGAAATAAATAGTAAAAGTTCCTCATTTCTACCACTGAAGGTGTTCCATTGTGTAGGAAAAAACCTCAAATTTAGCAGGACAAAGACAGTGAAAAAGGGAGCATGATTCTCAGCCCCAGTGGAGGAACCCTGGTCTCCAGTTACTGTTTCACATCCTGTTTTATTTGCTTGATTCACTGGTTTCTTAAAGTGAACTACAAAACTGGTTCACTGGTTTGGCTTTGTTTGGACAAAATTGTTGAACTTCCACAGTTTTGCTCTTGGCAGATCTGACCTCATTAACACCCTCATTGTTCATGTTGGCAAGTGGCTAAAGTTCACTTTTTGTTAAATGCATCGTTCTGCTCACCCAGCTGTAAAAAAAAAAAAAAAAAAAAGAAAAGAAAAGCTGAAGCTATACCTAAAGATTTTATCAAAATTAATAAAAAGCAAAGCAATACAATGAAGTATCCAAATAAACATAATGTAACTTTGATTTGAATCTACATTTACAATGCCAGTGCTTTACCTGAAAAACCTGTACAATTTACCAGAGCTAAAATCTCCATGAACGTTGACAGGTTCTGACACTAATGGTTTAAAACCTGATTGCAATGAACAATGAAAAATTCCTCTGAAAACCAGGACAATGCATTGCGAGCAGTTGTCCAGCTTCATAAGCCAGAAAGGGTGTCAAAAGGAATTTCATAAGCCAGAAAGAAGCCATACCTTCCAAATGGAAGGTAATGCTGATGGAAGCTAATGGTCTGTCACTGGGAAAGAACAACCTCTATCTGTGTATGGAAATTCCTGATGTCTACACCATTTTCAGCCTGTACCTCTTAGACAGTGCTGTCTGCAGGTGATGAAGGACAAGGGGAAAAAAAACAACCTTGTGGATGTTAATATGTTGCCTAAATCTTTCTGGAATAACGCATTTTTAGAAGAAAATCCTGAAGCTTTAGAATTCTAGCCTTACCCACCTTTGAAAAACAGGTATCATAGGGGAAGCTCATGTTTGCAGTCCTTAGTGTTTGAACACTAGCCTCAAGGAGATCCACGAACACATAGACACAAACACCATGGCCACTGCCAGGCTGACAAGTAACTTGTCAATCAAAACCAGTCAAGCCAGAGGTGACACCAGACTGTCAGAGGCAACATGAGAGGTCTGCATCTTGTACAGCTGGACCTGATACGTTACTAAAATAAAGGGGTCCAAAAGTGGGGCAGGACTCATGACATAGGATGGCACAGGCAAAATTACAGTCGGTAAAGCTACACAGTGAGGAGAGCCTAGTGAAGAGACACCTGAGCTAGCCAAAACCTGCAATAGCTAGTGGCAACATTGCAACTGAACTTCTCACAGGCCTCAGCAGAGCAGATCTGGACACACATTCACTAACATTCAATAGTGGGAAGTGTTCAGCTGCATGTACTGCTGCATTAAATGATTCACTGTCTCAGATCTCTGTTAGCTCAAACATTTCCATTTCATGTGTAGATACAGGTGGGGAGATTAAATAACTATCAATTTAGACTTGCCTTCAGACATGCAACTCTTCTTTCTTTTATTAAACTGTCAGAAGAATAGTAAACAAACTAATCCAGAGGAAATAAAATTGCTCAGAGGAATAATTACAGCAACTTTCACCTCAACAGCTGGGTCACTGGTTCAAAATCATTCAAATCACTTGTGACTGAAAGTCATTACCAGTTGACTCCACTCAATGAGCTTGTGCTTCAGGTCAGAGTAATAATTACTGCAGGACTAAAACCACCATTAGTGGCTCCATTAGTAAGGAGAGAGAGAAAAAGAGCGAGAGAGAAGAAGTAGCACTCTCAGTCTCATTAGTGCTGCTTTCCAGTCAAGAATGAGAGAGGAAAATACTTTGAGGAATCCTGCACTGCTAAGGCCTGATTTAGCTCCCCAAACAAAGCACCATTTGCAATACTCCAGGATATTGCACCTGCACTGCATCTGCATCTCCAAAAGGACATGGGTCTCCCTTGGATCTTACCTGTCACATCTACCAGTGCTGTGTACATATGATAAATGGCCTACTTTGTTTTGGCCTTAACACTAGATGTGCATCAGGGTACAGCTGAGTTCTACCCTTTTTATTCCAGCCTCCCTCCAGTGGTTCCAAATAGAAACTCCAGCTTCAAAAACTATTGTGTTATTAATAAATTGAAGTCTTTCCTTTCCCCTGTTTTTTGTCTTTGTCAACCAACAAAAACCATAGAGATATTGGGAAATATTGTCAGCAAATATGTGTGTATAAATGATGAAAACAAAGTATCCAGCAGACATCCACCTGGAGACCCGTTTCACTAAAGATTCCTTATAGCCTGATATCTGCTCTTTAACACCATCAATTTACCTATATCTGGGATTATTATTTTCCTTATTGAAAGGGATAGTTGAGCATTTCTGTATCATAGAAACAAACTGAAGAAGCTGAGCTGAGGAGCTGCCCTAGGAAGGGTAGCCAGGCTAGGAGTAAGATTTATGACAGCTCAGTGTGGCTGGACATGCTGATGGCTCTCTGGTACATGAACTGCAGTGTAATACAGCTGAGGTAGAATGTTAAACCCGTTGTTCTGTCAAGTCCATGACATACACCGATGAGGCCATGTGAAAAAAAGTGAGGATTTACATCAGATGAAAGGAAAACCATGGTGGAAAACAAAAACCTTTAAGAGATGTGTTTCTTATGTTTTCAAAAGCAGCTTTGTGAAAATACCAAATATTAATGACCATGAATGCAGACGGCTGTGAACGGAAAGCAGTGTTTTAAAAACAGGGACAAATGTGTGAATACTGTGTTAAAGATTTATTATAGAGCATCTCTCTTCATAGCAATTTCTGGTAGTTTTTAAAAATACATTTGCTTATATGACTGGATTCTTTATACCCAGATACCATTCATAATAACATGTACTCATAATAACAGTATGGCCTTATTAACATTCCATATTTAAAATATCAGCTGACATGTTCAATTGGGTCTTTTAATATTGTAACAGCTTTTCTAATGGTTGCTATTTTAATTTCTCTGTCTCTTTTAAAATATCACTATCTTAAATATTTATCTCTCTCTTTAACCACAGTGTTTTAATCCAACATCAATTCCTTAGATTTTAAGAGAAGGTTATTACAACACATAAAACATATGGTCTCATTTCAGCTGCCAGTGTACATAAAATTAGTCAAAACAAAACACTACCTATTTGCTACCAAAATATGTGGTTCAGTCAGTTATTTTTACTCAGAAGCATCTTGGGAGTAATTTATAAGAACAATGCAGTTTGTTTTTTTTCTCACCTCACTCTTGTCTGTGTAGATCACACAGCAGAAGCCAGAATTGCAAGATGAAGTTCACTGTCTCTCCCTCACTCTGTCCCTCACTTATATTTCATTCAAGGCTGTCTCCACTTTCAAGACAACAATTGCTTTCAGAGATTGGGAAATCTATTTTCGGAATTTATATTGCCTTTCGGAATTACAGAAACAGATAAATCTTGCAACACTGGTGGAAGCAAAAACTTCAAATTATAAAGACATAGTATTGGAAACCTGAGATAATTCCAGAGTCTTTCTCACAATAAAGACTTTTTTTTTTTTCCTGTTTCTATATGAGAAGGGGGAAAAAGCCTATGGGAGCATCTAAGTTTAATGCCTGACCTTCTGTAGAACAGGGAGCACATTTGCTCTACAGGGAGTAAATTCTAGCACTGAGCTTGGGACCATGAGTGAGTGGCTCCCTCTCCCCAGAGCTGTTTTGGGGCACCACACAGAACTGCCCTCATGACAATGCCCAGGGACATTTCAAGGTATAATTTTCCCCCAGGATCCAACAATTTGGATATAAAGAAGACATACATTGATTTTGCCACCTTCTATCCATGGAGCCTTCAATCACTACTCTAGCAGGAGCTACACTGTCAGGATCCTCATGCCACCTCTGGAGCAGACAAAATACACACTTAGATTCATGCTGTAAAAATACCACAACCTCACATTACTTCTATTTCTTTGCATTGGAAAAAGCAGATACAATATTTATAGCATTTGAGGGCCACAGGAGGGTCATGCTAAATGCAAAGGACTCCAGCACCCAAGTGCAGCACAGGGAGGAGGCAGCTGCCCTGCCAGGAGGACAGCTTTCTGAGCAAGGGGATGCAGCATGGCATGGGGATGATCCTCACCCTGGTCACCATCAGCAGCATGGGCACAGCCAAGGAAGAAGGCAGAGCTCTTCCTCACAACATTCACTCCACTTTTCTTCCTGGAGAAGTAGAAGCCACCAGCAGCCCCCTAAATGAGTGTTGCTCTTTGGGTTGCCAGTCCCCCTAACCCTAACCCTAACTCACATTGGCAGATAGTGAAGCCAGCAGGCTGGAGTATTAAGTACGACCTAGTTAGTTTGACATTCACTGGGATAACTGTAAACCAGAACTGGCCAATTCATCACATTTGGGCTGACTTTGAGAAGGATGTGAGGCCCACGGGCCCACTCCTGTGCCTGCCTGTGAAAGGACACACAGGACAAACAGATGCCAAACCAAACTGTAATTCACCATTGATGCGTGCTGGCACCTCACAGCTGTCAGAGGTTTCAGGCCAGGAAAGAGACCTAAATGCATCTTTTAAAGACGAAAATACTACGAACACCTTTATCTGCTTAGGATATAATTCCCATTTAGCGTGACTCCACAGCTGTCTATGAACAGTGAAAAACTGTAAAGGAAGATTGAAAGAAACCTTTGATATTCATCAATCAGGAATTATAGAGTAAATCTGATATGAGAAAATCAAAGCAAAAAATGAGTCCTAACATGACCAGTTTTAAAAGAAAAACATTTTTGCATGCACACGTGCCTATGTTCTATTTACTCATATTTTTTCACAAGATTTTCTGAGTAAAAAGAATCCAGGGATCGTGTTGCTGGGGAAACTGAAATGGTGGTGTAATCTTCTGAGAAAGTGTGAAACGTAGAATTAACACCACTGAATTGAATTTAATAACACTGTGAAACATCAAACCTAGCCTTAAATCAATATTTAATTTTCTCAGCCATCTTACAGATTAGTTGTAGCCATTATATCTCCAGGGAATACTAACCACCCCACATAGGGTCAGCCTACTCAAGTAATATTTTGCAGGATCTTCTAGTGGATAGATGACAAAATATTCTTTCAGAGTTTGTAACCTCAGCTTCCATAAACACTTCATTTTTTACATTCTGGAGACATTCCTCATGTACTACAGTAGCTGGTTTTACCCACTTAAGCTCAGTGATATTTATGACATATTACAACTATTATGTCTAAAACTAGACAAAACGTAACCCACTTTTGGAAGGCAACAAAAATAATAATCACTAATGTGAATGCATAAAAATAGGTTTCTACAGCCACTGCTTTCAAGAAAGCTACTTTCAAATAAAAGTAATATCTGAGGTTTAGATCACTTACAGCAAAAATCTGCTGCTTGAAGTTCTTCCATGTTATATTTCAATTCTGTTTTTACTTGGAAGTACCTCACAAGCACAAGCAAAATGAAATTGCATGGACCATGAGACACACTTTCACCCTTCCCTTGAAAAAGGCTTGTGAAAATACTTTGTGGCAGCAGCAGAGATGCCATGCCTGGAATGATGTTCTGCTGCTGCAGCGTGCAGGCATAGCAGAGGGCACTGTCACATACCGGGGCATCAGCAGATCACACCGGGGTGTTATCATCCGCAGGTGCTCATGCAAAGTTGCTGCCAGGCCTGGGACCCTCCAGTTAACTGCATCAAACTTGTAAGGTACTTGAGCTGAGAATGTGGCAGCTTGATGCTACAGCTCAGTTCTCTGCTGCCACACAAGGAGAGGCTCATCCATCACATCACTTGGTACACAGGTGTGTGCATCAAAGAGTCTATTCAGGCTGTGCCCCAGGGCACAACCTCACAGGCTCCCACATATTTGACAGAATTGTGCCAGTACAAAATGAGCCAGTACTGAATGCACTCAAATGGACACAGGCTTGGCCAAGGTGAGCCCTGCAGCTCTGCAATTAAGCCACTTGATGCTGGGAGTGGAATTCGCACTGTCTGTAGCCCTTTCTGAATTTGAACAAAGTTATTTCTTTTCCGGGGATTCATAGATTTGCTAAGTTATTCTTGCACAGGCAAACAGAAACACTTGTGCAGAATGCTTGGTGCTGCAATGATTTCACTCAGTCAGAAACATCACAAACTGACAGAAGTAAGAATGTAGAATCAGGTTTTGTCCTGGCAGAAGATAAATTCTGTAGTGTTCCCTTTGCCAGTAGGCTGAGTTCATACATAAGAGCTAACTCACAGAGTATTCTGCAAAAGAAAGCCTGATATCTGCCATAGAGGTTTGACCAACAGCAACCAGCCAGAAGAGAATTCTTAGGAATTCTCTTTATCATGTCCGAGAAGGAGCCTTCCCTTTTTAGATTATACCTGATTTTTAGCAATCAGTGATTCATGAATTGCCTGATAGAGACAATTTATTGAAAAATTTATTGAAAAGTATCTGTGTTTCATGAACCCAGAAGTCAGGGATATAATAGAATGCTACAGGGATCATTGGTGGAGTTGTATAAAGAGACTGCACTGTACATACTGGTTTATCTGTAACTGTTGGACAGGCATATTAGTCCCTTATTTGCATAAGCTATAAAATTATCCTATAAGAAAAGTATTCCAAATTGTCAACAAAAAAAGACTTTGGTTCTCCATTGGTTTGGCAAGAAATGAAGAGAAAAATTATAAAAGAGCAGATGGTACAAGAGATACACCAACATGTTGTATGCAACAGTAAAGAAAAATGGGAATCTTGCAGGAACAAAATATGCTTTATCTGCTTAAAAGTTACAAGGAAGGGAGATCTGTAGTTCAATATATGAGATAATGTAAGCTTCCAGAGCTGAGAAATAAGCAGATATTTTTTTCTGGGTTTCTTTCTACATTTGAAAACAGTGAAAACAATCTATAAAATTTACTGCCTTTGACTATAAGAAGGGATTTAAATTACTCATGCTACATTTATTTTTCATATTCAGTATTTAGCAAGCAATCTGTGAGTAACCCTGAGAGTAGCTGGTGATATTGCCACAATAGAGTACAGTATCTGCAAGAGTTCCTGATTCCAGATTCCAGACCTGAAAAACATTATGGATAGAGCATATGTGCATGGAAAAGTGTTGAAGATTAAGACAAAGGATATTGTGTGCAATTGTTCACATTCAGATAGAGTCTGAGTGAACGGATATTTCTCTTTCACATGCCTGAAAAGCTATACCCAAAGTCACTTTACTGTTGGCAGCAGCATGGCCTCAGTGGAACAGTCTTGATTTACTGTATTTAAATATTGTAGCTAGGGGGGTTTTCTTAAGTATTCATTGTTTGTTCAACTAAATTATTATTTATGGAATTTATTGAGGTTTTCATGCTTTTAAGAATATTTTTTCCCCAGCTATAATGTACTATATCATGTGAAAAGTAAATTAATAATCTTTACAGCTTCAATCTTAAAGACTTAAACATATGAAAGAAACCTAAAACCATGCATCTGCACTATCATAATTTGAAAAGGAATCAAAGTACTTCTTGCAGTGCTGGGGCTCCTGGTTAACAGTAGTAATACTGGGTTAAAAGGAACTGAGATTACATCCTGTCATGCAATCAAAGAAAAAAGTACTTTCTAATGTGGTTTAATTATGCTTGAAATTTTAGGTTTCTTTTCTTTTTTACATTTTTAAACCCAGAAACAAATAGCACCACAGAGAAGAAGCAATTTCACAGCCCTCAGTACTTATGATACTAAATTGTTAGAAGTCAATATTCTTCCTGGGTAGCGGGCATTAAATGTATATTTATTGTTTGAAAACGTTGCAAATCACTTGAATAAAGAATAACCAAAATTCATTTGTTCTACACAGACATGACTAGAAGAATTCCAGCCTTCACCAAGACATTGAGGAAGGATGTTCGTTGTAGTTAATATATGACCTCAGCAATATTGATATATATACAAGAAGTGCATCACTTTAAGAGAAGGTATTTGATCATGCTTCCACACCCACATTAAATAATGAGATAGGCAAACTAAACAGAGAAACTAGAAAAGAGACTTTAAATGTCCATTCTGTTTATTTCAAGCAGTACACTAAGCCCCAAAACCTAAGACTATGCCAATCCAAACACTAAGAAGTACCTGGAGGTTTTTCAAAAAAATAGAGCCAGAACAAACCACATTATTAAATCAACATTTTGACTGGAATAAATGTTCTACAGTATCTTTGAAAACAGATGCTTGACTCTGTTCTTTGAACATCTGAAAGCATTATACACAGACACAACATCCACCTGGACATTTTCATACTGAAAAGTCCTAATAATCTCAGTCATTCTGACTTGCTTTGTAGCTTTTGGACTCAGCTGAACACATTGCTGTTCATTTTTCCGTAGTGAAAAATTAACAAGTCAAGAGCCCAATTATAATAATAACTTGAGGGTACTTCTTATTTATAAGGTAATATGCATAATCTGGACTAATAGATTCCGCGGCTGAAGGCCAAGGACTTTATTAGCCGAGGATACGGTTATTACAGGTTATTTTACTCAGTGTTTAATTAAATATTGGAATCTTAAAAGACAGATGTGGGAGGAAATTTGCTTTCTTCCTTTACCCTCCTTCAGCCATGCCCTTTAGACTCTTGATGCACTTCCTTCTTTTTATACCATATCCATTTCACATTACCTTCTGATCTTTTGTGTGCAGTTTGCTTTTGTTCCCACAGACGTTGGTGACAGCTGAAAAAGGAGTTTAGATTGTATCCTTAAAAGTGAAAAACACTTTGAAAAGCCAGAGAACTAGATTTTTTATACCAGAACTTGTAGATACTAACAAGCAATTGAGGTGTTTGCATACTCACAGTAAAAGCAACATAGAAAAAATCATTATGTGACTAGAAGAACTTGAACATGGAGAGGGGTAGGCTTGTCACTGAAGGTAGATAACATAAATAAACTAATCCCAGTCCTTGCCAGTGGAGGTACAGGACACTTCATAAAACTAGGTCTAGCTGCATGCCTGGTTTTAGAAGGCCATCATTAGATTAGATGAATCCCAACTCTGCTAAGAGTCATTCTCGGATTCCTTGCGCTGTAACAAATACAGCCTCAAATTCTCCCACAATACACAGCAGATGAAATGCAAGTGACTCAACCAAGCAGGTTTAGCAGAACTCTCAAGAGATGGCTATGTTGGAAGCTGCTTAGGAAAGTGTTACCAAGCGTGAGAGAGCAATGGGTAGTTTCAGGGGTTGTATATGAAGCAACATCAAATGAACATTGATGATGAAAGCTGATGAAAGAGTCAAAAGTCAGCTTGCAATTATCCTCCTGATGATGAAGGTAGCACTTTTTTGGTACAAGATCACAAGCATCACCACAAGGATGAGGACAAAGGGTCGAACAACATAATGGGAGGAAATGTTAATCAAAGATACCAAGGTGCTGGTCATAGATGACTGTATCACCATTGTGCTCATCAGCAGTATTTATAAAAAATAAATAAATAACAGAAATAAAAAATAAATTTCAGCAGAAATAAAAATCTGGCACCAAAACCAATTGAAATCTGGTTTTCCTCCACAGCTGGAATGCTGATATTTACACAGGAATAGTAAAATGAGATCCTGTCCTCTCCTGCCAATGGTTCAGTAGGCTTTCCAAGATGAAAAATATTTTTGTATCCCTGTGACCCTTTGAGCACATCCGAATATCCAACTCAAGTCTCCGGCAGCCTCAGAGATTTAATATCTCTCAAGATAACAGTTTGTTGTCAACAAGATCAGTAATTTATAAAAGGAAGAGATGTTTCAAAAATACCATGGAAAACTGAATATTAATAGGAGTCATGTACACAAATAATTTCCAAGTTTGAGCCAATTTACTCTCTAAATTGGCACATGAAGAAGCAATCGGAAAATAAGGCAGAAAGTGGATTTCAGCTTATCTTCATTCACTCACTCACGACACCCACACTCTGAATTCACTCACACCCTAGTCTGAGAGAAATTACTCAAAAACAACTGCAGTATTCGGATAACATCTCAAGAACAGGACTCTGAGCTAATATGAATGATGGCAACAGAACCTCAAAATAGAAGTGAATTTCACTGTATGAAATGGTGAAGGCATCATCACAGTGTTTGTGGAGCCATAGTTTGGGAGATACATAGAAAGCGTACTGAAACAAGCACCAAACATGATACAGGTTCCCAGTAGTACCACAACCAGGAAAGATTGGAAAATTTTGTTTTAGATTGATTCCAAAGAGCTTAAGTGGATATACAAGAGAGATGGAGATGGACTTTGCAAATGAGGCTCTTGCCACAAAAACCTTGAGTAAGCAACAGCTGTGAAAGCAGGTAAAATGAAACTTTGAGTCTGGAAGTGATCAAAAGTTGAAGAAAATTCTCACATTCAAACCAACCGTTGAAAGGAAAAGTTTTACCAGATAGAAACTTCTCTAATTTATCTAAGCTGGAGGTGGATTTTAACAACCTCCTCTACTCCTCAATATAATTATATTTCCACTAAAGAACTGGCTCTAGGCAACCCAGTCTGTAGGTAGGGTAGGTTTTTCCTTTGCTTTGCTTTGTTTTCCCTGTTTCACTCATCTGTATCCACATTTATTCTACATTCCCCCCCCCCTCCACTTACAGAGCACTGAAAGCTCTCTGCAGCTAGCATTACTTTCTCTCCACATACACCTCGACAGGTGAGCTGTAAAATAAAATTATCTTATCAGAAATCTTCCTAGATACCCACAGCTGTCACATGTGTGAGTGAGCCTGTGCTTTTAATACTGTTTCCTTTCTGTTTGAGTGAGGATCCTTATTCTGAACAGAGTACTTTCCTTTCTGCCTGACCCAGATTCACCCACACTGAAAGCTGAAATGTGCACAATATCCTACCAAAAAACAGGAGCAATATGAGAGGAGTCACTGCAGTTTTGTCCACCTGTCACTCTAACCCTAATAGTTCCCTGCTTTTCATTTTCCCTCTGGGTTTTTCACTTCTCCAAACCACTGCTACTCGACCTGCGACACTAACAGTGAAGAGCAGACTCTGCTCAGAGATCTGTATGCTCCCAAGGAAACTTGAAGTGAAACAGCCAAGCCTCCGACAGGGAGCAGGGGTTTTAAAGGAAAAGGACATTGCTAAGGCATTTGGACAATTTATATTATTTTTGGTTTCAACACACATGTATTTCAAAGTTTACTGTCTGGGTATTTAACCCACATGGGCTAGTAGTCATGCAAAAAGAGCCTATCAATTCTATTGTGCATAAATTCTACTTGAGTGAATCTCAGAGCTCAAGCTGAGGCCCAGCTCATATGCCTGGCAGAAAAAGACATTTAACTTCTGGCAATGGAACAGTTATTTGTCTACAAAATCAATAATTTATAGGGGAAAGAGAGGCTGCATAAAACTAAGAGTAAGAGAAAACAGTAAAAGCTCTAATACAAACGCAAGAAATAAATCACTCCTCCTTCTTCTATGCTAGAAATTCAATTCAAAGATTCTTACATCTGGCTTAATGGAAATAAACCACCAAGATCGTAACTCCCTGTGGCATGCACATGCAAGTGCTAAGTTCTTATCCAATTGCCTCAGCAAGCAGTTGCTCTTTGAGGGCAAAGAAGTAGGTGAACAAGCAAGTTTTAAGATTGAAGCATACTTTGAGACTAAGGGATCTGATTTAATCTATATTGTCCTTGCCTTCAGCTGACCTTGTCAGTATCTCCATAGGAGAACTCTGTTTATTCACTGCAATCACGATTGGTTGGGTCAAACAATTAAACTTTCCCACTCGAAGATCAGAGATAACAGCAGAGTGACTTGGTTTTGGGGAAGAAAGGTAAGGTGTCAGGAAATTAGTACTGATGCCTGACTTTCAGCATGGAAAGCTCCAGTCCATGGTGATCTCACAGTCAGCTGGATTTGTGGAATCTAGATCTCACAATGGCAGTGCAAAAAATCCTAAATGTCAGTAGAACAATGTAGCAGAAGCTTCGTGTGCAAAAACTTTCTTTGCTACTTCCCTCTCTGAAAAAACTTTCTTCATGAAAACAACAATCCAGCTCAGAGCTAGTAGTGCTAGAAATTTGATTTTCAGAGTATTGTGCTATGTTTGAAATTGATTTGTCCAACATAATATGAAATTAAATACCACAAAATAATTAAAAATTTAGCAAAACTGCAGGCACAGAAAATGCCAGCCCATTGTAAACTAATGACCCAGATTTCAGATGGCAAAAATATAACAATTGCCTCCAGAAGGATTCATAGAGAGAAGGTAGATAGTCAATGGCAGATACTTGGCCCATACCTTATGCCATCCTAGCATGAAACAAAAGAGGAAGGTGTGAATAATAGGAAAAGCTAGGGTATCCTACACTGTTTGCCACATAGGTGGAATTTCCTGACCCTTAATATCTCCTCAAGATGCCTTAAGATCACAGAATCACAGAATAAACCAGGTTGGAAAAGATCTCTGAGATCATCAAGTCCAACCTATGACAGAACACCACCATTCAACTAGATCATGGCACTAAATGCCACATCCAGTCTTTAATCCTTAAACACCTCCAGTGACCACCACGTCCCTGAGAAGCCCATTTTAATGTCTATTCACTCTTTCTATGAGGAAATTCTTGCTGGTGTCCAACGTAGGCCTTCCCTGGTGCAGCTTGGGGCTATTTCCCCTCATCCTGTCACTTGAGAGAAGAGGCTGACCTCTACCTGGCTACACTCTCCTTTCAGGTGGTTGTAGAGAGCAATAAGGTCTCCCCTGAGCCTCCTTCTTGCCAGGCTAAACAACCCCAGCTCCCTCAGCTGCTCCTTGCAGGACTTGCTCCAGACCCTTCCCCAGTTGCATTGCCCTTCTCTGGACACGCTGCAGCACCTCAATGTCCTTCCTCAATTCAGGGGCCCAGAAGTGAACGCAGGATTCCAGGTTTGGCCTCACCAGTGTTGCGTACAGGGGGACGGTCACAGCCCTGGTCCTGCTGGCCACACTATTGCTGATACGGGCCAGGATGACACTGGCCTTCTTGGCCACCTGGGCACACACTGGCTCATGGTCAGCCACTATCGACCAACACCTCCAGGTCCTTTTCTGCCTGGCTGCTGTCCAACCACTCTGTCCCTAAACTGTAATGCTGCATGGGCTTGTTGTGGCCGAAGTGTAGGGCCCAGCACTTGGTCTTGTTGAACCTCATGCTGTTGGTCTCGACCCAGCCTGTCCAGATCCCTCTGCAGATCCCTTCCTACCCCGCAGCAGATCAAAAGCTGACTCAACTTAGTGTTGTCCACGAATTTGTTAATGGTAGACTCAATCCTGTCATCCAGATCATCAATAAAGACATTAAACATGACTGGGCCAACTGTGAGCCCTAGGGAATGCCACTGGCAACCAGATTCCAGCTGGATGCAGCATCTTTCAGCACCACTCTCTGGGCCTGGCCATGCAGCCAGTTCTTAACCCAGTAAAGGGTGCACCTGTCCAAGCTGTGGGCTGTCAGCTTTTCCAGGAATATGCCAGGGGAGATTGTGCCAAAGGCTTTGATGACTAGCAATGTCCAATATATGGTATAAAGATGAGGACTGCGCATGTCACATCTTACTTGAGCTGGTGCACTGCCCTAACCTGCTAAGTATGAAATAGACACAGCCACATAATGAGTCAAAACCCACTCCAATGCAAGCAATCCCAAACAGCATTGGGAGATGCTGCCAGATGGCAGTGCTTCACAGAAACACAATGTTAGCTTTCACAGATCCTGAGCAGGTAAAGCATTGCCTGCAAATGGTCAGACTCACACCCAAATATTTGCAAGTACTTGGGCATGTTCATACAAGCTAGCTTCAGGCTGTGCATTAAGACCAAAACAAATAGATTTATGAGTTTCAGAGGAACTGCTGTTGTGAGTATAGTCAGCTGACTACTTTTTGTCTGAAATAAGTGTCTCCTGTTTGCAGTAAGATACTTGTGGCAGCGCCAGTGGGGCATGCACTATGCAGCATAAAAAGAAAGACACATAAAAACTCACAGTTCACAGAGGAAGAAGATGAAAGATAATTATATACAGAGACTCATGGTCTTGATCATGGCCTATGTTCCTCCAGTGATGTGCATGTAGAAGAGGTCTATAAAACATCTGTCAATATTTCTGTAAATGGAAATTATTTCTTGGTGATGCAGCTTTTGTCCACCTGTTCTGTCCAGATCTCACTCATGCATTCTAACAAAGGGTGACCTGGCAGTGAGGCAAATAGCGGTAAGGAAAGGATAATGGCCAAATCAATCTGTGCTATAGCTTGAGCTGCAAAAGAGATTTGGTGATTACCTGTAATACCAGCTTGTGCTAATGCTCCAGTAACTCCTATGAGCACCAAAATCTTACAAGTGCAAAAGTAGTACAAGATCATCCTCGATTTCTTTTGGCAAAACTTGGAATCAAAAATAAAACAGAGAGGGACACGTTATCTGTGTATAGGGCCCAAGTGATGACTGCAATGTTTAAATAGCCTTCTATTTGTAATGAAATACATAAAGCTTATCCCAGTTATTAATTAGACTAATGAATAATTAGAAACTAATTCTGTTCCTCTGTTCCTCTTGGAGAAAGTCACCTGATGCCAGCTATTAAATTACATATAGTAGAAGGAGAGCTCTTAAGTTACCCAGCAAGTGTGAGTGCCGGAGGTAGATATTCAGCAGTGCACAAAGTATCATTACCTTGCAGCTAATGCTGTTTTACGGGAGTAGGCTTTATTAGTCCTATCTGAAAAACAAAAATTGCAGCTGCATGAGCCGACATAAATATTCAAACTGTTAATGCATTAACACAAGTGACAGTACCAGATTGCAAAGCTTAGCATAAAATCACAAATAACTAAATATGGAGTACAGCATCGCTTCTCTGAGCAATCAAAAACCTTGCATAATATTATAGCACAGCTGGGTAGTAGCTCATGCCATGTGATTTAAGTCTCCTTAACAGAGAAGAAGAACTTTGAAGCATTCTCTAATGAAATGTCTCTTTGGTTCCAACAGTATCAGGAATAAGTTCTCTCTTAGGTTTTTTCTGTTTCCAGGCTCATTGATTCATGACAGAGAAAGTAATGGTTTCTGTACATTATTATAAGCATTTTCACATTTATCATACAATGTGAAAAATGGGTATTATTCCATGCCCTTGAGAAGCTGTGCAATGTATATTTTAGGTCAAACACTTGATGGTATGTGAGTATTCACAACAGAAAATTAATAGCTCACATATTCAGAGCAGTGCAAAAGAAAGAGACAATAAAAGTTCCTCCATTACAGGAATTAGGCAAAACCAGCACACTTGACTTGTTGTGAGAGGTGATACTGTCCCAGAAACAACTTTATTACCTGTCATGTTGAGGTCCAGAGCCATAAAACTCTCATTTCCCCTTGTAATTTCTGACATGCTCAATAGCCCTGGTAATTGAACTACACTCCTAGGACTTTCTTAGCAGGCTGAGATAGCTTACCAGCTAACTACTGGCAATTAAAATCTGTAATGTGAATAGAAAAAAGAAAATAATTAATCAGCAGTATATTAGATAAGTAGCAAATAACAAAAATAGTGTTTTGGTGCAGAAGCAAGAATTTCAATACATAATGTGCCATATAATGTGTGCAAAAATAAGAGGGTGCGAAGAGCATTCTTGAAACTGGACTCTGGTATGTGTTTCCATACATAAAATAAATCATGTGCATCTTCCTAGCATTCAGATGTGAAAAAACTGCCTGGAGCTATGATAACAACTGAGTGTTTCATTCTGTGAAGAATTAGTATTTTCAGCAACAGTAAACAGCACTTTATAGAGATCAGATAAATCATTGCAATAAATATGAGCTAAAGAACAGACAGTATGTTTTCTTAATTTATTCATTCATCTATTCATAATATACATTGATGCATTGATGTTAAGACACATAAAACACTAAAAGAAACAGACAGGTGTCTGGGGCTGTGGAGCTTTTGCTTTTTTTTTTGATCAATAAATTCTGACAATTGAGCCAAGATTAAATTATGTACTTCCATTTGCAAAAATATGATATAAAAACATTCTGTTCTGGTACAAAACATAAATGGTAAATTAATTTCTTCACCAAGCCACTGTGTAGACTCTTTGAAAAACATGTTGAAGACATACACTATTCATAGAATACCCTGGAGAACAATGTGTTATGCTTAAGTAGTGATGAATTTTATGCTGGCCACTGCATTAACAGTCAGTTAAGTATTTTCTTAGTTAGACCCTTGAGAATTTAGCAAGTAATTAATGATCATGAAAGTGGAGAAGACTCGTTATGGGTCATACACATCTTTCCAAGATATGTCATTATTCAGGTTAGTCATAAAGCAGCACCTATTGCATTAAAAATTTATGCAACAAGACCTATAGGCTTGAGAAACAAACTTACAGAGGGACTGGAACACTGATATATGAGAGGCCGTAACACACGTATTTCACAAGGCCATGAAAGCTTTGAGGCAATGTGTCTGTGCCCAGGTGGAGCTCCTCTGCCTTCACAGGAGCTCTACTAGAAGGGCAAGCTGCCTCAAAACAAGAAACAAGCAGGATTAGACATGGCAATCCAAATTACTTATAAGAGGTGCTGAAGAGGATAATGAACCTAAGCATCCTCAGCAATATTCTAAATATAAATTGCAGAAAGAGCTTGAATTCTGGTCTGGGTGCATTTTATAAACTGGAGCAGCTACAACACAAGAAGGCAAATGTTTTCTCCACACTGCCAAACAGGGTATGACCTTGAGGACAAATTCAGTCTGTCCATATTTACCATCCACCTACCTTGCTTGATCATATTAGGCAGACAAGACAGCTGGTACTCTTCCTACAAGTGCCCCAACGTCACATCCCCGAATTCAGATCACTTAGATGCGAAATGGGAACACCAGGTAGCAGGACGATGAAGACACATCACTACCTTCTCCTTCCTTCCCTCCCTTCCTTCCTCCCTCCTTCCTTTCTTCCCTCCCTCCTTTTTTTCCTCCTTTGAAATAAACTTGTAAACTGAAGAGGCATGCTTAGTGGTTCCATGATTCTGTCATTCTTACGTTTTATTTTGTCTTGGTACACTTACCACACAAGGAAAAAAACAAAACAAAACAAAACAAAACAAAACAAAAACCAAAACACAGCCTTAAAATAGTTGAATGAAAAGAAAAGCCACTTTCTTGCACTACAAATAATTAAACAAACAAAAAAACCTGGAACTCCAAGAGAAGAAAGTAAAACTCTGTAGGGAAGCTGCTATTTTCTTTAAATCAGCCTACATCTTAGAGAGTTTGAAGTAATAATAACCCACAAAATACTAATCTCTTGGAAGGTAATTCCTCCCATACATACAAAGCTACACAAAATGAAATTTAGTAGTGCAAGCAAAAGTCTATTTTCAGCCAGGGAAATGATGCCTGGAGGACTACATTTTTTGCTTCCTCTGTTGCTGTCATGCTGGTTCTTGAAAATCTGGGCCATCATTCAACCTGTAGGTTCTGCTGTGCTGTTTCATAGAGAACCGCTTGGGTTCTGTGAGAGCTGATCCAGTTTTAGCCAAGTGCACAGAGTGTTTCACAAAGAGCGATAAATATCTGAGCTGCCTGTCTACTGTTTGATCTTTTTGATTAACGTTACATGATAAAGGTGATGTTTAGGAAAAACAGTTCCTAAGAAATTGGCTCAGTCTAGAAAACTCATTTATGTTACCCTTCAGTTATATCAAAGGAAAACTGGCACAGAGCTAGTAACAGTCACCTTGACAGAAAGACCCTGATAGTCTCATTTAAAATGGAGAAGATCATGAGCCTGGTTCTCTAGAGGCATGAAAAGGTTTTCTCTTGAAAATCAAGGTACTGATTTGAGGAAGTCTCCATAACCTGTCTAGATGCTGTGTGTTCATTTGATGACCGAGGCACAAACATACAGAGATCAATAACAATCACCAGGTATTTAGAAACCCATGACAAGCACCTCACTTGGTTGCTCATAATTCTCAGAATATATTCACAAGCTGTTACATATATTGACCAGCAGTATGTTGTCTTCACTGGAGTGCTCACTGAGATAATACTCTGTTCCTATAGGCAGCATCACTGATGGAAAAAAAGACCTAAAAAAAGGGTCCACACCCAGTGCCATAAATAAGGATGAGAGGGTCAGCCCTGAGGACACTCTTCTGAGAGGTGAAGTCAGGAAGCAGAAGTACAGGTGGGGTTGAGCCAAAAACTGAGCAGACCCCAGACTGAGCCCTCCCCAGTGAGCACCATCCCTCAGGGTCTCAGTACCGAGGCCAGAGCCAGGGACCAGGAACAGGGTCCATGGATAGACAAGGTAAACAATAAGCCAGTACTCCCAGTGTAGCTTAGAGTCAGGGCTAAGTGCTCAGGGCTGAGTCAAAATAGGGCTCCTGGACCATGGGAAGGAGGATGCATGGATGGGGATTTCAGGCATGGCTGCTCAGGGCAGTTAGGACCTACCAGAAACATCCCTGGTGTCACTGGAGTCGTGACTTTGAAAACAATACATTTCCTTGGTAGCCCCCAGTTTTCTGCTGTTTCTTGCCAGAAGGCCAGTGTACTTACAGGACATATAGGCAAAGCATGAAAATTAAAAACAGACTCCAGCTCAGCTGTTCTTGTAAAGTCTGATAAATTAGAGACAGGTAGCCAGCTTTTCTGCTTTTTTTAACCTCATTAATGCCATATCTATAATTAAAATTTACATATAGAAAATTAGGGAAATCCTACCACTAATTTTCATCAACAAGCTAATATACACTTAAGTTTTTTATTGTTAGAGGTACCCTTAGTATAGGCCAAGATGACCAAAGTTTTAGGAGGAACCAGGGTCTAAGCAAAAGCTTGAGTAGTCATTGGCCCAGAGAAAGGCATGGACTCTAGAAGGAAGGTTTTGGTTATAATAAGAGAGCCAAGATGCCCTGTTTAATCTTTCCTTTCCTAAATCCTATATTCCTTTTTATCTGTAAGGGGTGAAATAATACTTTAACATGGCATCTTTATTGACCTCCTGAAAAAAACTGTTATGCATAATACCTGAGTTTGACTTGTCTACTGGTCTGGAAGACAGGCAGTAGATTGCCCTGCTATCCTCTAGGAATCTCTTATCCTGATATTTTGCTTACCCTTTGCTGCCTGAATTAATTACAGCCTTTCTGTATGAGAAAAATGTACAGCTTAAGGAAGACCCTGCCTATCTTGTCAAACCCAAAATCTCCAGATCCGTGTTACAGCCTTACTTTTGACTCAAGCCTCTGTCAGGGTCACACAGACTCAAGGGCCTTCACCACTTATCTACTTTGTCAAATGTGGTACATTATTTCCATTCTGACAAGACAAATTAATAAGCCCATTGTTTAGATTGGTTTACCATCTTTTTGATCAATAACTATGTTCGATGTGGACATTCATTGCCAGCCAGAGATGGGATAATTAGAATAAGAATATAGGTGCCTTTAATAAATTGCCTTGTAAACAGGAGTGATCTTGGGAACACAATTAGGAAACCACTTTCTCCTGTTTCCAGAGAACATCCCTGTGTTGTATGTAAAAAAAAAGAAAAAAATGAAACAGTGCAAAGCCAGACACTTAAACTATCATTTTACTAAAAGAAATTACAGGAGTGCATAAGATGCAGGCCACAAAAGGGGATTTTAAAAATTGATTTGTGAAAAATTAATTATTTTCATCATCTTATTGCTACATGAAGCAATATATTTTAATTGGCTGGATGCAAGAACCTGTATTTCGCCTCTTTTCCTACTCCCCTTTTAACTGCAGTGTTAGCCTTCTTTTATGAGACCAAAGATGGCAGGGTACCACCACAGCTATGAAGAAAATACCTTACCATACATGTAGGGAAAGGGAGAGGGCAGCAGAAAAATGCTCTTGCATTGCAAGTTATACAGGAAGAATTCACACCCGCAAGGTTTGTGAATCAGCACCACAGGGGCCATTGTGAGGGCACAGAAAACCTAAAATAAAGCAAAATTAAAGCATAGGAAACTACTGGTTCCCTGAGGGAAGAAAAAAAAACAAGAAATAAGAAAACACATCCTGTCTTTTTTTGTGAGGGACCTTTCCACCAACTAAAAGTAAATACAACCTCTTTTTGTTTCATAATCAAGAAGCAAACAAATGTGTTACAAACCACTTGGGCAAGATTTATTGGCAAGAGGTCTATATTGTGAGGAAGTCTGAACCTCTGATCCAAAGCAAGGATCATGATTTCTCTGTGGAAAGGGGAGAGAGAGAATCTTCCGAGTCCTGACAACTGCAGTTTGATCGAATAAAATATTGCAATAAATAATGTTATATCAAGTTTTTCCTAAGCTTTGTATTTTAGGAAATACAGGAGTATGTTTCCTGATTAATAGAATGTAAAAAGTCAATAATTAAGTATTTAAGTAAATGTACATTTGAAGTCATGGCTTCCAGGTCTCAGCATCAGCCAGCCACTGAGATACAAAGCAGCATTTCTGAACAAACTTTCTGAGCAACGATTTCAAGCCCTTTCCTGCACCAGATTACAGATAGCTCGTATTTTTAAGACATCCTTTACTATCACAAATTATCATTTTGTCGCAATTCTCATAAATACTTCTTTCATTAGTGACAATAAAGTACTGTAGAGAACATTAAAGGAGATGTCAAGGCTATTTATAGTTCTCTGAATGTGAGAATCAGCAAGGAGAAGGGCAAGACTGCACACGGGTAGGCACAGGAACTTGCAAAGATGTGTATGCTCCTAGTAGAAGGGATGAAGGGTGCAAAGATGAACCAAATACTTAATTTTTTGTTTGTCCGACTACTCAGTGAACAACTTTATCTGTAACCAGCAAAGACAGATCTAGAAGTTCCCTCAGAAGTTGTCTGCTATCCATTAGCTGGTGAAATATGACATCAGTGCTCTTTTATATCTATTTTACTTTAAATTCAGATATCCTCTGATATCAATTGTTATATAAAAAGGATGGATTTTCCATTAAAGAAATACACTAATTCCATGTTTAAATTCCCAGCTGCTGCACCACTGACTTTCTGTTTCCTGTAAAGAGGCAGCCCAAGCTTCACTAGTTAGGAGTTAGTTTAAATTTCACCTTTTCCCTGGTGTAGATGGAGGAAAACATGTTTGTTGGAGTCCAAGGCATGCCTTTGGCAGCCCTGGCAGGTCAGGGAGCCCCGGAGCCCCAGCGAGGGGGTCCCAGACCCTGGC